>CM038215.1:170286824-170855620 GCA_021442155.1 Cymbidium sinense
ATAAATCATCATACTACAGAGAGTTGGTACACTTTGGAGTAAAAAATCCAAAGTCCTCAATCAATCTATCTAGCCCCAACCACCCCAACAAGATGGCATTCAATTTGGAGCCAAAATAATTCAAAAAAATTTGTATTTTCATCCATTATAAAAAGAGGGGGAGATGAGGCTTGAGCTCTCTTCCTCCCACCACTATTCAGCTCCCAAAAACTCTCCAAAGCAAAGGGAACCCATCCCCACGCTTAGCCACTTTGAGCTCAAATAATACAAGAATTTGCTCTTCCTGAGTGTAAACATCGGAGAAGGAGGCGACAAGAGAAGGGGCTAAAGATTACTCAAACTTCCTCACACACATGATCTCCTCTGATCTTCTAAATCATCCCGGTGAGATAACTTTCGTCAAACCATAGCCGGCCTTAGGATTTTGCATATTTTGTATAAAATTTCCTAATTCTAGGAATTTCCTTTAGAAAATCCAACACTTTTATTTTAAATCATCCCAAATAGAAAATAAAATTTTTTCGGTGCTAATCGGCATGAAAACGGGTCCATTTGGATAAGTTTTGGCTTAGAAACTTTCATTTTTCAAAATACTCAAAAACACTCACCGCCGCTCAACCACCGTCCGATCCGCAGTCGGAGATCGGACGATCGCGATGGATCGCACGATCCGCCTTCGCGTGATGCGATGACCATCCCATCGCACGCATGATCGGACGGCATCCGTGATCGAGGAGGAGCGATCCGAAGCCGTATCGCCGAATGGGACCATCCGATCGCGTGGTTTGCATGATCGGACGGCTCGGCTACCATCGCGCGATCTCGCCTCCGGATCGCGATCTGCCTGGATCGCGACCGATCTAGATCATTTGATCAATCGACGCCGTGAGAGAGGCGGTCGTCATTTTCCCGCCCAAACTGCGCGTATATATATATTTAATAAAAATAATAATAATAATAATTCAAATTATCTGAAATTTTAAAAATTCATAGAAAATAAAACACTTAACCCAAAATCGCAAACAATGGCTCGTTGGATTCATCTATCAAAGCGGAATCCAACAAATGCAAAATACTCAAAATCTACCAAGTATTGTGAGTGTAATTTAGGATTTAGTGAAAACTATATTTCATTAATTAAGTCAAAAATATAAGTCAGATTGAGTTGAGATTTTCAGATATTGAAATAAATGTTAAAATACACCTACAATAAAAATTTCAGGTTAAAACAACTTCTGGATCGGGAGAAATTAAATTTTAAAATTCAGATTATCAATTTTAATAAAATAAATTAAATAAAAATTCAGAAATTTACAAAAATCTTCAAGATGACCTAAATCACTTCAATTGACATCTAGGACTCTTATGAAAAATGATTTGATCTTCTGAATCTTAAGAAACCCAAATAAACACTTAAGATTAGAGTTTAAACAATTAAAAAGTTAATTAAAATGTTATTTAAAAATAACTCAAATATTAAATCAAAAATCAGAAATTGAATAACATTCATTAAATCATTAATCAAATATGAAATCAAAAAAATATCATCTTTAAAAGAGATTAAATTAAAAATGATTAAATCTATTTAAGTTAATAAAACTCAATTAAATGATTAAATCTTAAATCAAACTCAAAATCCAACAAACTTAGAAAACTTTAATAATTTGATACTAATCGAATTAAACTAAATAAAATTAAACCAAACTTAATTAATCTATGATTAAATCGCATCCATTTGGAATGAGATAATTAAATAACCATTGAATGTAACTAAATTGAACATGTTAATGAAATCAAACAAACATAATAAATAAATCAAATCAAGTAAAACCCTAATCATAAATAATCAAACTCAATTAGTCAAACATTTAATTAATGAAAATTTAATAAATTAATCCATCATCTAAATTAATTAAATTAATTTAAATAAGTTACATTAAAGCTAACTCTAAGATTAAGCTTAAATCAAACCCATAATTAAATTTAATAATCACACCGAATAAACTAATTAAGTTAATTAAATTAATCATATTAAACCTAAACTTAATCAAACATAATTATGATGCAAACATTAATCAAAACATAAATTAAACCTAAATTATTAAGTCATTAATTTTATTAAACAAACCTTTAATTACCCTTAATCAAACTTAATTAGTCGAACATTTAATTAATGAAAATTTAATGAATTAATCCATCATCTTAATTAATCAAATTAATTTAAATAAGTCACATTAAAGCTAACTCTAAAATTAAGCTTAAATCAAACCCATAATTAAATTTAATGATCACACCCCTAAATTAATCATATGAAACCTAAACTTAATCAAACATAATTAAGATGTAATTAAATACTAATCAAAACTTAAATTAAACCTAAATCATTAAGTCATTAATCTCTAATCAAACAAACCTTTAATTAATCTAATAATTTTAATTGACCCTTAATCAAACTTAATTAATCAAACATCTAATTAATGCAAACTTAATAAATTAATCCATTATCTTAATAAACCAAATTTAACTTTATAAATCAGATTAATGTTAATTCAAATTAAATACTTAATTAATCTACTAATTAATTTAATCACACCTATTAAATAGATTAATTAGGTAAATTACATTAATCATATTAAACTTAAGCTTAATCAAACATAAAAAATGCAATTAAATGATAATCAAACCCTAATTTAAACTTCAATCATTAATTTATCAATTACATCATTAAGTCAAATAAACATGAAATCAAATTAAAAGTTAAGCAAATCTTTATTTAATCTAACCATACCTCTTAAACAAACTAATTAAGTTAATCAAATTAATTACATTAAAATTAATTAATCAAAATGCAACTAAATATTAATCAAAACATAAATTAAACCTAAACCATTAAGTCATCAATTACATCATTTGTCTAAACAAATATGAAACTAAATTAAAAAAAATTAAACAAACCTTTATAATTAGCATAAATACACTTATTAATTAAACAAATCACATAATCACATTGAACCTAAGCAAACCCATAGACCAATAAAGCTAATTAAATCAAATTGAATAAAATTAAGTTAAATCAAGAAAGATTCTCATCAATTTAATATAGAATCAAAATCAAATCTCATTCAACCTACTTAAATAAAATAAACTAATCAACTATTCAATATATGAAATCAAAATGCAAACCAAACTTTGATGAACACGACAAATGGATATGATTAAAAGAAAATCCAAATTACAAAGAATCAAACTCAATTAAAATCAAAATAAAATTTCAATTAATTTAATCCGATCAAATTACAAATAAATGAACCACAATCGAATTAAATAAACATAAAGTTAAATCACATAACCATAATCAAAGAAAAGAATTAGATATTAATCTAAAAGGGTATTGAATTATCAAGATTTAAGTAAATCAAAATACCTAATCTAAAATTAATCAACCAAAAACACATGAACTTAAACAAACTTAAACTCCATTAAACATTAAGGATATTGAATTATCAAGATGCAATTAAACTAAAACGTCTAATAAAAAAAATCAATTAATCAAATACTTAAATAAACTCAAATTCTAAATTCTAAATCAAATGAATACACAAATTCAAATGGGCTAACCAAGATAGTTGAGGACTTTAGTTAGATTCCTTAGGAATTAGGATGTAGAATAGGGTGAGTTCCATCTACAAATGGAATTCATTCTACTCTTCATTCTTAAGAACCTAAACATCATTTCAACCAAATAAATTGAAATAAAAAAATAAAAAAATAAATCATTAAATCATTTAAATTAAAATCACCCAAAGGTAAAATTTAAACAAATTCAAACTCCAAATTGAGACTTAAACTAAAGAAGCCTAGTAAAGTCTTACACAAGCTTAAGCACACATTAGAATACTAAATCACCACTTCTAGTGCTAAGTTGTATTGTATGATGTTGTATTTTTTTATTTTATGATGTAATGTTTTAGACTGAATGTTAGGGTGTATGTTTCATAGACTGGATGTTAGGCCGTTATTAGCCTAATCATATTTTCTGCAGGGGGTTGTGCTTAAAGGGGATGCTATAATAAAAAAAAAGATAAATGCTTTTGTGCTTTGCTAGCCTAAGTGTAACCCATGTTAGAGGTGGGCTTGTTTACCCATGTGTGTGCTAAGTTCAAATTATTCATATAATTGGGTTGTATGGTGTGTTTAGCTAACATTTATTTTGTAGCTAGATTTACTTTTCCTATTTTTGATGTAATTTTGCATTAGAACAAGGATTAGTGCTATGGGGATTAGGATAAGCGGCGGCTTAGTCCTGGGTGCCAGATGCCTTTGGAACAAATCAAATCAAAGAAAGAGAATGAAAAATGAAGAAAAGAAGACCCCATAGCATATATATTATTTTTTGTAATCCGGTTGTATAAGGGAGGTTCTACCATCTTTTCTTTTCTCTTGTATGTAAACCCGACACTGGCCTTTTATTCTTTTACGGTAGTCTATAAAATTGTTTGATGTTGTGTTTAGATTGCATTAGAATAGCATGCTTTTCATAGTTTATTTATGATTGATGCTTGAATGTGTGACACGGATGCTAGGCTCTTAGGATAAAATTAATTTTCTACCCCAATTAACAACTCATAACTAAGATTTTAAAACAACTCATAACCTCACATAAAAGCCTAAGAATTAAATCAAGATAATAAAAGTTTTAATAACCCCTTAGGATGGATGAAATGTATAATATCATGCATATCATATTCTTTCACTCTTGTTAAGAGGGAGCTTCCATCTTGCCAGAGAATCAAGGCTTAACCTATGAGAGCCTTTGGTGGAAGACACCCTTTTCTCTCTTGATTTGGCCTATAATCAAATTCTCATGCATTTAGGCATACAAAATCCCATAGCCTGTGTCAAAATAAAAAGTCCAAAAGAATTAAGTAAATTTGATAAAATTTGCATTAGATTAAGTCATGGATTCATACCACTCATGCTCTAGTCTCTTAGGGAGTGAGTCTAAGGACTTAGTTTCCTTTCTAAATGAATAACGGCCTAGCCCTCTTGCAAATCATAAGACTTGCCTACATAGATTTAAAGCGTAGGAGGAGTTAGCCATGGTAATAAGTCCAATGGGTGGTTTATTCTCTCTTGTGGAGGTAAACCATATACCCATTTTTGCCTTAGATTTAGGTTGTGCCTTACCAAGGCTCCTTCCTTAGTTTAGAATTTGAGGTAGTGTTTCTTTGGGCTACAAGCATAAATCATCACCTCTTAGGCATTTCCACAATCTTATGTTGTGGAAATTATAAGTCCTAGCAATCTAATAAAATGTCAACTCAAATAATCAACTCTATTCAATTTTAAAATATAAAGCCCAACTATAGGTAGATTGGAATGCTCACTAGGCTTCCTAGTATCATGAGCATTTCCTATTTTCTCCCTTTGGATTCCAAAAATAAGTCTTCTCCTTGATCTATCCCATTTGATTTTCTAAAATAGCCAATCCTTTGATAGTCTTAACCTTGAAATCTTTGGAGACCCTAATTATCTACTTTAATCGAGAGTATTCTTAAGAAATTCTCATTTCTTAGGATGTAATTAACTATGGGGGCTTGCCTCCATAGGAAACTTAATGAACCCTAAAATAAACTCTACTTTACTTTTCATGTAAAGTAGGAAAGATCTCGGTATATTCAAGACCCATCATGCCTTGAGTCCTTATTCGGTGATTAGGTCCATTATAGGGTGGTGATTTTATCTTTCAGATAGTACATCATTCCTTAAGCACTGATCACTTCAATAAGTACCCCCCTAAGATCTGCGTAGTGTCCCACACCCCAAAAATAAACACCACACTCTCCTCACTCAACAAGCAGCAAGAAAAGACCGTAGTGAAAGAGCCCCCGCTCATCAGTTCAATGATGATAGTTGTTCAATCTCAACCAGATCCAGCTTAGTGATAACAAGCAACTAGGATCTAAGAGATCTCTTTACTTGATAAATAGATCAAGGCAATCTGAGGAAGCGCTCAATTCATGGCTGCCACAAATCAATCTTCATATTACCTACAAGGTGATATTTCAATCTATTCTCAAATGATCCGATCAAGCTCAAAGCATAGATCAAAGCCTATCTCCTCATCATGTCCGTCAAAGCAGAAAGCACAGGATCGAGGAAGTAATTCCATAGTTCATACAAAGCCGATGGTCGAACTAAAGAAATTTTATAGTTATTCAGTCTGTTAAAGCACATGTTGCTAGATTAATAACTCAATATTGACCTTATATAAGCCAAAATGATAGGTCATCTGTATGTATCCTTCAATGAATCTGTCAAAGCAGCAAGCACAAGATTCATTGAGTGCATACGCTTCATGACAAGTCAATTGGGATAAATCAGGTCAGTCCTTCATCAAGTCCGTCAAGCTCAAAGCTAGGACAGGACTAGGACGTGAGAATTTCAAATCCGACCAAGCATGGATAAATCGATTCCCCAGCGGAATCATTCATCAAAACAAGTAGACCAATTCCTCCATCAAACACAACCAAGCACGAAGCTAGGGTTAGAAGAAACTCAAATCTGCAAGAACATAAAAGAAAGAGATCTTTAGCAAAGCCATTGAAGTAGATAAGATGGTGTAAGAACTCTTATCTATCCGATAAGTCGATTCTGAAAAATTGGTCAAGCCCATCATTTAACAAGTCCTGAATAAGGCATCATACTTATAACAAATCCTATCAAAGCTCCGTAAGCTATCACAATCAAACCCGAAATGATCCAAGTTTTGTGGTCTGCCCAAAAGGTCAACCAATTTTCAACAAACGTGACTCGCTCCATGCGTGAATATCATTTGTTGGGGGGCATTTGTTGACCTCCATATGTGTGTCATAAGTTGAGTCAAATGCAGAGTGTGCATTGGTGATTGACGGATCGCTTTTAATTTGCTAATCCGTTGGTTTGAAATTCGAAAATTGATCCGTATAAGATTTAATATAATCCGAACCAATCCAATCCAAAAAAAAAAAAATTGGATTTTTGGTTCGATTTTAAAAACTGAAAATAATAAAAATGAAAAACCATATAAATATTCTATGCAATCCATATTATTTCTACTAATTATCCTAGCACAGAAAAATCATTCAACACAATAGAGCTTTCTGACAATAAATAAAATTGATTTCTCTAATGCAAACATGACTTTATAAGATTTTATTTTACACTGAATCATAACTTCGTTATGTTGTACATAAATTTATAATCAGCATAATCTTAATACCTCCTTTAATTTAAAAACATCACTAAGCATATGTTTCTTATGCTTTAAGATTTCACTAAAAATTATTAAACAAGCTACTAGCCTATCTCTTACAACTTTCTGATATATATATATATATATATATATATATATATATATATATATATATATATATATATAAAGAATACCTAAATATGAATATGAATACAACGCAAAAAAAATGACATCTTATGAAAAAATACAAAAGTTCATACAAAGATAATCCCACTCATTTCAAATGAAAGAAAAGCCATGAAGGGTTACTTTCTTAAGAGCTCATGAAACATGACAAAGAATATATTGGAAGAGTTGCATATACATGCAAGCATCATTGCTATCCTCATTAGCCCTAAACAACATAAAAAACAGCAGAAAGTTAGAACAAATCAGCCAGCATAACAAAATAATCCATTACTTCATTCATATTTCAGCCGATAAGCAATACCACAGAACATAAACTATAGAACTTGCCTCCATAATAGTAAACAACTCCAACTCCAAGTCTCTAAAGCAGAAAACACTAAACAACATAAAAAGAATCCATGAGAATCGAGACAAAACCTGCTGCATTGCTGAATGCTATTATTGACAGAACAGGGCCACAGGCCGTCGGAATCCGTGAGAACTGAGAATCAAGACCGCGAGACCCGAGAGCTCGAGAGAGAAACTTAGAGAAGAAGGGAGATGCAACGCCCTTACGCAGTTGCGCGAGACAATGAGAGGTGAGAAGGGAGAAGCCGAGAAGAGAACAGATGAACAGAACGAAAATGTGGACAACTACAATGAAGAGTTGGTGTTGGGAGTCGAACAAAAGTCGAAGAGAACTAGAGAAGTAGAGAACCAACCCGTGGCCGCAGGGATTGCCTTTGCGGCTTTGCCCTTTCACCTCCCTAATCGCTTTTGGGTTTGGCCCTAGCCTAGGATTTGTAATATCCAATTTCTATTTTTGCAGGATGGAAGACGGGTCATGGAGTCGAGTCGGGACTGGACTAATTAACCTAAGCCGCTAAATTTCAGATTTTTTGGTTTTGGATTATAAATTTTTAAATCCGATCCATAATCCAAAAACTGAATTTACCTAAAATTAAATCTGAAATCCAAAATAAAATTAAAAAACCGATCCAATTTTAAAATTTTGATTCAGTTTTAATCGATTTTGGTTTAAACCGAATTATGCACAGCCCTAGTCAAGCCCACAAGTCTAATTCGACGAACTTCAGAAGCGACAATACGCAAATCGGGGCTCAAAATATACTGGAAGTCACCGAAAAGGGTCAAAATAATCTCCGATCATTGAACGGACTTCGCCGTCATGTTCAGAACGTTGAAATTGATCAAAATATAAATATTATAAAATTTAACGATCAGTCGATTAAGCGCTCAATCTATCAATATGTCGACATGCATATCAGAGTCGGGAAGTTGCGATGATGCTCGAACAACCTCTGCTCATAAAATTGATCATGTCGTTAGCTTCAAAACATCAAAATCTATCAAATGAGACTGTCTGTGCTCAATTCGGACGAGTTTGTGCAAATGTCGTGTGATTTGAAATGATAGCGCACAAATCGAGGCTAAAATACACATGATATCACTGAAATCAACTCAAATGACCTTCAATCGATGAACGGACTTTGTCATCACGTTTAAACATTGAAATTGGTCAAGATATAAATATTGCACAACTTGATGATCAATTCATCAAGTGCTCGAGTCATTAACGCGCTTGCACGCATATAGAGGTCAGGAGGCGTCGACGGGGATCAAACAACCTTCATTCATAAAATTGATCATGTCATTAGCTTCGAAACATCGAAATCTATCAAATAAGATTGTTGGCACTCAATTCAAATGAATCTGCATAAAAATCGAATGGTTGAAAGCGGCAACACGCAGTTTTTAGCTGAAATGGACTCAATTTGACATCGACTTGAACCAAACGGCCTCCGATCGCGAAACGGACTGCGTCAGACTATGTACATTTACCTGAAATCCACATTAAAACTGTTTAATCAATTTAAAAATTATTTAGAAATCTCTAAATTACCCCTTCACGCACCAAATGTCTCCCCCCCACACCACCATTTTATTTTTCATTTTTTTCTGATAAACCAAAAAGAAAAAATGGAAAACTCCCCATTCCTCCATTCCCACGTTCAACCTCTCCTCCTCTCCTCTCTCCCGGCATTCTCTCCCTCGTTGGAAACGCTCTGCACATAAGCAAAAAATTTTCCTCCCTACTCTCAGTTTCCTCCGTCCCGCACTGTTCCCCGGCCCGCTCCGCCGCCACCGCGGCCCGCCTCTGCACACCAGCCTGTCGTGCATCCCGCGAACCCAGCCCATCGCGTTCCCGCAGCACACGGCCCGCCGCTGCACCGACCAGACCCGTTGTTCCACGATCCGACCCGCCATTCCACGATCCGACCCGCACTGACCCGAAATTCTGGCCCGTCGCACCCGCACCATCCCGACCCGCCGTAACCGCGCATCCCGCGGCCCGCTGCCGCAAAACCGCCTTTGCTCCGCCACGGCCTGCTGCACCGCCACTCCGCGTTCCATGGCCATTCCCGCCTTCGCTCCCGCCGACCCGCCCAGCCTGTTGCACCCGAGCCTTCCATGACCCGCAAGCCCAATTCCACAGCCCACCAGCCCAATTCCGCAGCCCATGCTCGCCAGCCCGCTGTCCAATTCCATAGCTCATCGAAACCTTTTTCCTATCATATCGACATCGAGAAGAACATCACAATGACAATCTTCTTTAATTTCGATCGCATCTCGCTTTTTTTCTTCCACTTTCATCAGGAAGAACATCGTCAACAAGTGAATTCTTTTTTCAATTTCTTACGTCACACTCCTCGCTTTAGCCTTCCCATTTTCGCTGCGCTGCAAATTGGGGAAGAACATCGTCAACAGGTGAATTCTTCTTTCAATTTTCGGCGTCGCATTCCTTGCATAACCCATCCCATTTTCGCTTCGCCGCAAACCGGGGAAGAACATCATCAACAGGCGAATTCTTCTTTCGGTTTCCAGCATTGCACTCCTTGTCTTACATTCTCAATTGCATACTTAACCCCGTTCCTTTGCCTAACATTATAGCGCGCCGAAAAATGCATCAGAACATGTATGATATGTGAATGTGAGATATATATATATATATATATATATATATATATATATTATATATATACGAGATGAAAAATTGGTGTTGTATATATTTCATGTTATATAAGTATTGAGATATACAAAATCGTCTTTTTTTAATTTCTAGACTTAAAAAAGAGGGAAAAGTAAAATGGCATACAATAAACATAAAAGTAAAACAAAATAAAAAGAAGGGTGAAAAACATTTACAAAATTTATCTGAGCAGAGTTAAAAGCCCACTAAAGTTTCTAACCGCCCCCTTTCAAATGTCCTAACTCCAACCCTTCAAACAAATGAAATAGAATAGGAGACTCCCTCTTGTCCTTATTTATAGAAATTAAAAGAGGTAGTGAGGTTATTTTCAAAAGAATAAAGGGGGGAGGGAAATAAATGTAGGAAAATTTGAATAAAGGAGGGAATGAATGTAGGAAAGTTTGAATAAAAGAGGAGGAAAAATAAATGTAGGAAAGTTTGAATAAAAGAGAGGTAAAATGAGAATTACTTTGAGGAGTAAATCTTCTTCTTAAAATAATAAACTAAATTATCCTTTGAACTTGTAGCTTCAAAATAAAAAGAATCATCACCGGATCTACAATTCTTTGTGCAAGTAGACAGAAGGTGATATTAAACCAAAATCTACAAAAATTATGGAGCTTTTCATCAATACAAAAATTAAGGAATTTGATTCTAATTATGATTTTCAAAGTCAATAAAGTCACTAATTAGGTGAAATTATCTAAGCTATAAATACCTGCATGTGCTCGGACATAGATATTTTAAATGTAAATTTTAATGTTTGAAAAGTCACAGAAGCAATTGGAATAAAATGAAAATACGAAATCAATCTTATAACTCAGAAATAAAAACTGCCTAAATTCTTAAATACACCCACATGGGCCCCGACACTATGTTGAATGTTGAAATTCAAGTGTCTGAGGATGTTGCGCGGGTTGCTTCCCAGTTTAATCTTAGGACTGGGTCCGGGTTAACAAAACCTAAAATCCTATAATAAGAGTTACAAATCGGAAATATCGAGAACCATTCGGACAAGAGACATATAATTCTTAGCGCTAACAGAGTTGGCAGGATCTAAAGCTCTTAAACATATTCAAATTAATCAATTTTTCAAATCAAATTAAGTAATAATCTAAACTACTTAAATGAAACTCTATCATTAAAAACTTAAATCAAACTCAATCAATTAACCTACAATTGTCTTGACAAATTAAAAACACAAAAGGAGCCAATAAGTCTATCACTCAATCAATCTCACGCTAAAGGATGTTAGTCACTCAAAAAATCTCATCATGTGGCATATATTGGATCCACCATAGTATGCAATGGCTCTGCTTTGAGTTGGAATCGTGGATATACTTGATGTCAAACAATTCTGTCAGTGTAAGTCTATCTCGAGAAGACAAGATTTCGACGTGAGTATGTGTTCATGAAGATCCTTCTCGACTTAGACTAAGGAATGAGATGCTCCATACATCTAGATGCATCATCATTAACCATGTTTAAGTTGAAATGATGAATTTCAAATTTCAAATTCTAAAACTCCATATGTTCGTATGCTACAAATTAAGTGATCAACACTGCCCAATCAAAGTTCTCTCACTTATGGGTATAACTATGGCTGCATGAAACGGCATGAATGTCTCACCAAATGAGGATAAATCTCTCGAGATCACTATTTTATCTCGCCGAAAATTACATCAACACATTCTCATCACATCTCTTCAATTTCAATAAAATTATTGTCAAATGATGAATTTCAAATTTTTATAATTTGAATGTGATCAAAATTATTAAGCTTCTTATGATGATGCTATAATTGATAGGGATGATAAGTAAATATCTTTAAAGTCTTAATAATATCAAAGTTTTAATTCAATATAATATTTAACTCTTTATAAATTTTATACAAAGATAAATTTGAGCTTATTATTTTGAATGTTTCATTAAAAAATATTTTAGTCCTCACCAAATGAGGACGAAATCTCTCGGTAGTGTCTTATCTACTATTTCATCTGCCTTTTGAAAATTACATCAACACATTCTCATCACACTCTCTTCAATTTCAATAAAATTATTGTCGAGAGGTCGGTGGCGAATTTTCTGAGCCCACATTTTTATAATTTGAATGTGATCAAAATTATTAAGCTTCTTATGATGATTGCTATAATTGATATTGGGATGATAAGTAAATATCTTTTAAAGTCTTAATAATATCCAAAGTTTTAATTCAATATAATATTTAACTCTTTATAAATTTTATACAAAGATAAATTTGAGCTTATTATTTTGAATGTTTCATTAAAAAATATTTTCTTATTTAGAAGCATTTGGTGCATGTGTAATTATTTTGTAGAGATTATTAAGAAAAATATATAAATATCTCCTTACATACATAATTCTTTCATGAATTAATGCTTAAATGTTTGATTTATGTAAAAATACTTTATATATGTGTTTTACAATGATATTTTGAATTCTATTTAATTTTATACTAATTATATATATTTCAATAATTAATATTTATCAAACAATTACAAAATCAATATGGTTGTTACATATGATAACTTTATAATTAAAATCACAAAATCAAATTAATTTCACATTAATTATATACATTTCATTAATTAATATTTTTTAAGTATTTATAAAATTAAGATGGTTGTTATACAATGTAGTTTTATGATTGAAATCACAAAAACAAATTAATAAAATTGAAAGGTTATATAATGAATTGAAGGTATATCAATAAGATATAATAGTATCACTTTCATAATTTTTTTTGAAATATCTACACAAATATATTTATAGAAGAAAATGCTTTTAAATGTTGGAGAGAAAATTTGATTGCAATCTAAATGTTATCATAATTAAAGAAAAAAAAGAAGAAAATGATGAATAATTTCTCAATATACAGCAAGATTGGTGAACAAGAGTGAGAAGTAGATAGAAAGATTGGTAAGGTTTAATTTTTATAGTTAATTATATAACATAATTTATATGGGACTTGATATGACCGAAAATTCTCTATAAGCAATCTAATCTTGATGCAAAAGCTAATCGAAATTGAAACCGGTCGAGATCAAGACTTAAAATATCATTGGAAACTTTGAGACATCGTTAAATTTCTAAAAGCTCTCAAATATAGTGTTTATAGTCAAATCAGCATCTCAACGAGCCGGTTCCAACAAGTCAAAGATCTTACAATTCTAACTTCATTTGAGCATTCAAATGCACAAAATACATCATATGATCAAGGGGATCATTTTGAGCCGTCCGATAAAGTGGAGTGGTACAGGTTTTGCATGTATTTATAGAGACGTCACTCCTCCAATCTATAAATAGCCCCACATTCCTCATATGAGGGGGGGCAAGTGAAGGAGAAGGGGGCAAGCAAGAGAGAGGAGAGAGCTCTAAAGATCCTCCAAGCATAATCGTGCCGCCACTCGACGGTCGTCAACCACCGCCACGCCGCCATCGCCACCGCTGATCCTCACCGTCATCGACCATTGTTGCCGGTCATCATCACCGACCACTATCGTCGGTCATCAGCGTCAACATTGTCGTCAACTTCGTCGTCAACATCGTCGTCAACTTCGTCGTCAACTTCGTCGTCAACATCGTCGTCAACATTGTCTATTACTAGCAACTGTTGCCCATTTCTCATATACATGTAATCCGATCGGAAGATCTTGTACTCAAATGATACATAGGAAGCTTTTCCAAAGCCCCGTAGTTTTTTCCCTCTTTTCGAGGTTTTCCACGTAAAAATTCTAGAGTTTTCTTGTTCGCTCTTTAAATACATGTGTGTGTGCTGGACTTTCCAAAGAAGCTAAGATGCAAACTTTTACTCTACCGCAACTGGTTTTCTAGCATGCAACAGGACTAATAAATGAATAGGTTAAATATAAGATCCTTATTTTAAGTTAAATAAGATGCAAAGATGATTATTAAAAAAGAATCATCCACACTATTTGATGTGAAAGGCTAAAAAGTAATTTATTTATATCATAATATCAAATTAAATAGAGATCATTAAATAAAAATTATGTAACTACGTTGTGTGATCTATGCTAATAAGTTATCAAAAGCTTACATGAATTTTATATACTTTAAGAGTTTGTTTCGTATTATAAAAAAATATTGCATCCATCATATCATATTAAGGTGATCATTTAAAGTGTTTTTAAGGTTCAACACTCAATCTTAATTATATTGATACTTTTCTCAAATTTAGAAAAATTAAATATAAAAACTTATCATATGTATTTTAAAATGCATATTTAAAATCTTATAAATTCTAAATATATATATAATATAAAAATAAAATATATAATATATATCTATATCATATATATATATATATATATATATATATATATATATATATATATATATATATATATATTGTATATATATATATATATATATATATATATAGGGAACCCCATATAGGGGAATTTTATTGCTCATAAGAAAAGGTTACATGATCCTAAAAGAAGGGGTTAAACTCTGAGTCTACCGCTCAAAGAGCTACAATCAACCTAAAGAGTAAAACTCCTATCTAAATACAAAACTCATACAACAAAAGCAAATACAATACCCAAATACAAAAAAAAACCTAGGCACTCACCATGTGTCTGCCAACGACCGAATGGGAGTAGAAGAGGAGACTTTGCATCCAAAGGAAAATATCTACTAGAACCTGCATTAAGAGAAAAGAAACCTGCGAACAAAACTTGGATGCCAATTAGTGCCCATAAAAAAGAAAAAAAAAAGAGAAAATTATATTGGAAAAACATAAGATAGAGAGAAAGTGGTGCAGCAACTAATCCACAATAATTTGGAGCAGCCACATACATATGCATCCCGCCATGGGGCACCACACATATGCTACTACAACCCAATTAGCGGAGTAATTTGCCACCTGTCAGAGAAAACAAACCTGATACCATCGTCTAACCAAAGGAAAATTATATAGCTCAACATCATGATATGACCACAAAATAGAAAGTATTAAGTTCCACTTCCAGGAGTCAAAATCACCTCCCTTTCTCGGCCCTATCAATTATAGTTAGATTTAAAAGAGCATAGCGAAAAGAAAGATAACCCCATCAAACCACCCTGGATCCAAAATAGGTAACCTGAAACAGCCGAATAAGCCAAAACCGAAGTGCAAGCAGTTTTCTGAAATAATTCCAACATAGCCTCCAATCTCAATCAAAAGGAAAACAAATACAACACCAAAGAGGCATATAAATCCAACCTCTAACTATAAAAACCCCACAAATCCACCCAAGATTCGTAAAGGCAAAATCTGAAATAGCCAACAAAAAGGAAACAGAAAGGCAATAGAGCAAACAGCAATCACCCAAAAACCAGAGCAAAGGAACCATTCCATTCATGCCTAGAATTACACAACAGCCACAACATCTCCAAGTAACAAAATGATAGCAAACGCCACCAAAACTACAAAGCGACATGAGGGAACTTACCATTCCAAGAAAACACAGTCAAAGTCACCATAGCAACAAAATGAATTAAACTCTTACTGCAGATAAAGTATACATAATACCATGATAATCAAGTCTCAAGCAGAAAATGAAATAGCTTAGTCCTATCTCCCAAAGGAGCTTGGGAACACTCCAAAAGCTGCATAAACCATTAGTACAAGCATAGGATCACAAAGCATGTTAAAATTTCCATCCCCAACCATCTATACATTCTCCCTCACAACATTCCCGAAGGGCCCTCAATCAAAGTGTAACAAAAAAACAAGCATAATAGCTTACATATTCCTAATATAAGGTAAACCAGTTTTATCTAAATTAACAAACCCCCTTAATAAAGTGGGAATATTATCATAAGAAAATATATTTACCATAGAGGACTTTGCTCCCAAATTGGCCAGAAAATCCGCACAAGAATTCCCTTCTCGATAAATATGAGAGATATGATAATCAAGAGAAGTAAGAAGCCTTCTTGTATGGTTGAGAGTATAGTAGACTTCGGCATTACCATGAACTCCGGATTTTATTAAATTCAGAAGCAGGAGAGCATCAATTTCTAACCAGATTCTTTTAAAGCATTTCTGAATGCATAGTAAAATTCCATAGTATAGGCCATAAAGTTCAGCAAACATAATAGAGTAGGGTCTTAAAGGGATAGCAAAAGCACCAATCATCTTACCTCTAAAATCTCTTAAGATACCCCCACAACCATAGAACCCATTAGCAACAGAACCATCAATATTAACCTTAATAGTATGATTTTGAGGTTTAGTCCAATAAATAGTCTTATAGAGGTAATCAAATTCAATGGATGGAAGAGAGATCCCAAAACAGTGAGCCAGATGCTTAGCATCTTTGAAACTTGACGGATGAAGAAGTTTAGCTTTGCAGAGGGAGGTAATTTTACCTTTAGTTTTAGCAATGATGTGATGAAAATTCATGGGAATATCATTATGTTTAGCATCATTTCTTTTCATACAGATGTACCACAGTAAAGTAATAGCCAGAACACATTTGACATGACCTTTCGGGGCATAAGATAGGAATTTATTTAATAGGCGTATGGTAGAAATGGATCCATCGAATAGCCAAGTATTCAACAGACTATCATACCAGTGCCAAACTTTATCCGCAATGGGGCCATTAACAAAGACATGATCAAGAGTTTCTATGTTAGAGCAATATTGACACTTAGAAGGAAGATGAAATCCTTTTTTCTGAAGAATGGAATCCACATGAATGTAATATTTAAGAATACACCAAGTAAGAACCGAAAAGGAAGCAGGAATAGTGTTACTCCATATTTTGGCAAATATAGGAGAGTCTTGATTATTAAATTTAATAGCTTGCCACATGTCCTTAAAAACAAAATCTTCAATGGCTGAATTGTTGAAAAGAATTTGATCCGGTTTACTAGATGTAGGGGTGATATTCAGGATTTTGTTGATGATAAAATTAGGGACATAGGATCCTAAATGGTCTATATTCCAAGAATTTTGAGTAAGGAAATGGATAACTTTGAGCCTCTCAATAGAATGGGTTTTGAGTAAGGCGTCAATAGAGCCTTCACCCAGCCAATTATCTTTCCAAAAAAATGATGAGCCGGAATTCATACCTCAAGAGATCAACTCTTCGGCGACCCACTTGATGTTACAGAGTCTTTTCCACACAGGGGAGTCTCCCGTTTTGAAACTGCAAATAAGGGGGTGATTACCCTTACAATATTTATTGAGGATAAATTTAGATCATAAGCTGTGATTACTTCTAAGATTCCACCACATTTTGTAAGAAAAACATTTAATGGAGTCTTGTAATATTTTACAACCTAGTCCACCTTCATTCAAAGGGCCACAATAGTTGTACCAGCTAGCCCAATGCATTTTTTTAGATGATGAAGTAGAGCCCCAGAAGAATTTATTGAACAACAGGTTAATCTTATTAATAATAGAAGTGATAGGGACAATAGTGGAAAGCAGATAGAAGGGTAGGGAGTAAATTATACTTTTATTGAGGACCAATCTAGCTCGATAAGAAAGAAGATGGAACTCTCAGAAGGAGATTTTCTTATAAATTTTTTGAATTACTTTGTCAAAAGGAAAGATCTTTTAGCACCATGATATGAGAGTAAGATATTTAAGAGGAGAGGCAAAGATGATATTCTTATATTATTAATCCTAGGACTAGGTATTTAATTACTAGCATGAAACCACTTTTGTCGATTAATTTTTAAGCGCTCTCCTCTCAAAATGAATAAGAAACTTATACAATTTCTTAATGTAGTGGGTAGATCCATTACAGAAGATAATGAAATCATCTGCAAAGCAAAGGTGAGAGATAGGAAAACCACCCCTTGTCTTATAGTACATGTTAGGCATTTTGAGAAACATAAGTTCAAGATTTGAAAGATATTCCACCTAATAATGAAAAGGGCTGGAAAGGTGGTCACATACCATGAGATGAAGAAAAGAAGCCATTAATCTTGCCATTGATAAATAAAGAAAATAGAATTTTCAATATCATTTTTATTAAAGTAATGAAAGAGTTGGAAAAGCGAATAGAGATAAAATTTTATAGAGGAAAGTCCATCCAATATTATCATAGGCTTTAGATATGTCCAACTTAAAAACAAGATTCCCACATCGAACTTTTATGTTAAGATCATGGACAATTTCTTGAGCCAATAATACATTATCAGAGATATAATGGCCTTTGACAAAGCCAATTTGATTAGGAGAGATGATTTTAGGAAGTAAAATACCTAATCTATTGACTAGGATCTTCAATATGAGCTTGTTAAAAAATGTACCAAGAATTATGGGTCTAAAATGATTCCAAAGTTCGGGGTTTTCGATTTTGAGAATTAGAACAATGGAAGTACTAAAAAAGAATTTGGGGAGGGTGTTCCCTCTAAAAAAATCTAGAACTACTTTAACCATATCGTCTTTGATAATATTCCAATATTTTTGAAAGAAAAGTGGAGTGAAACCATCAAGGCCAGCCACAGAATCTGTATTCATACTCTGAAGGGTATATGTAATTTCTACTTCAAAGGGTAAGGATGTAAGCATTTTGTTATCATCACCAGTGATGATTTTGGGGATAACCTCAGGGCATGCTAATTTCTCATAATTCACATTATTATTAAGCAAGCTATTGAAGTAGGAAACACCCGAGTCAGCAAGTTCCTTATCATCAGAAATCCAACTATTATCAGAATTTTTGATTTTTTAATGCATTTTAGGGCCTTTTACTTATTGAACAGGGCATGAAAATATATGGTGTTCCTATCCCTCCGATAGTTTTTTAGTAAGCCTTTTCCTAGTAAGTTTCTCATGTCTTGATAGTTTGTTAATTTATCTTTGGCTTGATTTAATAAATTAGTTTTAGAGGTGTCCAAGATAACCTCTTCCTCTAACGATATGACCTCTTGTTCTAATTCTTTTATATTAGTGAAGAGGTTTTTGAAGCAATTTTGTTCCACCATTTGAGCAATTGTTTAAGCCTTTTAATTTTACATAATCTCTTCATCCCCAAAATAGAATCATCGGGATGAGAGGGTCTCCCAATTAGTAGCCACCACCTCCAAATCTAGTATCCAAAAGCCACATATTTTGAAAATGAAAAGGAATACAAATGGAGGGGACTCAACCCAATGTAAATAAGCAAAGGGAGAATGATCGGATAGGGTTCTACTAAGATGTTCAACCGAGGTGGAAAGGAAGTGATCCATAGATCATTAAACAGAATCCTATCAAGTCTTTGCCACATTCTGTGGTTGTTCCAAGTGTATTGGGAGCCACTGAAGCCCAGATCGGTCAAGTGGCAATCAAGGGCCATATTATTAAATTCCTCCATAGATAAAAGGTTAGGAGGATTTCCACCCCTTCGTTCCACCGAGGAAAAAATAATATTAAAATCCCCACCCACAAACTAGGGAGCATTAACTGAGGTCGAGAAATTAACTAGATCTTCCCAAAGGTTCCTTCTACCATACTTATTGCAAGATGCATAGAAAAAGATCCAAAGCACCGCCAAGGAGATTTTACCATTCACGACCTGGTGGAGGTCTTGAATTATATGGAATGAAAAGAATTTTTCCAGAAGATCCAGATTTTATTACTCGAGTTCGCAAAAAAACTACTAAAACCAATCATTCTAGTAAGATTGGATGTTAGAAGGAAGGATGAAGGGTTCCAAAATAGCCAGAAAAGAAATGTCATGAGTGCAAACTATGTTACCTAGTCTATTACGAATAGAGAGGGAGCCAATCCCTCTCGCATTCCAAATCAAAAAAGAGACCATTACTTAGGATGATATGAGCCAGATCTAGTCATTCTGGCAAAGTTAGGAGATATATATTTATATGATTTGTTTCTCTTTTTTATGAGAATGCGAAAATCATTTTCCAAACCAACAGCCTCTCCATCAGATAATGAATTATTGCTTGTAGGTGCGTGATGGTTAACGGTCAATTCTCCTTCTTCCAACTCATTATTCATAGTCTGATGCATCTTAGATTTTAGATTTTGATCCGCATTAGAAGAAGAAATAAGGGATGGGTTAGCATGTGGCAGAACACAAACCCCAGATCGGGATGGAAGTTATCTCTAAATCGCATCTCTTCCACAACCTTATCATTCAAATGATCTTTGTTACGGAGATGAAATAGCAAGAATATTAGCATTATTCAGAGAATCAATAACAAGAGGAGATCCAGAATTGGAACTCGAAGCATTAATATCAATATTTTGGTTTTGTAACTTAGATCCAACATGCGAAGTGATCCTTCAACAACGCGTGTCTACCGGGATTGGTCACCATAGTCTTGGAATTAGGGTTGTTCAAACGAATTTGGGGCTGATTTTATCAAGTATTGGGACGGATATTAGTATTCATATCTGATGTTTCATTCAAAATGGCCTTAGGGACAAGAGCGACTTTGGGGACCATAAAATTCTTCTTTAAATGTGGATGGGCTACAAAACAATCAACAAATCATGTCCATGAATTTTGCAATGTGAGCAAAATATAGGAAATTTTCATATTCTACTTTTGTAAATATCCATATTTTGATTCAAGCCAAATTTCCTTAGGATATTTTTTAGTAATATCCACTTCCAGAACACGAGCAATAAAGGTCTAGAGGCAAGCTTGATCCGGTTGGAGAGGTCGACCAAACAGCCACCACGAGAGAAATTGGATTAAAAAAATGCACGAAGGTTAGGGATAGACAACCAAATTGGAATAATAAGAGATTCCTCTTTAATGTCGAAATAGAGTCCACTTCAATAAACGATTTGACGTTAAAAAACATAATAAGAGCGTCTTGCAAAAACATGAGAGTAATCCAGATCATTAGCTAATTGAATAAAAATATGCCGAGAATCAATCAAACCCACCGAAAAAACTCTTGTCAATTTCAGCGAATGAAAAAAACTTAAGATATTCTCCATAGACGGACGACGAAGAGCAAATTTACCAACCAAAGAAATTCATATGGCTTAGCCAAATTTTCCATCACAAAATCAGAACACATAACAGAGGATACTCCCTGGAATGTAGTAGAAATAAAATCGAAAGACTCACCGACATTATTCACTTTACCAGCAAGCACATCCCTAAATGATTTAGACGGTATGGTAGGATTAGTACCATCTTTTCCAGAAGAACCCTTACCTGACGCAGCCGGACGATTTTGGGCTGGGTTCCCCCTAGGGGGAGCCACGGTTGGATCCATGATCACAAGGAAGGCATACCAGCGCAAGCACAATGAGCTCTGTTTCGATATCAGTTGCAGAGAAGCACCGAGGATAGACGGTGACAAAGGAGGGAAAGTGGAAAAGAGGAAATAATGAGGGGGAGAAGAAAAAACCCCGGCTCGAGAATGATCGAAAACCGGACGATCGAAAAAAGGCAAAAGGGAGATCGTCGAAGAGGGACGGTAGGCGCGGGTCCGGATAATGTTTATTTTTTGCATTTTAAGATTGGTGGCTATCAACTTAACATTCATTCACAGTTGATTTTTCAAGATGATGGCTTACATAATTTAAGATTAATTTATTCACATTTAATTTGCTAAGATTATGGCTATCAAACTCAAGTTTCATTAAATTTAATGGGCATTTATATACATAGCATATGATTCTTATATACTTACCTATCTATAGCTTAAACTTTCATATTTATATAAATAGCACCTCAAATGTTTAACATTGCATCAAAAATAACATCATTGTTATTGTTGCGTGCCAGAAAATCAGCAGCGGTAGAATAAAACTTTACGCCTTAGCTTCGTATGAAAATCCATCACACAAAAAATTGTTAAAAAGAGAATAAGAAACCCCAGAATTTTTACATGGAAAAGCCCCAAGAAAAGAGGAAAAAATCATGGTGCCTCCAGTAAAAATGCTCCACTATATATGTGTTTTGGAGTACAAAGTTTAAATCTTCCGATAATGAAATTACAAGATCGTATATGAGAAATCTTGATAATGAGAATTCCAGAACCATGTTACAACAGCTATTCAATGGTAGTTGGGCTGTAATGGTGGTGATGCGAACTTCGAATTTTTAGCTCTCTCAGCTTTCTCCCAAGTTCTTTTAGCTCCTCCCCTTTTCATGACAAGAACGGGGTCCTATTTATAGGATTCTGAGAGGGGTATTTTGGTCATTGTAGCCAAAATCTCAAAATACTTCATTGGACAGTTTATATTGATTTATTTGATCTTAAATAGTTTTTTTTGTAATTTGACCATTCAAATGACCATTAATCTGAGTAATCTTAGCTCGTTGGATTCGTCTAATCGAGCCCTTGATTCGACTATAAGCACGTCAAATTTGGAAGTCATTTGATTATCCAGTCAGTGTTCCCAAATTTTCATATATAGTTTTTGGGCTTGATTTGAGCTCATTTAAACTCGATTTGACCCGATTCTAGCGTTATTGGACTCATCTCACTGAGTCATTTAATTTGAATGAATATATGCTTTAACATGAAATCGATGCTTGATTTATAAATTTTAGAGGGATATATTATCTCCCCGACCTATATAAATTAATATTAATAGATAAATCATAAATAAATAAATGAATTTGATAAGCATTATATATATATATAATGCTTATCAAATTCATTTATTTATTTACTAATTATCTAATAATATTAATTTAATTTAATTTAATTTATATATATGTATTTTCTTTTGAATGAGAGGGGCCATGGAGCCCCCAATTTCCTTTTTTTATTCCCGTGAGAGAGAGAGAGAGAGAGAGAGAGAGAGAGAGAGAGGGAGAGAGAAACATGGAGAGAGGAAGAGGCAAGAGAGAGAGAGAGAGATAGAGAGAGAGATGTGGAGAGAGAGAGAGAGAGAGAGAGAGAGAGAGAGATTTTTTAATAAATGAGGAATGTGAGAGTATTTTTTTTAATGATGAATGTGAAGAATTTTTTTTAAAAAAAGAATATGAAGGATTTATTTTATTTTATTTTATTTTTTAAATTATTTAAAGAATTTGAACAGTCTCTTTTTCAAGTATAAATATCCCCAATGGGTAATGAAAAACTCGCACATTACTTTCTTTACTTTCTTTTTTTTGTAGCCTCCACTAACTTGTGTGTAACTGTCGACCCTCTCACTTCCAGTTCTCCAATCTTGGGTTTCCAACCGACCCACTAGCATCCTAAATTTAGGCTCCCATGTGCTTCCACTTTCTTCTCTTTGGTAGCATCCACTAGCTCAGATATGTCGACCCCTCGCAGGCTCCAATTTTCCTTAATCTCAGGGTTCCAACTGACCTGGTTATACGACACACATCCCGAATTCAGGCTCCAATATGCTTCCACTTTCTCCTCTTTGGTAGCCTCCACTAACTTGTATAACGGTACCGACCCCTCTCATAGGCTCTAGTTCTCTCTAATCTAGGGGTTTCCAACTGACCTAGTTAGGTGGCACACATCTTGAATTTGGTTGCTAGTGTGATTCCAAACTTGAAAAATATAGATACTTCATGGGTGAGCATCCTTTAACAGATATCCCAATGTCTAAAGATTCTCGAGTAAATCTTGCACAATGATGGGTTGCGAAGCATCGGGACGATGAGATCCGACAATGTAACGCCAACTATCAACAATGATACATTGATAATATTCAAGAAGTCTAGTTTTTCAAATGATTTAGTAGCTATTTCTTCTAAAAGATCGCAACGAGCTTACTCTCCTCCGTCGGGGTACTTGTACCTTCTAAGGCTTTTATCTTCTGAGATTTTTGATGTACATGCACCTTCTAAGACTTTTGCCTTCTGAGATTTTTTATGTAGCTAGCCTTTCTCGAGGTTTTGATGTATCTATACTTTCTTAGATTTTTGATGTACCTGTACCTTCTGAGATTTTTTTCTTCTGAGATTTTTGATGTACATGTACATTCTGAGGCTTTCGTCTACTGAGATTTTTGATGTAACTGTACCTTCTAAGGCTTTTACCTTATGAGATTTTTGATGTATATATACCTTCTGAGATTTTTGATATACATGTACTTTCTGAGGCTTTCGCCTACTGAGGTTTTTGATGAGTGGAGATCCTGTCAACCACTTGCTCTCTTGGAGTCTTTCTAGTGAGGAACTTGTCTACTATTAGCTTCCCATTGAGGCTTCCTCAAGGGTGTGCCTTCGAGGGGTGGAATTCATAAATAATTTTTGACCTATCTGATATTATTTTTCAGAGTATTATTCGGTGACATTTAACCTGTATGGAAGAATTCAATAATTTTAACTCTCATCCGAGGTTGTTTTGTTAAAGTATTACTTGATGATGTTAACCTATGTGAAAGATGTTAAATATTTTGATTCTTCTGAGATTATTTATCATAGTATTACTCGATAACGTTAATTTGTGTGAAAGAGGTCAAATCAAAATACCCACTTGAGGTTGTAGCCAAAGTTTTCCCTTGATCTTTGCCTTATAATTTAAAGATAATAATTTTTCAAGATTTCTTCTTCTCAATGTTGAAATATTCTCCAACTTTGACTTGCTTCTTGGGCTGGTAATCAATTAGATGCTTAACATATTAATATGGGAGATCTTCTGAGATTAAGAGTTGTCTCCCAATTTTCAACAAAAAGTTAAAGGATCGGAGCATGATGAATCTTCATTCTTCTTATGTGTTTCTCCACAGTAAGATTTTCTCTACCATATAGATGGTGCTGCTCTGAACATAAAGTCAGATTGTCAACCATTGTATGCTTAACATATTAATATAAGTAATTTTTTGAGATTAAGAGTTGCCTCCCAGTTTTCAACAAAAAGTTGAAGGATTAAAGCATGATGAATCTTCATTCTTCTTATGTGTTTCTCCAGAATAAGATTTTCTCTACCATATAGATGGTACTGATCTGAACATAAAGTCAGATTGTCAACCATTGTGAAAATGTAAAGAGAATATTTCCTGCAGACGGTGCTAAACTATTGCGTGCTAGAAAATCAATTGTAGTAGGATAAACCTTCACTTTAACTTTGGGAAAATCCAAAGAAACACGGATAGTTGAAAAGAATAGGAAACCCCATAAATTTTATGTGGAAAAGCTCCAAGAAAAGGGGAAAAAATCACGGGGCCTAGCACAGTAAAAATGCTCCACTATATATCTGCTTTAGGGTACAAAGTTTAAATCTTCCCGATAACAGGATTACAAGATTGTATGTGAAAAATTCAAATAATAAAAATTTCATAATCATGTTACAATAGCTATGCAACAGTAGTTGGGCTGTAACGGTTATTGGTGACAGTTAGCGATGATAATAGGCGATGATTGGCAATAACGGTGGTGATGACGAACTTCAAATTTCTGGTGCTCTCTCAGCTTTCTCCCAAGTTCGCTTCTAGCTCCTCCCCCTCATCATGACAAGAATGGGGGTCCTATTTATAGGATTCTGAGAGGGGTATTTTGTTCATTGTAGCCAAAATCTCAAAACACTTCATCGTATTGATTCATTTGATCATAAATAATTTTTTTGGTAATTTGACAATTTAAATGACCTTCAATCTGAGTAATCTTAGGCTCGTTGGATTCGTCTAATCGAGCCACTCGATTTGACTATAAGCACATCAAATTTGGAAGTAATTTGATCATCCAGTCAGTGTTTCAAAGTTTTTATATGTAGTTTTTGGGCTTAATTTGAGCTTATTTGAACTCGATTTGACCCGATTCTAGCATTATTGGACTCATCTCATTGAGTAGTTTAATTTGATTGAATATATGCTTTAACTTGAAATTGATGCTTGATTATAAATTTTAGAGGGACATTTCAGTTATGCATGTAAATCTTCCTAAATTTAAGCTTGATATTTACCATAACTAAAATTAAATAATAAAGTAGTAATGTTTTGTGCAAATGCATTCCTTAATAAGAAGCAACAAAGAGGAGAATAGAGAGGAAGAGAGAGAGGAGAGAGGGTTCATTTATGAAGAAAAAATTTTTATAACATATATATAAGGGGAAGTATTTTTTAGCATTCTCAGAAGCTAAAATATATTGGTGTTTTCTCTGGAATGGAGAAAATAAATGAAACTACATAGAGTTTAGGAATATTTTATTTGGATGATCAAATACAAACATTAAGAAATAAACATATTATCTCGAAAAGATAAACATGCTCTCTTGTAATGGATTTGATCATTTCAATAAGACTCATAAGGCTAATGGGTATTGTACCAAAGTATTTTCTCCTAACTACATGGAAAAGTATATGATTTATTTTATCCTAGGATCATGGTTCCCTATAAAGGCAAGCCTCTATAGTTAATTATATCTTAGGAAGTATCTCTTTCTAAGAATACTCTCGATTAAAGAAATAAGTGGTTATTCCTAAAGACTACTAAGGTAGCTTTCAAAGGATTTATTTTTGGAAATTCAATTAGGAGAGGTCCAAATTAGAGAGTTATTTTCAAAAGTCAAATGGAAAAGAGTAGAAATATCTATTGATATTGAGATACTCGAGACATTTCAACTATCCTATGATTGGGCTTCAAATTTGGGATTTAATTTTAAATTTCAAGTTGCCATTTTTTAGAAACTAGGGCTTAGATTCTAGCACCACAAGACTGCAGAAGTGTCTAGGATTGAAGACTTATTCCTAAAATGATGCTTTAGAACCTAGTCTACAGGCGCTTCTGACATATGTTAGATACTCGACCTAGTTCTATCCCTGGGAGTCACTGGCTATTTTTCTCACTTTAGAGAACTACCCTATCCCTGACTCTTGAAAAGGTTGCTCCAAATATTTTGAATCAATAATATTTTATTCAAAAGATATTAATTAAAAATTATTTATAAAGAATATTATTATAAAATAAAACTTCTACATACTATATAAAAATATTAAAATATATTTACTTTTATATATTTATATACAAATTGCTAACTGAATTATTTGATAAATTTTT
Organism: Cymbidium sinense; assembly: GCA_021442155.1. Lineage (NCBI taxonomy): Eukaryota > Viridiplantae > Streptophyta > Magnoliopsida > Asparagales > Orchidaceae > Cymbidium > Cymbidium sinense. The sequence goes on from CM038215.1 coordinate 170,314,204, forward strand.
TAATATCTATCAATTAAAATTTATATTTAATTTTAAAAAAATAATAGTGGCATTTACATATATCACACAATTCTTATATATTAATATATCTAACACCTAAATTTTATTTTATTTTTTATATATAATACCACAATCTTTAATATAATATCAAAAATATCATCATCATACCCTTTATAAAAGTGAAAATAGAAAAAATATTAGATAAGTAAATATAAAATTTTAGGTATTAAATATATAAATATATAAAAATTATATGATATATATGTAAATTTTTTAAAATAGTAATAGTTATATTTTTATGTGATGTTAAAAATCTGAATTTATATATATATATATATATATATATATATATATAAAAAGATAGTGAGTGACAGATGGTAGATTTATAAATATATAATATATAATGATTATATTGTACGTGTGTCAATGTCTCATAAATAAAATAAAAAATAAGGTTACCCGTCCTCTTTATATACATTCGGCATATTCCCATACCCGCGCATCAACACGATGGAACCCCCAACCTTACCGAACTTCCTACCAGTAGCCATCCTCTTCGTCCTGCAGCTTCTTCCATTGAAGAAGCTCAAAACCCCAAAAAACTCAAAAGCTACCAACAAGCTCCCTCCAGACCCATGGAAACTTCCCATCATAGGGAGCATGCACCACCTCATAATGTTAATCGTAAGTATTTAGGCTAATCGTAATTAGGTAAAAAAAATTTTTTTTAAGAAAATAGGCATAGTCGTCCGTATGACGGACGACTGGCGAATTTTTTTTTATTTGCGTATTTTTCGGGTAGTAGGCAGAGAGAGAGAGAGAGGGCACATTTTTTATTTATGTGTTTTTTAGTAGCAGGCAGAGAGAGAGGGAGTGCTCTCCCAAGATTAAAAAAGAAATTTTTTTTATAAAAAAAATAGAATGCTGATTTTCATTTAAATAGAAAAATTGAATTGAGATTCACTTGTAATAAAATTTTTTTGATTCTTTTGATGAGAATCATGAAAGCTAACATACTTAATAAATAAATATGTATATATATCAATAAAATAGAAATATAATTAAATTTTAATATCAAATATAAATTTGATTAAATCAAATCAAAATAATTAACTATTAAATAAATAATAAATATATAATTCAAAAAATCATTATTTATAAACTTCAGTTAAATTAAAACTATAATATCAGTTATTAAAATTATGAAGATTTATAAATTAAAAAGAAAGAAAAAAGAAATAAGTCTAAAATAATAATAATAACAAAAAAAATATATAAATATATATATATATATAAAATATATATAAATATATATATATATATATATATATATAATATTATTTATTTATATATATATATATTTATTAAAAAATTATATTTACATATATATAATTATTTATTTATTTATTAAAATTATTTATTTATTTATTATTTAATTATTAATGCATATATATTTCACGTGGATGAATTATTTTTTTTATATTTTTTTGTTATTATTATTATTTTAGACATTTCTTTTTTTTCTTTTCTTTCTTTTTAATTTATAAATTTTTTTTAATAACTTTTTTATATTTTAATTTAAAGTTTATAAATAATGATTATTCAATTATATATTTATTATTTATTTAATAATTATTTATTTTGATTTAATTTAATCAAATTTATATTTGATATTAAAATTTAATTATATTTCTATTTTAATTATACAATGACAATATTGATATGTATACCAATAAAAATATAATTAAATATTAATATCAAATATAAATTTGATTAAATTAAATCAAAATAATTAATTATTAAATAAATAATAAATAAATAATTCGAATAATCATTATTTATAAACTTCAGTTAAATTAAAACTATAATATCAAAGTTATTAAAAATTATGAAGATTTCTAAATTAAAAAATAAAGAAAAAGAAAAAAAAGAAATGTCTAAAACAATAATAATAACAAAAAATATAAAAATAATAATAATTCATCTTTAGTCATGTGAAATATATATGTATTAATAATTAAATAAATAAATAAGTATATATATAATTTTTAATAAATATATATAAATAAATAACAATTTTTAATAAATATATATATATATATATAATAATTTTAATGCATTTATATTTCACGTGACTAAAGATGAATTATTATTTATTTTTTTATATATTTATTTATTTTTATATATTTTTGTTATTATTATTATTTTAGACTTATTTCTTTTTTTCTTTCTTTTTTAATTTATAAATCTTCATAATTTTTAATAACTTTGATATTATAGTTTTAATTTAACTGAAGTTTATAAATAATGATTATTTGAATTATATATTTATTATTTATTTAATAATTAATTATTTTGATTTGATTTAATCAAATTTATATTTGATATTAAAATTTAATTATATTTTTATTTTATTGATATATATACATATTTATTTATTTATTTATTAAGCATATTAGCTGTCATGGTTCTCATCAAAAAAATCAAAAAAAAAATTTATCAGTGAATCAATTCAATTTTTTTATTTAATTGAAAATCAGCCCTCCGATTTTTTTTATATAAAAAAAATTCTTTTTAAATCGTGGGAGAGCACTCTCTCTCTCTCTCTCTCTCTCTCTCTCACAGCCTGCTACTAAAAAAAACTCACGCTCTCTCTCTCTCTCTCTCTCTCTCTGCCTGCTATCAAAAACACGCAAATAAAAAAATAAAAATAATCCGCCAGTCGTCCGTTGGACCGACGACTGGCCCGACGTGGAACCCACATTGGCACCAGTCGTCCGTCGTACGGACGACTATGCCTATTTTCTTAAAAAAAAAATTTTCATGCCTAAACGCCTAATTACGGTTAACATTGTGCCTATTTTAAAAATTTTGCCTTTGATATTGTGGATCTGTACCCATCGTTGAGCTTTATCGGTGAATTGATTGGTTTTAGAGAGAGAATATTATGCGAGATGTTTGGATGTAATTTTGTATTTGAATATTCAATTATATATAAATATTTGATAAAATAGAAATTAAATATTATATCTAATTTTTATTTTGATATGTGTCAGCATATGATTAGACAAGCTTTTGGATGAGATTCTGAAATGGTATGAGAATTGATTTGAAATTTGTTTTATCCAAATTTAGAAGAAATTAGGTTTTAAAAAAAAATCTCTCTTTTGTATTTGAAACAAAAAATAGCATTGAAAAATGAACACAAATTCAGTACATAAAAATTGAGTCAAATATTATAATTTGAGTGACAAATAAATATTCTCATGCCTTTCCTCTTGAGGGTTAAGATTAATTTTATAGCTTTTAGATTGTTTTTAGAAAAGTGAAATTTAAATTTAAATTTTGATTAATTAAATATATATTCTATGGCTACAAATGAGTTCTTTAAAACTTATAAACATTACTATTTTAAAACATCCTAATCATGTGAAGCTAAATGCCCAAATAAAAGGTAAAGTCATATGATCATAAATGAGCTCTAATTGAGATTTAAATCGAGCTTTAATATAGCTTTTAATTGAGCCAGTCTTATATTGAGCATTAGTCGAGCTTTATATTAAAATTTAATCGTTTTCTTAATAAGCTTATTCACGAGCTTTAAATAATATCATTCATAGTCAAAAATGCATTAAGCAACAAATTGTTCAAATTTGTTCATTTAATAATCAAGTTATATAAAAGAGTTCAAGTTTATTTAATTAGTTAATTAAATGAACATGAAAGAGCCCTATTAAACCAAGTCATGTGTGGCATGTCAAACATTTGATTCATTTGTAATTCCAAGTATTAACACTTATATTCATGCATTTTCTCTCATTAACCAATCACCACATATTTTGTGGCTAAATTCATTGTCCCACGCCATATGGCTAAGTATGAGCTCAAGCTCTAAGCTATAAATTTAAATTTAAACACTAAATTGTTAATTTTTTATATCTTTTTTTCAAACTTTTTAAAGGCCATATATATAATGCTATAGATTTAATATCAACAAATGAGCATAATTTTCATTACCCTAAAAAAAGTGATTTTCCAAAACATATGTTTTAAAAACAATACTACGAATACTCAAATTTGCAAATAAGATAATATCAACATTTATAAATCAAAATTGCACAAACTTTGCACTAAACAACATAAGCTATCTAATCATGGTGGCACACCATCCCTCTTTAACGATATGGTGATCTAAATTTTGCTTCATGAATTAACAATAAAATCTGAATAAGTATGAAGTAATAGTCAAGACAACCATAAAAGCATAAGTATGACTATCATTTTGACATAAATTAAAATGCTTTCCTATATGTTATAGGCATAGATATATGCACCTCTTCTTCTTCTTCTTTTCTCTAAAAAAACACACTAAAGGGTATTCAAATTACGAAAAATATTAGAAGAGCTAAATTAAAAAGATAACATGTACCTTAAATTTGCGCTTCAATTTTGAGCTTGAATAACAAATTAGTTATAAGTAGAGCTCAAGCTTGAGCATGTGGCTTGACATGTCAGGCTCTCGAGTTTGTTAGTGAGCTAAGTTCGAGAAAATTTGGCTCACTTATACCTGTAGAGTCTAATTTGATTAACTACTTTAAGTAATATTTAATATAGATTTTCATTGTTGGTGGCTACAATAAAGTTTTTATTCATTACCCATAGAGCATCACAAGAAGTAAAATAAAAGAGGGAAGTAAAAGAAAAGAGGGCCAATGTAAGTAGAAAGTAAGAAGTCTTTTGTGGCAAGGGAGTTCTTGATTTCTTCAAGGAAAAGAAGTCTAACTCTACTTTATTGTAGATGTCGCATTTTCAATCATCTAGATAGTGATATCTTTATTCATATGTTTAATTTCTTATAAATGAGTAGCTGATTATGTTAAACATCAAAACACAAGTGATCATAAAATTGAATTTGGATGAACAAAATAAATCTATAATTAGAGTTTTATATATTTGGAGCATAAACAAGTTTTGTTCTTTTCAAGCTAATAAGAGTTTATGTTGCATTAACTACATGACCACTCAAGCATAAATAACACTTAATGTGCAATGAAAATAAATTTAAACTATATAACACGATGGACATTATCAATACATACATGATTTTATTTATCTAGTGGCCTACATTCATGCATATTCTCTAACATGAATAAGTGTTTCTCTATCCATGTTTGCAATTATAAGTTTAACTCCTATATTACTTGTAGGTGGAAAAATCTCTTACAAATTTTCTTCAATTAAGGACAATAAACCTTCACCTTCATTATAAGCAAGAACATCATTTTTAGTAGAGCGCAAAAGGGACTATTTTCATAGCTAAATTAAAAATATAAGAAGATGAAGCCTTAGTCCAAAAAAGGAAGTAAGATAAAATAAAATAAAACACGTAGTCTGAAATAACAAAAAAGTAAACATTTAGCTAAAAAAAATAAGAAAAAAACTTAGTTAAATTCTTATTTAGGGGACTTAGTGAAATGAAAACATCTCTCATGTTGCTTCTTCTTGTCACTACCATGTTATTTCAATGAAAGTTCCTTGAAAAGTTGTAGAATCTAGATAGGAATCATCTTAAAAGCATTGGTCTTCCTGAAGCTTGTTGTAAAAGAGGTTTACTTGCAAGAGGTAAGTTGAATATATCAAATTCTATTATTAGCTAGATAAAGTAGGAGATAAATGGGAAGAAACTTCTTCATCTATTTTGAAAGGCCATACCTTTAATTGAAACAATAAATTGATAAACAATCTTCTAACTTAAATTCTAAAAGTATCTTGACTCTATATATCCATAAATTGAATCAAGATAATAGAGAAATGACTTGGAGATAATAAAGAAAAGGGCACAAAATCGATAGTATTTGTTGGAACTATTTAGAGAAGTAGACTGGTTGTGTCAATAAGGATTAGGGATTATCTGTTGAAGTGGCATTACCAACAAGCAAATTTTTATGTGTTGACATAATGCAACCTCATGACCATTTCTTTTCTTGTAATCTTTTTTCCTTTTATACAATCTAAATAAAATATAAAAAATGTTGATTAATATCAACCCCAACAAAAACTTTGGCAATAAAAAATCATAATAAAGAAGTGGTGATATTTGTGTGAATTGATTTTCCAATACAGATGCAAATATGAAGAGAATAGTGTGATAAGAAAGTAGAAACCAAAGGTGCAAAAATGATATGCAAATTACAATAATTTGGCATTTTTCATAGAGATTAAAATTTGAAGATCGATCATTAATTTGCTAATTCTCTTAAAAAAATTTAAATATTTAAGATCATATTCTTAAACATAACATTAAAATCTTCGATATTAAATTTCATCAATATATTTTTCAGATTATTCGAAGAACAACAAATCTTCTTATAACATATGATGGCTTACAATAAAGGCTTTCATTTGAGTTTCTAGATGAATTTATGGCACAATAGTAATGCTTGATAGCCCTAGTGAGAAGAAAAATATAAGGCTTGTAAGGATTCCTAGAAAAATGCTTACTTCAAGCAAGATGAGGGGATCAAAATGGAATGTACCCTCACATCCATATCATCTTCAGAGGATCTAATAGGTAAAGATGAAATCAAATCTTAGGAGGCTTGTGTTATTCTAAGCAATGATGGCCAAACATCAAACCCTACCTTTAAGAGAACTTCATCAACCCACAAAGGGAGATCCAATGTAGAGGTGACAAAACACTTGGAATGTCGAACAAAAAATATCACAATAATTTAGACAAAGCTATGAAGATGAAGTTAAAAGTCAAAGAATAAACCTCGTAGAGGAGTTTTGGAAACCAAAAAAGCATGGCAAAGGCAATAACTTTGAAGAAGTGTTCATCACAAGCTATTGGAGTGAAGAGGAGCAAACACTAACAGGCACAAAGTATATTACAAATATACTACCTAAAATAAGTTGATTTTATTTAAATGAAAATATTATTGTTATTATGAACACTAATCACTAGATAATAAATGACATTAATTAGAGGGATTAAATTACAAATTTAAAACACTTTAAATAGTTGCTAAAGATTTTTTTGACGGTCTATTCATGTGAACATCATTATTTGTTCGTGATCCTCGTTGATAATGGCTCCAAATTTCAATTGTACTGTATATTTGATTGGTCCCCTTCATGATGGAATGGTTTGGATTTTTAAGAAACCTATTACAATTTTTTATAATGATGAGATTTTGATTAAAAAATAAATTTGTAATAATAACATTTCTCATTCTCTAAGTAAATTGTTTTAAATGAAAAATAACCTCCTAAGTGAGTGATTTTGACTTCAATAAAAGAAATTTACTACCTTTGCATGAATTATATGTTTAATTTATTAGAGTAGTAAGTGTAAGAATTTATTTTTTATTTAGATATGTAGTTTCCTTTACTAACCATAATTAACTTGCCCCTGAGAAATTGACCCATGAAAAGCTTCTGATAAAAAAAAAAATTGGCTCAAAATATCTTGTCAAATATATATATATATATATACAACTCATGATAAATGATTAAAATTAAAAAGTCAAGCTTACATATATAATTATATAACACATATTATTTATATATTTATATATTTATATATTAAATATTTAAATTCTATTTTTTACATACATAAAACTCAAAATCTTTAATATCACTTTAAAAATATACATATTATTAACTTTTCATATTTTCATATACTCTAAAGTATTATCTATATATAAATATGAAAATTTAAGTATTAAGACATGTAAATACATAAAAATTGCTAGATATATTTCCGGTTAGAAAATATTATCATTTATATTTTTCAGCACCAATGATCATATAATTTCATTGTTAGCTATCACTTTTATCATCATAAAAAACATATCCTAATAATTTATTTCATGATGGGCGATGATATAAGGTTCAAAGCAATGCTAGAATCATGGAGAAGTCATTCATTATAAATGATCAAAATTAAAATAAATTTAATTAACAATATAAGATATTATTATTTCATTTTAAAACAAAAAAAATAATTAACTATTGCTATCTAATATAAAATAATTATCTTGCATCTGTCACACGTATTAATATTGTTGATCAAACATTAATCTACTTTGAATTAATTATCTTATATAATTGAGATATATATATATATATAGAGAGAGAGAGAGAGAGAGAGAGAGAGAGAGAGAGAGAGAGCATTTCAGTCAAACTAAGAAGCTTGCGTTAAAGAAATGTGTGGCAGCGCACGATGGGATTAAGATAGCTAACGATGACCAGTGAGAGAAATTCGCGCCGGAAATTTCGCTGAAACTGTTAAAAACTCTTTTATTTTTGGGAAACTCATAACGCTCTTCTACTTGTCCTAGCCTTTGTGGTCCTCGTCCCTCAGAAATCAAGTTCTTGTCTACATCAATGATTGCCTTCAATCTAAACATAGAGAAGCCAAATTGTTTCTTCTTTCAGTTCCTATCATTTTAAGCTCTTGAGTTACAGTTCATTGAGAATCTGTGAGAAATCTCTCTTAATTAAATAAGTTGTAGAATAATGGCAAGATTCTTAGAGATTTTGTTATTCTGAGGATAGAAAAGTAGATGCGCTTGCCTTTCATATGGATTTTAGGAGATGAACAGTGGTGCACTTTTAGGAGTTGAGGTCATACTGGGCACAAGCTGTCGGTCGTCTAAGGCTCACCATCAAAATTCATTTTATTTTATTTTATTTTATTGTCCTTTTACTCGATTTAGTAATGGTTCAAAGAAAATTCAGGATCTGTCTGAAGTTTCTAACTGTTCAGATTTAATGGATTGGTGATTTAGTAAGATTTGAAAGAGATTTTGATATTCTATGAATAGAAGAGATATTGCACTTGCTACTCATCTGGGTTCAAGGAGACAGACTAATAAGATTATTTCGCTCTATTTCCAAGTGGTATTCTAAAGGGTAAAGGTGAGTCAACAGTGCTTGAAGAGTGAGTTTGATCTACTACGGCTAAATCTGTAAATTATGTTTTCTTTGTAGGATAAAAATTAAGCTTCAAACTTAATAAATAAATGTAATTATTTATCCCTATATTCATACAAGAATATAGAAACCCTTGCTCAAGATATAGTTTCCTGGCATGCATTAAGAGTACTCAATTATGAAAAGAAAAATCATTATCCATCAATAATTAGAATAGGTTTGGCTGGTTTTTAAGAGATTTAGTAGGCGCTGCCAAAAAAATTTATTTTATGAATCAATTTTTTTAAAATATCAATTCTAAGAGGAGCTTAAAAATTATATTTTTATGTATTTATTTATACCTTTTAATTTAATTAAGGTGCAAATGCTTTGCATTAGCTTTTTTACTAATTACTATTATGAAGCATGTTAAAAACTCCAACAACACTACAGTAAAAATAGGTTGTTACAGGGATAAATATTAGCTTTCCGGGAATATTTGTCGCAATGATTCTTCTTATATTATGCAGTGGGACTAGTAGGGCTGCAAATGAAATGACCATTCCACAAGCTACCGTTTGGCTTGAGTAGAGTTTCATTCACGTTCGTTGATTAACTAATCAAACGAGCTTGAACACTTTTTTAAATACTCGATTACTAAATAAATAAGCTTCAACAACTTGTCGTTTGGTTCAGTTATGCTCATGAACATTATCATTTAAAGCTCGTGAACAAGCTGGCTAAGGAGCTCGATTACGGCTCAATTAAGGCTTGATTGTGAACAGTATTGTTCAAAATATTATTTTTTAGGCTTAATAAGCTACAATTGATATAGCTTATGTATATTTCTCAACAAGTTGCTCGTGAACAAGCTTAATTAAGGATTGATTAATGCTTGTTTATTTTATTAAATGAGTTGCTCGTTAACAAGCTTGATAATTAAATTTGAACCAATCTTGTGAACAAACTAGAATCTAGCTCGAGCTAGATAATGGTTAACAAGCTCAAACTTGAACACTATTCTTAAAAGCTTGAATCAAGCTTGAACTCGATAATATTAAACAAACTCAAGCTTGAACACATACATGTTCTTTTGCAGCCCTAAATGAGAGCAGGTAAAATGATTCTTCTTAAATATACTCTAAATAATTAATTTTTTAATAAGATTTGTCTGTCATTGATGAACTGAAATTTACAAATCTTATCAGAAAATTATAAAAATTATTATGAGCACAAATATCCTATGGGATGTTCAGTATCATTGAATATTTCTAACATATTTTGTGCAAATAGTTTTCTACAAAAGTTTAAAGGTAGTTTGTGATCACTTTTATTTTATTTATATTTTAATTTGAAATAAAATATATTTGATATTGAAAATTATTTAAAAAATATTCAAAACATCTAAAAATTATTTTGAGTATTTTTGAAAATAATATGATTTATTTTTAAAAATAAAAATATATTAAATAAATAGATTTTAAAAAATAATCTCAAATAATCACTTAGAAAATAATAACTATAAACTTAGAGTATGACTTGTATATTTATGAATGTGACCAAGTACTGAAGTTCAATACCTCTTCTTCTACAATAATGAATCTATAAAACATTCGATTAAAAATGTACAAAATAGCTTTTATATTTTTGTAAGTTGTTAGTAGTTTTAGATGGTTATTGTGTTTTAACATGCATATATATGATTCACCTTGAGTCAAATATTATGTCATATGCATAATTAGTTAAAATAAATGACTGGAGAGAAAATATAGAGAATTTTTCTTCAAGAAAGTCCTTTCACACTCAAGTTAGTGATTGAGATTAAATTGAATTAATACCTAAAACTAACTCAATAAAATTTTTATTTTGGGACATATAAAGAGAATTTAAATGAGAAGATGGGATTTCTTTACTTTGTCTTATTGATGAGAGGTATTTGTAGGCTTTTATATGAAGAGTGTTTTGGCATCTTAACATAATGGATGGTGGATGAGGAAGTCACATTGTTTTAAGGTTCATATTATATTAAACTACCTACATAGGGCACTTTTTAGTGGTAAAGAATCAAGCCATGTTATCGTTGAGATCTGTGATGGATTGTTATTCCCCTAACGATTGATTGATAAAGATTCTTTGCTCTAAAATTAGTATTGTCGAAAATCTAAAAGAAAAGTAGATCAAAATCGATGTCTTTGAATTTGATGTCAATGATGAGGGGTGAGCATCTAATCGGTTTGATTGGCTCGGTTGAATTTTTTGTTAAACCGAACAAACCGAACCATCCAAATAATATATAAAATTGAACTAACCAAACTGAACTATAATTTGGTTTATTCTGTCTGGTTTTTGGTTAAACTGAAATATATATAATTTTTTAAAAAATATTTTTTTAATGAACTAATTAATTAAAATAATCTAATAAATTTTATACATTAAAAAAATTCTTAGTCAATTAGAAATCTATAAATCTATATAAATAATTAAGCATTTATAATCAAAATTACATATTTATATTTGACTTTTTAACTAATTTTGATTTATTCGGTTTAACCAATATTTTTAAAAAAAATCGAACCGAAAACTGAAAAACTAGACATTTACAACCAAAAAATGAACTGTGAGATTTAAAATCGAACCAAACCGACCAAATAATGTCGGTTCAGTTTGAACCGACTAGTGCACACTATCAATGATAGCCTAAAATGGATGGTCAATGAGTTGGAAGGATCATCACCTTATCTAATGCTTGTTGCACAAGATCATTAGTGTGAAATTTGACATTTCTGTTCAAATGATAATGATTAATTTAGAAATTAATTTAGGATAATATCAATCATAGGATTTCCATGGACCAATACGAAGAAGTTTGATGCAATAATTCAATGATTTTTTTGGTCATTATTAGAATTTAACTGAAGCTAGATAATAAGCTTTCAAAGGCAATTAGTTATTAGAGACAAAACAAGAAAAAGTTTCCAATCATTGAGAAATTGATAAGTGGGGTTGTGTTGGAGCACTTTCAATGGTCATCCTTTGTAGTGTACCTGTGGGCCACACCTCTAAACATCCAAAACTAGTAGCAAGCCCATAACTCTGAAAAAATTTATCAGAAGATAATGGCCTACAAAGAGAATATATCATGAGCAAACAAAAACTGTCATCTCAAAGTTAAATTTTCATAAGAAGAACATTCTCACTTCTCTTGTAGGTTAAATCTTAATCTTTAGATAATATATTAGAATATATATTACCAAAAGTCAAGTTAAGATCATATAACGAGGGTGTCAATTAGTCCTATTGATAAGGATTTTGAAAGTTATTATCAAGGTCTTAGGTTCGAATCTGCCACCATCATAATACAAAAAAAAAACTTATCTAGATTCATAAAATAGTTTTATAGTAAAAATATTTATATTAAAAAGAATTAATGTATTTATATAAATATAAATATTTGAAATAAGTATTTGTGCAAAATTGGCCACAATCTCGACAAGATTGAATCAAAGAGAAAGATTTGATTGAAAGTGTAATTTTTGAAGCAGATGGAATAGTAGATACACTACCCGAGATTTCTTCCTCATTTGGTGAGGACTTTAGATCCGGGTTTCTTATATAAAGCAGCTATAATTACCTCCCAATAAGTGAGAGAGAACCGCTGGCCAGGCATACTCATTCGTTCGCAGCAGTTGCTTGCCTTTTTTTTCTTTTTCGTTTGCTTCGCACTTCAATTTCTCAATACATTCCAAAAATGGAAATCTTGTTCAACTATTGAAAATAGAAAAGAACTTAACATAATTCTGATTGGAGGCCATCCTCTGCTTCCATTCCAATTACAAGCCCATCTCAACAACACCAATGGAAATACGAAAGCAGTCGTAAAATGTAAAAGGTGTGGAGCAAAGAGAAAAATGAGGCAGTGGTCGTTCTTGGGCTATTTCTAGGGCAACTCGTTTCAACTACTCTAGGACTAAACGTCCTCCTTTACGTTCTAGGCACTTTGTCAGTAGAGTGAGAAGTCTAGTAGAGAATCTTTTCGATGCGAAAAAAAGACGGATCAAACCAAAGGCTCTTTTTCTCTTGATCTCTCGAATAGCAGTGAGCAGTGGACTGGCCAAAAAGAGTGCCCAACGAAGGACCTATCTCTTTCCGTTCTAGTACAATAAACTGTGGTATAATAGAACTGCTTTGCACACCGAGTGAGTGGGTCTGCTGGGATTTCAATCCCCAGAATCAAGAATTTTTAGAAAAGCATTTCATTTGCTTCTCTTCCATGGAAGCTTCATTTTCCTTTCATTAAGGCTAGTCGTTATATCGCTCAATGTGTGGCGTTTAGTAGCAGTATATGGAGTTTCAGAATTTAGATTATGAAATTTATCATTTCAACTTAAACCGGATGGTTGGGGGAATGATTATGTGCCCGATCTAGATCCCATGATTACGTCATCTCGGGCTGTTGTGGTCCCTAGTCTACTTAAGGAGAATGACCCAACAAGGGATTCTTATCAACAACACATAGGTTACATCATCCAAGAAATCCTTGTAGACTTGGGGTGATGTTTGTCTAAGGAGATAATCTTAAGTCTACCTTAGCTGACAGAGGGTTGTTTGCCCTATCAAGTATACCCTATGATTCACAACTCAAAAGGCGTGAGCTATTGGAGCATACGCTACGGTCGATGATATAATGGAGCCCGACCGGCCAAACCACCATCGAGGACTCGGTGAATCGCTTCATCTATGGAGCATATGGGCTAAGCCACGAATGGGACATGGGCCATGTCTTTACTAGCGAGATTGATTGAGAGTGAACATAGCAAAATTTGATTGACATACTTTGTGAGCTAGATTTTTCTTAATTTGTCACCCCCAACAAATAATTGTGAAAGGTGGATAGATTGAGTTTTGATTTAAGCTTTTAATGATAGAATTTTATTTAAGCAGTTTCGGATTTCTACTTAAAAATTGATTAATTAGAATATGTTTAAGAGCTTTAGATCACAACTCGCTTAGCTAACGAGGATTAGATCTACCACCGATAATCGCTTTAGATATTTTACATTTTGAACCTCTTATTATAGGTGTTTTGTTAACTGACCCGCCTTAAGACTAAACCGAAGCAACTCAGAAGATCCTCACACACTTGAATTTAAGCATTCAGTAGAGTGTAGAGGCCCATGCGAGTTTATAGTAATTTTAGGTAATTGTGTGTTTGAATTATGAGATTGATTTCAGATTTTCATTTAACTCCAACTTTAGTTTGTGCAGCTTTTTCAGACATCAAAATTTACCCTTAAAATCTCTATGTCCGAGCACATGCAGGCATTTATAGCATAGCTAATTTCATCTAATTAATAAAATCATTGATTTTAAAAATCATAATTAGAATGAAATTCCTTAATTTGATTGAAGGAAGCTCTATGATTTTTGTAGATTTTGGTTTAGTATCACCTTCTGTCTGCTTGTACAAAGAGTTGCAGATTGGTGGCGAAGAAGGCATTTTAATTTAGATTGTAGTTTAAAACATCACTTGCACTTAGTTTACTTGTTGAGCTTTTTATAATTCTTCCAACTTGATTATGTTCAATTTACATCACTTTTGATAGGTTATGCCAATTTCAGTGTTTATTGCTTTTAAATTTACTCATGCTTATTATTAGCTAAGATATAAATCACCTCCATATTCGTATAAGAGTTATTAAACTCAATTTGGATTCATCCTTATACTTTAAGCTTATTGCAAATTTGTTATGAGTTTAGTATTAGTTTACCTAAATTTCAATTAAAGCTTGTTTAATTTTGAGGAATTTACAAGAAAAGAGAACTCACTTTATTGCTTTAATTTAAGCTGTAGAGAACTACAATTAGAGTTTGTGAGTTTAATATTAGTCTTCCCCAAATTTTACTTACATTTTAAATGAGTGTTCCATTTTTTTTTTCAAAATTTGCTTTAAAGGCTCCCCCCTTTTTAGTTTGATGCTTTTAGTTTAAAATTAACTGTAGGTTTTCCTACTTAGCGTTCTTAAGTCAGTTCATTTCACTCTCCCCTTTTTCCTAAGTCAAAAAATTTGACACAATTTCAGCCTCCCAAAGATTATCCCCGTGTCAGATCGTGTTTTAGCTTACTCAAGACTCTCGAATGATAAGCGTCTTACATGACACACAATTTTTCATCTCTTCGTGCCCTCTTGAGCATGATGAGACCTTCAGACCTGAAAAAAGACATACAATGCAATATATATTCATCCCCCCCCCCTTTTTTCTAAGTCTGAAAATTAGACAAAATTTCTGACCATTTCATCTGGGGAGTGACATCTAACGTGTCTTACTGCACGCCTCTCGAAAGCTGAAAGATTTGTGACACCACGTACCTATTATTTCATCTCGTCGCTTATTCAGCACAATGAGGTCTTCAAACGAAAGAACACAGTATATATATATATATATATATATATATATATATATATATATATATATATATATATATATATATATATATATATATATATATATATATATATATATATATATTCATATTCATGATCCGCATGTTCGACTCATTTTTCGATCTCTAATGCCGGTAAGGGAACGAGGTTGGGGACGCGATTGGGAATGTAAGTCGGAGAATGCGATCGAAAAGAAGAATTGCCTCTTGATGTTCTTCCCGCGAGTTGGAAGGCTAAAGTGATGAATGCGATGCCAGAAATCAAAAAAAAAAAATTCACTTCTTGACAATGTTACGACGGCGTAAAGTGGATGGGTTATCTGAAATGTGGAAGCGAAAGAAAAATTTGCCTCTTGACAATGTTCTTCCTCGGTTTGCGATAAAGTGAAAATGGGATGGTTAAAGTGAGGGGTTCTTGTGAAAGCAAAGTGGAAGGGTTCGGGAAGGGAAGGAAGGCAGGCTGGGGCTGGAACAGAGCTGGCTGTAGCTGGATGGTGGGCTGGCTTGGACAGTGGAGTGGCCTGCGAGTTTGAAGGCTGGACGGTGGGCTAAACAACCCAACGGGCTGTAGGAAAGGCGCAGCGGGCAGATGCGGGCTTCGGCCGTGGAACTGGGTGGGTTGCGCGACTGCGATGCATGCGGGACGGTGGAGTGCTTAGATGAGGGTTGCGAGCCTGCAGCAGTGGGACGACGCGACAGGTTTGGCCAGCGGGTCGCGTTTGCGGGCTGGGAGTGCGGGGGACAGCGGGCGGTGGAGGCGCGGGCTGTGATTTCACGGGGCTAGGCCAGCAGGATGGGCCGGCAGTTTTGTGGGATGCATGAGATGCGGGCCACGATTTTGAGGTGCGGGCCTACGACCGGAGCGGTGGATGCAGAGCACTGGCGGGACCGAAAAGTAGAAGAGAGAAATCCAAGTGCATGAGGAGTTTTGAACGTCCTTGGAACGTGGGAAGGAAAATGAGGAGGGAATGGGGAGATGGGGTAGTTTTTTTTTTTCTTTCCTTTTTTTTGAATCAAATAAACTGAAAATAGGAGTGAATGGTTGAGCATGGGGGGAGAGTAATATTTGAATTTTTTTATAAATTTTAAATTTATTAAACGAATTTAATGTGAATTTTACGCTGGTAAATGCACATAGTCAATATATATATTAATATAGGTAATTAGTTTTAGATCTGTTATGGCGTAGTTAGTTTAGCGATGGGTTGGTTTAGTAAGTCGTGTATGACTCAAATAAATGTCTCTCTTTTGGATTTTTCATTTCGGGTGAGTGTCTTATTTGATAGATTTTGGCGTTTTGAAATGGCATGATCAATTTGTGAGCGAAGATCCTCATTTGATCTTCGTCACCGTTGGTGATTCGGCGTCGGTTGATTGTTGACTCACTTTGGGTGAAGCCTCTTCTTAGACTTCTGACTCTTATGGGCATTAAGAACTCTTGGTCATAAGACACTTCAGTGATTAGATGAATACCCCTTTAAGAGACTTAGAGTGCAGACGTTAGGGTTTAAGAAAATTACATCCCATGGAAACCCAATCTAGATATATTTTCTTCAAAAACTCAATTCTCAAACCAAATCTCAAATTCAAATTTAAATTCCAAATCTAATTTCAAAATTTGACTCAAATGATTGAAACCCAAAATCAAATTCAAATCCACAAACCCTTACAGCCATGAACCACATTCATAAGCTTCCTTCAAATCAAACAATTGATCTCTTTATAAATCAATTATTTCTTCATTTTATTCACAAATATAAATGAAATCCAAATAAAATGACCAAAACTATATCGAAAATCAAATCAACTCAAATCAAACCCTTTAAGCCAATTCTTTGGACTTGGCAAATTATCTACATCAGTCAAAACTTAATTTTCTCTTGAATCAATCATTCATTCAATTATATCCAAATATAAATGAAACCACAAAATCAATCAAAAAAATTAAATCAAATCTAAAATTAAACCTAAACCATTAAGTCTTTAGTACATCATTAGTCTAAACAAATATGAAACCAAATTGAAAATTAAACACTTGATAATTAACATAAATACACTTCTTGTTAAACTAATCACATGCAAGCCCAATTAAAGCTAATTAAATCAAATTCAAATTAAGTTAAATTAGGAAACATCAATTTTATACAATCAAATCAAATCTCACTCAACTTTGCTTAAGATAAACTAATTAACTATCCAATGTATGAAATCAAAATGCAAAACTTTGATAAATATGACAAATGGATAAGATTAAAGATAAAAATCTAATTACAAGGAATCAAACTCAATTAAAAATCAAAATAAAATCTAATTAATCAGTCCTACAAATGAATGAACCATAAACATAATCAAATAAGCATTAAGTCATAACCATAATCAAAGAAAAGAATTAGATATTAATTTAAAAGGATATTAAACAATTAAATTTAATTAACAAACATCTAATCCATCAAAATACATGAAACAAACTTAAACTTCATTAAGGATATTGAATTATCAAGATTTAATTAAATCATATGATCCAAAATTAATCAACCAAAAGAACATGAACTTAAAACACTTCATTAGAGATTAAGGATATTGAATTATCAAGATGCAATTAAACTAAAACATCTAATCCAAAATCAATCGATTAAATACTTAACAAACTCATACAATATCTAAATCAAATCGAATAAATTACACAAATTCAAATGGGCTAATTAAGATACTTAAGGACCTTAGTTAGATTCTTTAGGAATTAGGATGTAGAATAGGGTTAGTTCTATATATAAGTGGAACTCATTCTACTCTTCATTCTTGAAAACTTAAACATCATTTTAACTAAATAAAAGTGAAATAAAAAAAATAAATCATTAAATAATTTAAATTGAAATCACCAAAGGTAAAATTTAAACAAATTTAAATTCCAAATTGAAATTTAAACAAAAGAAGCCAAAGTCTTGCTACACAAGCCTTAAAACTTAGAATCTTAAGTCACCACTCTAGTGCTAAGTTAGGGTGTTATATGTATGATGTTGTGTTTTTTGTTTGTGATGTAATATTTTAGAGGTTTGGATGTTAGGATGTATATTTTATTGGATGATTAGCTAATCATATTTTTTGCAGAGGTTGTGCTTAAGGGGCCATTGTAATAAAAATATAAATACTTTTGTTGTGCAGGTTGCTTAGCCCCTGAGTGTAACCCATATTAGGACAGGTGGGCTTGGTAACCCATGTGTGGGTGCTAAGTCCAAATTATTCATATAACTGCTTGGGTTGTATGGTGTGTTTAGCTAACATTTATTTTGCATGTGTAGCTAGATTTACTTTTTCTATTTTTGATGTAATTTTGCATTAAGAATTAAGATTAGTGCTATGGAGGATTAGGATGAGCAGTGGTCAGAAGGCTTAGTTCTTGGGACGCCCTATGATGCCTCTGGAGCAAATCAAATCAAAAGAAAGAAAAGGAAGAAATGAAGAAAAGAAGACCCTCATATCATGTATTATTTTTTGTTTGTAATTCAGGTTGTATAAGGGTAGAGCTCGGCTACCCATCTTTTTTTCTCTTTTCGAGGTGTTCGGCAAAACTCGGTCGCACTGGCCTTTAATTCTTGTATGGTAGTCTATAAAATTATTTGATGTTGTCTTTAGATTACGCATTAGAACAACATGCTTTTCATAGTTTCTTTATGATTGATGTTTGAATGTGGCACGCGGTCTTAGGATAAAGTTAATTTTTCTACCCCAATTAATAACTTATAACTAAAATTTTAAAATAACTCATAACCTCACATAAAAGCCTAGAAATTAAATCAAGATAATAAAATTTTTAGCAACCCCTTAGTTGGATGAATGAATGTATAATATCATGCATGTCATATTTTTCCACTCTTGTTAAGAGGGGCTTCCATCCCCAAGAATCAACACGAGAGCCTTTGGTGGAAGAACACCACTTTCTCTCTTGATTTGGCCCATAATTAAATTCTCATGCATTTAGGCATACAAATTCACATAGCCTGTGTTAAAATAAAAATTTCAAAAGAATCAAATAAATTTGATAAAATTTGCATTAGATTAAGTCATGATTTCATGCCACTCATGCTCTAGTCTCTTAGGGAGTGAGTTTAAGAATTTAGTCTCTTTTTTAAATAAATAACAGCCTAGCCATCTTGAAAAGCATATGATTTGCCTACATGGATTTAAAGTGTAGGAAGAGTTAGTTGGCTGCCACTCCAAGCGGTAATAAGTCCAGCAGTCAGATGGTTTATTCTCTCTTATGGGGGTAAATCATATACCCATTTTCGCCTTAGATTTTGCCTTTGGCTCCTTAGTTTAGGAATCTAGCTATTTCTTACTAGCATAAATCCTTACCTCTTAGGCATTTTTTATAATCTTATGTTGTGAAATTATAAGCTCTAGCAATCTAAAAAAATATAAAGTCAAATAATTAACTCTCTTCAATTTCATAAATATAAAGCCCAATTAAAGGGTAGATTGGAATGTTCATTAGGCTTTCTAATATCATGAACATTTCCTACTTTCTCTCTTTAGATTCCAAAAATAAGTCTTCTCCTTGATCTATCCCATTTGATTTTCTAAAATAGTCAATCCTTTGATAGTCCTAAACCTTGAAATCTTTGGAGACCCTAATCGTCTACTATAATTGAGAGTATTCTTAAGGAATTCTCATTCCTTAGGATGTAATTAACTATAGGGGATTACCTCCATAAGAAACTTAATGAACCCGACTTAAAATAAACCCTACGTTACTTTTCCATGTAAAGTATGGAAAAGATCTCTAGTATATTTGAAGACCCATCATGCCTTAGGAGTCCTTATTAGGTGATTAGGTCCATTATAGAGTGGTGATTTCTATCATTTGAGATAGTACATCATTCCTTAATGCCGTACCTGATCACTTTAATAAGTACCCCCTAAGATCTGTGTTGTGTCCCACACCTCAAAAAAAAACACCACATTGATCATCAAGTTGTGCAATGTTTATATCTTGACCAATTTAAGCTAGCATTTGTTTGAGGATTTCATTTGAGTTAATTTTGGTGACATCATGTGTATTTATTTTCAATTAGCATTATCACTTCAAATCATTTACATTTACCGAAATTGATGGCGTGAATAGTCTCATTTGATAGTTTTCAATATTTTAAAGCCAATGGAATGATCAATTTTATGAACGAGGATCGTTTATACGTCGGTGCCTCTTGATCTCGATATACGTGCAAGCATATTGACGACTCGAGCGCTTGATCAGTTGATCATTAAGTTGTGTGATATTTATATCCTAGCCAATTTTAATGTTATGAACACAATGGCGAAGTCTCTTTGTCGATCGAAGGCCATTTCGACCATTTTCTGACGTCTGATTACATTTCGATTTTCGATTTGCATCGCCACTATTGATTATTCGACACAGCGCATTCGTCAATTGGCGGGGATAGTCTCATTTGATAGATTTTGATATTTTGAGTCTAACAGCATAATCAATTTCATGAGCGGAGGTCGTTCGGATATTATCGCAGCTTCCCGACTCTAATATGCACTCGACACTTTGATAGCTCGAGCGTTTAATCAATTGCTTGCTAGTTTTTGCAATATTTATATTCTGATCAATTTTGACATTCTGAACACAACGGCGATGTCCGTTCACCGATCGGAGGTCATTTCGACCATTTTCAGTGACGTCCAGTGCATTTTAAGCCTCGATTTGTGCAATGTCACCTCAAAAATTCGACTTCGACTTGTGGCGTGATGTGGAGGTCAATAAATGTCCCCGATAAATATGATTGTTACATGGAGTGTGTCATTGTTGGCATTTGGTACAAAACTTGGATCATTTAAACTTGCAATTTACCGGAACTTTGATAGGATTTCATTAGTATCTTTGCTTTATTCATGCTAAATGAGGATTGACGATTTATTAGAATCAACTTGTGGATAGATAAAAGTTCTTACACCATCTATCTGCTTTAATGGCTATGAAGATCTCTTTCTTTATGTCATTGCGATTTGAGCTTCCTAACCTAGCTTCATTCTTGGTTGGGTTTGATGGAGAAATTAGTCTGCTTATTTTGATGAAGGACTCCGCTAGGGAATCGATTTATCTGTGCTTGCCGGTTGAAATTCCATCCATCTAGCTTTGAGCTTGACGGACTTGATGAAGGACTAACCTGATTTATCCCTATTGACTTGTCAGGAAGTGTATACTCCATGAACCCTATGCTTGCTGCTTTGATGGATTCATTGAAGGGTACATACAGATGACCCAGCCTTTCAGCTTATATAGGGCCAATGTTGAGTTATTAGCCTAATAATGTGTGCTTTAATAGACTGAATAACCATGATATTCCTTTAGTTCAGCCATCGGAATTGTTTGAACTATGGAATTGCTTCCTCGATCTTGTGCTTTCTGCTTTGACAGACTTGATGAGGAGATTGACTTTGATCTGTACTTTGAGCTTGATCAGATCATTTGAGGATAGATTAGAGATATCACCCTGTAGGCAATATATAGATTGATTTGAGGCAACTCTGAATTGACATTTTTCTCAGATTGTCTTGACATATCGATCATGTAAAAAGATCTCCTAGATCGGTTTCTTGTAATCACTAAGCTAGATCTGGTTTGAGATTGAACAACTATCATCATTGGTGAAGAAGCGGGGGGCTCTTTCCTTTGCTTTTCTTACGGCTTGTTAAGTGAGGGAGGCGTCGACTTCTTATTTGCTTATTGAGTTTGACCTATAGAACCTACTCGAGTCTTCGACTTAAGCTATAGTGGGTATAAATTATTTTTGTTCCTGCAAGACTCTGCAATAGTAACAATTATGGATATATCCAAGAATTTCAACATAAAGCTCGATGTCAACTTGAATAAGAATATATTTGAGGATCTCATCTTATAGCACGACGTCAACTCAAATAAACTTAACATAAACTAAAAAAAATGCCCCCTATGTTGCAAGGGGAATTCTAAAGTACATTTAGGAGAATTTGTAAGATGAAAATACATAAATACATCAATATTTGAATTGATATACTCTAAAGAGGATTTTAACATACAACATTGATTCCATCTGTATATAAAAATCTAAAAATGTCCCTTGTGTAACAGGGGAATTTTCACAAAAAAGTTCTTCATCTAGAGTATTTTTATTTAAGGATCTCGGCATGAAGCACGATTTCAACCTAAATAGATATACTAAAAATAAATGCCCCCTGTCTTGCAGTGGGATCTCTATTGTACCTCGAGAATGTCATCGTCAAGTATAGTATTTTTTTTCAAGTATCAACCATTTATTGGCGGCATTGGTCTTTCACCCTTTAGGTCGATAAGTTAGTATGCCCCTCCTTGATACACTTTTTCAATGACAAAAGGTCTTCCCAGTTAGGCTCGAATTTGCCACCAAATTTTTGATTGGGGATAATTGATCTTCTCAGCACCAGGACAAATTTCCCTTTTTGGAATGTTTGAGGTCGCACCGTATGGTCAAAAGCCCTTAACATCTTTGCTCGATAGACTTTCAGATTTTGGTGAGCTTGTAATCTAACTTCATCAAGCGTGTCGAGTTCCTCCATTCTTAGACAAGTGTTTGATCTTCAATTAGATTGTACTGGATGGCTACTCGAAGTGAAGGCAACTCCACTTTAAGCGTAAGAACTACTTCAGTTCCAAATATCAATGAATAGGGGGTGGCTTTAGTCGGCGTCTTGTAGGTAGTTCGATACGCTCGAAGTGCCTCTACTAGCTTGGCATGTCATTCTCTTTTATTTTTAGTGAGAATCTTCTTTAGCAGCTTGACTAATATCTTGTTGAAGGACTCTGTCAAACCATTTGCTCTTGGATTGTATATTGAAGAGTATTGCTAATCAATTTTGTGTCTATCGACGTATCTATAAATCTTTACACTTTTGAAAGTTGTGCCATTATCAGAAATTATTCGGCGTGGCACTCCAAATCTATAGACCACATTATGCGTGAAGAAGTTGATCACTCGGTGAGCAGTAACTTCTTTAAATGGAGTAGCCTCAGCCAACTTAGAGAAATAATTAGTCGTGCTAGGATGAAGCGATGTCCAGCTGACGACGGTGGATCAATTGGTCCAATTATATCTGTATCCCAACATTCGAATGGTTAGGATGCTATTATTGGGTGTAATAAATTTGGAGGTTGATGGATGAGATTCTCATGTACTTGACACTCATGATACTTCTTAGCGTCATTAATACAGTCTCTCACCATAGATGGCCAATAATAACCCATCCTTTTGATCTTTGCTACCATCTTGGAACCTAACTGATGTGCACTACAAAGTCCTTCATGATCTTTAACCATCACTTTGCTAGCTTCATCTTCATCCATACACAGCCATTTGTTCAAAGGATCTGATATAAAGTGTTGTTCTGAAAGTATGTAGCATTCTCTTTTGATTTGGTATGTGATTTATTACTTGGTAATTTGTCTTTAAAGTAGTCAATGAAGGCTTGCCTCTTCTACAACAAAGGCTTCACACTGCTTTTTTGAGGCAATGTCATTCTTAGCTCTTCTTGGTACAACTTCTTATTAATTTTGAGGAGTATGAGGAGCAACTTGAGTCGCATCTTGCTGTGTCCAATTTGGTAACCCCTCTACCTATGGGGATTGATACTTTACTAGCTCTAAGACTCATCGAGTAAATATACCGATCATGGCATAATCACCATTCATACTTGTCATTTTCTTAGCTAATTTTGCCAAGTAATAGGCTTTATTATTCTCGGATCGAGAGACTCGAGTTAGTGTGATATTTGGTATTTGCTTCATAAACTCGAGAACTCACTTGTGATAGTTAACTCAAGCTTGTTAATTTTATAGATGCCAAGTACTTGATTTATAATAAGCTGAGAATCACTAAAAATGTGCAGGTTTTGAATGCCTATGAAAATAGCTTCTTCCATTTTGCTTGGCCTTTTAACATTATTGGTTCTTGCCTTGGTTTCTTTGGATGATCTCCGCAGTATGAATGATCTTTGATATCCCTCTTTAGATATTGGACTTGTTTGATGAGGCTCCATCCTTTTGCTCATTTTCTCTGTGATTTTCTCTTTCAGTGAGCAAAATGCTCATTTCAATATCTCAGTACTTTGAGATAGTCATAATGGGATTAGAATATCTATCAAGTGACCTTTTGGGCTAAAGTGTGATATCAAATTGTAACTTCTCAGAGTATATCTTATGATAACATATTCGACTATGCAGAAGATCTCTTTGCTTTCTTTCATATTCTGTGCTTATTAAAAGAGAACTCTTAAACTTTGCTTCCAGGAGTAGAGCTCTTTGCGAATTTGGATTTAACAGATAACTTTTTAATGCTATTGAAAGCTTCACACTCCTTGTCCCATTTGAATGAGAGAAACCTTCTTCATCAACTTTGTCAAATGGTTGACAATGTCACAAGTTTGATATAAATGAAGCGGATGAATCGTGTTGTCCAAGAATAGAGGCTCAAACTTTTGATTGAGGCATCTCCACGATTGCCTTAATTTTAGCAGGATCGATTTCAATACCTTTATGATGTACAATGTACCCAAGAAATTTTTTGGAGGATAGCCCGAATGCACATTTTAGAGGATTCATCTTGAGATCATACTTTATGATTCTCTCCAGTACAATTCTCAAGTCTTCGAAGTGGTTTTCACAATTTAAGCTCTTCACTACTAAATCATCAACATAGCATTCTACCTTTTGATGGATCAACTCATCAAAAATATGTGTCATGGCTCTTTGGTATGTAGCTCCAGCATTTTTCAAGCCAAAGGGCATGACCGTGTAACAATATATGTCAATAGGTGTTCTAAATGATGTATATTTTTCATCTACAAGTACCATTTTGATTTGGTTGTATCCTGACGATCCGTCCATAAATGAGAACATGTCATAGTTGGAGGTGTTGTCCATTAGTAATTCTGATATTGGAAGCAAAAAGTCATCTTTTGGGCACATCTTATTTAGGTCCCGGAAGTCAATGTAGAGACAGATTTGATCGTTCTTCTTCCTAACTGGGACAATATTGGCTATACAATCTACATACTTCTCCTCTCAGATGAAGTATGCTTCGATCAGTTTCTTAGTTTCTGCAATTACCTGTTCTTCGACCTCCAATCTCATTCAGTTTGTTTAATGGGCATTAATAGCTGGTTTATAGCTGCTACATGAGGAGATAAACTAGCATTTCAATATGTCAGTGAGCAAGCAATCTACGAATTCAAAAGTAGCATTTTTAGCTCTTCAACTTTTTCATCAAGCATAAGAGCACTAACGAAAGTTGGACGGAGATCATCCTTAGCCCCTAAGTTGACTTCTTTAAGTTCATCCATAGTAGCTATTTGTCCACCATCTTCAAGTTCTTCAGGTGCGGGCTTAGCTTCTACTTCTTCATCCATTTTAAGAAGAATTTCATGATAATGATCTTCTTCATCGCGATGAGTCTCAATCTCAGCTTCTATTATATTATAATAGGCTCTATCTTGATAAGATTTGTGAATGAACTCAAGACCTTTAGTGATAAACCTATCACTTCTTCATGATGCCTGAGGACTTCTTTGGCTCCATATCTTGTTAAAAATTTGAGTCATATGTTTAGTAGTTCCAATATGAATTCCAAGCTTATATATCATTCTTTGCAACTTTTGTGGATAGCATATTGGTATTCTTGTTGGCACTACCTCATCATAATTTTTATGTTGAGCAGGCTGCTCAATATTGTGATGTTGAGACTCTTCAGATTTATAAAATAGAGTTCATATTCCACCACTCTCACTCAATGATGACACATAGAACGTTATCAATTCTTCAATATTATGAACCTCTAGTGGAGTGATTTCTTTGAAGTACTGTTGAGGGATGAGTATAATTATGAGTGAGTCATCTCACTCTGCCAAGTGAGCTATCCTCCTTGATGTAGCCATCTAAACTCTATTTTCATAAGTAGATTCAAAATCATAGTCGGAATTAGAATCACTTATTTCATACTTTGCTTTTCTTGAAAGCTTATAAGTTCCCTTAGGTTCGACAGGAATATCTTCTTTTTCTTCCGTATCACTTCCCAAATGAGGAACTAATCTTCTTGATTTAGGTGCAGAATCAAGTACTTTAGGGAGAGTCGGCATTGCCTTCTTTCTTCCTCCTTGCTTCTACTCTTTCACTTTGTGAAATTGCTTTATAGTTCCTAAAGTGGATGCTACCACTTCAAGAGGCTCTGTTGGTTTAGGCTCTTTGAGGATGAAGTAGTTCACATCTTCATAAATCTTTATTTCATTGACAGAGAATGGTTATAAGTTACCGGGAATTCTGAATTCTTCTTTATCTTTCAAATAAGTCATACATTGATGCATAGTTGATAGGACCATGTCATACTCATGCAAATACGAGAGCTCTAAATGATGTATGATTACATGAAACAGCTTACGTATAAATCTTGAACAGGAAGAATAAAAGAACCCAGAGTTTTCTGCCCCTTTTCATTGAAACTATGAACCATCAACTTATCTCTCCCAAGATGTTGGATATCAAGTGATAATCTTCTTAATACCTTTAGACTCATAAGATTGATAGAAGAACCAGGATCAATCAATATTCGGTTGATCGATATGTCATCACTCTTTGCAGTACATACAGATGACGATTGTGATCCGCTGTTCCCAACATAAGATCATCTCCAGAAAATGTGATTACTGGGAGATCTTGAGTTTGCAATACTTCAGTCATCATTTTTTAGCAAAGTATGCTTCATAACTCTCTGGATCTTTGAAAGCCTGTATAAAAGTTTCTCGGAGGTCTTTCGACATCAAGAGAGTCTCGTACACACTTAATTATGCATGAATCTTTCTCAGATGTGATAGAATATTATAATATATCTTCTCGCTTGATTTAGGCTTTATCCTAGCATTTTTAGGAATAATATCCTCGTTGACTTCAATTTGTTTGCCTTTATCTTTATTTAAATTTCCCCTCTTTGATGAAGGTGGTAAGACTTTATCACTACTCAACTGAACTTGAATCACCTTATCTTGCTCAGATTCTTCTGAAGAGGTAGTTTCTTCAAATTTCCTTCTTATTCTGGAAGATTGGCCAAAAGGGCTAGACTCATTTTTCAAAGTCATACATTTCATACATGATGATATCGTTGAGTCTGACTCTTCTCCGTTGGAAAAATATAGATCTTCATCTGAACTGTTATTGTCTTATTGAATCATTAAACAAAATTCAAACATTAGCTTCTCATGCTCTTCTTGCTTTCCTGATAAGAATTATGATGGGTTGGTCGAGTCTTCCTGACTACCCTTGTCATTTTAGAGTAATTGATGTTGAAGAATATCTAACATCACGCAAATGATTCGGCATGTCTCTACTGGACAAGGTTCACCATTATCTTTTTCATTTAATTCAGCAATGCAAAGTTTAGGCATGAAGTCTGCAAGCCTAAATGGTTGTCTTACCGGCTAATGATATTCCTCTAGATTGTTAATGATCTTTTGAGTTGTAGTTCTCTTCTTGATCTTCCTTTTTTTGCTTGACTTCTTTTGATTTATGAGGCCTGGTTTAGTAGGCTTCTCATCTTTGTGGCGAAGTAGCGCTTATCAGGCGAGAAAGCCCAAATACATGGTTTAGGCATCTCTCTTAAGTCCAATATAGGTTCAAGTGGTGATTTCCAGTTAATATTAGGGACGTCTTTTAGCTGCTTTAGCATCTTCACGCTCTTTTTGGAGACTATTGTTCACCATTCTTCAATCTGAACTGATTTCTCCTTCTGTTTGTCTTTGCTGGATGATACGGAAGAGGACATAATCATCCTTGTAGACTCTCTTTTTGAGTTGAGTAGAACACTATCGGATAGTGTAAATTCACCTCGTCGATACTTTCTTTATAGCCAATCTTTGAAAATATAACAATCTTCAATAGGGTGACTAATCATTCGATGATAGGGACAGCGATTTGGATTACTGACTTGATCAGCTTCTTCAAGCCTCTTGATTTCTGGTAACTATAGACCGTCTTTGACTGCTTGCCGAAATAATTTAGCCACACTATCCCTTCTAAAGGAATATTCTTTATTCATCTTTTTCTTAAGAGATGGCTGCATTTGTTCATCATCTCTTGTTGCTTGTTTTGGACGCTCCCCACCACTCAAAAAAGTCCGATGTTTGTCATTGCCTCATAATACCAATTTTGGCTGTGGATTAGAATGAACAGGCTTTTTACCCTTATCATCATTGTACATCGCTTTTCTTTATCTATATTGTATATCACTTGCTTTTCACCATTTGAGCTATAAGAAGCAGTGTGAGTTTCATTTCTTCTTATGTCTGAAGGTTTATTTCTCTTTGCTTTATCTGCATAAACTTCAGACTTGATTCAACTTTTTGAATTTAGCCACCCTATCGAGCAAGTCCTGGAATATTACAATCGACGCCATGCATATAAATGGTATCATTTTATCATCCATATTGCCCATTAACAATTGAATTGCATGTTCTTCTTCCAATTATTGCTCGCACTTTATACTTAGGTTGTGCCAACGACTTATGAATTTTGTCACTCACTCATCTTTCCTTCTTTTCAACAAGGCAAGGTCAGCGCTTGTGACTTTCTTGGTTGCACTGGCAAACCTCTTTACAAATATAGTCTCTAATTCAGCAAAGATTTTAACAGAATCATTTGATAATTCTGCATACTATTCGAAAGTGGTTGAAGTTAGGCTTTTGATGAATTATCAAAAAAGCAGTGCATCATTCCCTCCTATGTTGCCATAAGTAGCCTTAAATTGGGCCAAATGTTGCTTTGGATTACCAAGCTCGCTGAAAATATTAAATTTTAGCAATGAGTAACCTTTCAGTATGGCACTTGGTCATATTCAAGTGGGTAAGGGCGACCCTTACTCACCAGCTTTTCAGCCTGCTCTAAGGCTATGACTGCCTTTATCTTTTCATTGATTTTTGTTTCTAGCTTAGCAGCTATTACGGTTCCCGGTGTGCTAGTCAGATTTTGAATTATTGGCTGGAGAGATAGTGAGATAACTTCGTTCCTTGCTTCTTACATAGTATGTACTGCAGGAGCTTGAGGTACCATAGTGACTGGTGGTATAGAAGTTGCATTATTAGCTGCCTGTTGATTAGTAGACAAAATAGTTACTGCATTTAATGTGATATTCTTCTGCAACATCTTCATCATGATGTTTATTTGTACTATCGTATCATTCATTTTGATACCAAGCTGTGCAATCTCCTTGTCTTTGACCTCCATTTGATGCTACATTTCTCTTTGCTCTCTAGCATGCCAATCAAGAGTCTCTTCTTCTTCTATTTCTTGTTGATGTTCTGCTCCTTGCTCATTCTTAGGGGAAGAACTTGACTGCCCTTCTTCTTGTTCATTTGTAGGGACAGTTGTTGCTGGGGTTGTACGACGACGCTGATTATAAAAGTGTGTACCAAACTGATCATTTTCTGGTTCAACCATATAGATAGTTTCGACACCCATGGTCTCTATCTCATTCTAATCTTCTTCTTCCTCATCTTCAGCAAAGATCAAAGATCCATCCTCTATTTGCTTCTGTGAGGACTCTTCTTCATTATTTATCAAATTCAGGTTTAGATTCCCTAGATTTGTGTTGTTGTTGATGGTGTTAGGCGGGGAGTTCATCTATGTCTCTGACTATATAGACAACTTCCACTTCCATAGAATCTTCTTCATTATTTTCTTCTTGCACATAAATTTTTTATCGACGTTTCCAGTGGATCTCTTGTTCAATGTGCGGAACAACCACTTCTTCTACTAAAGGACCACGATCAACGTCAACCTTCTCTTGTAGGGGTGAAACTAATCGATGATGGGATCCCCAAGAGGATTCTCCAGGCATCGACCATCATATCTTTCATCAGTGATATCTTTTCTTTTGGGTATCCACTTCTGATGAGTAAATTTTGAGGCAGATTTCTGAGTATATGTATCAGATATCACACCTTTTCTATTACTCAAAGTTTCATTATGGGGCCTTGGCCTTCATATTTGCTTATCCTTTTGTCAGGATATTTCGGCAGCAGATTCTTGGACAAACAGTCCAAGTGTCATGCCTCAATGCTCACCATGCGAAGAGTATTGGGCTCGATGGCTAGTTACCAGAAGAGATGGCAACTTTCTTGGTGGAGCCTCGGTATTTTTCATCACCACATGCCTCTGAAATCTTCTCTTAATTAGGCCTCTATCCTTGGCTACTTTGAGAACTTTATGCATCATGGCAGACAGCGTTTCAGGCTATCTCCTCTGTGGTGGTGGAGCTTAATGTGGTTGGTTCCAGAAGGACTACTTTATTTCGCTAGTAGAGCTATTTCTCTTTACCCACTTTAGGTTGTCAAAGTTATTGTGGGTAGAGCTATTTCGCTTCTGGCGGTATTGCTTGTTCGATAGGTCATTCAAAAGGGATCTGTTGAGCCCTCAGCTCAGCGTTTCTCCTTCTTCTCTGTCTTCTGGTTAATTTGCTTCGATGAGGAAGCTTCATGATCATGCTTTCTGGGTACAAAAGGTTCAATCGACACAGCAGCTGTACCAAGAGGCATTAAAGACATAGTTTTCCCATTGACAATTCTTTTCATCACGGGAGCTTCAGATTGACCTAGCCTTTTGAAAATTGAAGTTTTATATTGGGAGAACTCCTTGACAATGGTTGGATGTTGAATTGGTTGGCGCATCTGGCTAGTAGGGGTTTCCATAACTTGAGGCCTTCCAGCATGGCCTCGAATGAATGTACCATGAGTGGGTGCTTCAGGAGTTGTAGCTACGATAGCCAAAAAATTTAAGCTACCAAATTGAATGGTAGCCCCGACATCACCTATGTTGATGACGGCATTGGTTGGACAGATGTTCGCAGCACGACCTAGTTGAACGGTGAAAGGAGTGCTTTATAGATCCATTTCTGCAAAAGTGAAAGATGGAGAATAGTAATTAGTAATTATTATTTCATCTCATACTTTCAAGATGCAGAGGTACTACATAATAAATAATAGTGTAATAAACATATACTCTATGAAATGATTCATTCTACATAGAGCCTCATATTGAATTTATTACATACTTAAATCAGCATTTTGTTGTTTTGAATTTTCAAAAAAATTTATTACTACTGTAGCACATATATGACTAGCCAAAGATGAAAAGAGAATCATATCCCCAGCAGAGTCGCCATAAATCTGTGGGCTCTGAAAATTCGCCACCGACCTCTCGATAATATTTATGAATTGAAGAGAGTATGATTGAAAGTGTCAATGTAATTTTCAGAAGGCAGATGCAATAGTAGATAAGACACTACCCAAAGATTTCATCCTCATTTGGTGAGGACTTTAGATCTAGTTCGGGTTTCTATGCAAGCCCTATACTACCCAATAAGTGAGTGAGAACTTTATTAAAATTTGTCGTTATATCGTCACGTGTAGCGTATAGTAGCAGCATATGGAGTTTCAGAATTTTGATTATGAAATTTATCATTTTAGCTTAAACCGGAAGGTTGGGGGAATGATGACGTGCCTGATCTAGATCCAATGGTTTTGTCATCCCGGGTCATCATGGTCCCTAATCTACTTAGTCATAGGAGGTAGTCGACCCAACCTGACCGAAGGATTCTTATCAACAACACATGGGTTACATCATCCAAGAAATCCTTGACAGGTGATGTTTGTCTAGGAGACAATCTTAAGTCTACCTTAGAGAGAGGCTATTTACCTATCAAGTATACCCTATGATTAACAACTCAAAGGCGAGTCATTGGGGAGCATATGGCTACTCGTGATATGATATATAATTCGATTGGCCAAACCACCG
This sequence comes from Cymbidium sinense, assembly GCA_021442155.1. Classification (NCBI taxonomy): domain Eukaryota; kingdom Viridiplantae; phylum Streptophyta; class Magnoliopsida; order Asparagales; family Orchidaceae; genus Cymbidium; species Cymbidium sinense. The sequence goes on from CM038215.1 coordinate 170,346,414, forward strand.
ATCTAAGGACTCGTTGTAGCTTCATTTGTAGAGCATCTTGTAAGTCACACAATCAAACCGTCATATCCACTTGGCATGAGTTTGATTGAGAGTGGACTTAGCAGAATACTTGATTTGACATTGGCTCTTTTGTGAGCTAGAGTTTTCTTAATTTGTCACCTCCGACAAACAGTTGTGGAAGGTGGATAAATTGTGTTTTGATTTAAGCTTTGAATGATAGAATTTCATTTAAGCAGTTTCATATTGCCACTTAAAAATTGATTAATTAGAATATGTTTAAGAGTTTTAGATCCTATCAACTATGTTTAGCTGCTAACAGAGGATTAGATCTACTATCACCTGATAGAATTAATTTCTCAGATATTTCACTGATTTGAACCTCTTATTATAGGTTTTTAGGTTTTGTTTACACGGACCCAGTCCTAAGACTAAACCGAAAATAACCACGACATCCTCGGACTTGAATTTAGCATTGACATAGTCTGGACCCATCTGAGTTTATAGTAATTTTAGGTACTTTTATGTTTGAATTATAAGATTAATTTTAGATTTTCATTTAACTCCAACTTTAGCCTGCGCAGCCTTTTCAGACATCAAAATTTTCTCCTGAAATCTTTATGTCTGAGCACATGCAGGCATTTGTAGCTTAGCTAATTTTATCTAATTAATAAAATAATTGATTTTAAAAATCATAATTAGAATAAAATTTCTTAATTTGATCGAAGGAAGCTCTATTATTTTTGTAGATTTTGGTTTAGTATCGTATTATGTCTGCTTGTACAAAGAGTTGTAGATCCGGTAGCGAAGAAGGCATTTTGATTTAGATTGTAGTTTAAAACATCACTTGCTCTTAGTTTACTTGTTGAGCTTTTTGTAATTCTTCCAACTTGATTATGTTCAATTTACATCACTTTCGATAGGTTATGCCAATTTCAGTGTTTATTGCTTTAGCCCTACTCATGCTTATTAGCTAGCATAGTAATCACCTTCATATTCGTATAAGAGTTATAAAACCCAATTTGGATTCACCCTTAGATTTTAAGTTTATTGCAAGTTTGTTATGAGTTTAGTATTAGTCCCCCTAAATTCCAATTAAAGCTTATTTAATTTTGAGAAATTTACAAGAAAAGATAACTCACTTTATCGCTTTGATTTAAACCGTAGAGAACTACAATTAGAGTTTATGAGTTTAATATTAGTCTTCCCCAAATTTTACTTGCATTTTAAATGGGTGTTCCATTTTTTTTTCAAAATTTGCTTTAAAGGCTCCCCCTTTTGTTTAATGCTTTTAGTTTAAAATTAGTTGCAGGTTCCCCTACTTAGCATTCTTAAGTTAGTCCATTTTACTCTCCCATATTTTCTAAGTCAAAAGATTTGGCATGATTTTGGCGACCTCCGGTGTTATCCCTGTAGGGGCATCAGTGTTTTGACTTACTCAATGCCTCTTGAGCAGAGTGGTGTCTTATGACAAATGTTCATCTCTGCACCTCTTGAGCACAACGAGACCTTCATACCTGAAAGAATATATACAATTAATATATATATTCATCCCCCATTTTTTTCTAAGTCTGGAAATTAGATAAAATTTTGACAGCATTTTGTCTAGGGGAGTGACATCTAACAGTTGTTGGCTTACTCGCTCTCTTGAGTAGCGGCGGTGTCTTCACATAGCTATTTTCATCATCCGCCTCTTAACGAGCCTTCAAACCAGAAAGAAACACAAGATATATATATATATATATATATATATATATATATATATATATATATATATATATATATATATATATATATATATATATATATTCACATTCATGAACCCACATGTTGACTCATTTTTTGGCATCGCGCCGATGAGGGAGGTTTTGTATGTGATTGGGAATGTAAAGCGAGAGTCACCGTAAATTAAGAAGAATTCTCTTGACGATGTTCCTCGTGAAGTGAGGGTTGGAAAATTTAAAAGAGGAATCTGCAAGAAATCAATAAGAATTCACCTCTTGATGATGTTTTCCCCGGCAGATGAAAATTGGACGGGTTCTGAGAATGTCCGCAGAAGAATTTCTTGATGATCCCCGGTTTGCGGAGAAGCAAAAATGAGATGGTTAAAGCGAGGAATGTGATGCTGAAAACCAAAAGAAGAATTCTTTGTGATGTTCTCGGTTCATGAAGCGAAAGTGGAAGGTTGCAGCTGCGGAAGGAAACGAAGCAGGTTACTGGCTGGTGGGCTAGAATAGTGGGTTGGATGTGGGCTTGGGCCATGGAATTGGGTTGGCTTGGACAGCGGAATGGTCTGCGGGTTTGATGGCTGGACGGTCGGCTAAACGGGCCAGCAAGCCGGTGTGGGCTTGGGCCATGGAACGGGGTGGCGCGGCTGCGGCGGCTGCGGGATGGCGGGATGCTTAGATGAGGGCTGTGGGCCGGTGGTAGTGGGACGGCATGGCGGGTTTGGCCGGCGAGACACATTTGTGGGCTGCGGAGCACGGGTCGGGACACACGAGACAGCGGGTGGTGGAGGCGCGGGCCGCGGTTTCATGGGGCTGGGTCGGCGGGACGACATTTGCTGAACGGTGGGCAGTGGAGGCGCAGGCCATGGTTTCACGAGGCTAGGTCGGCGGGACGGGCTGGCGGTTTTCGAGACGCGGCTTTGTGGGATGCACGGGATGCGGGCCGCAGTTTGAGGTGTGGGCCCATGACCAGAGCGGTGGATGCAGAGCGCCGGCAGGACCGAAAAGCGGAAGGGAGAAATCCAAATTACCTGTGGAGGAGGAGTTTTGAACGCCCTTGGAACGTGGGAAGGAAAATGAGGAGGGAATGAGGAAAATGGGATAGTTTTTTTTTTTGAATCAGATAAACTGGAAATAGGGGAGAACGGTTGAGCATGGGGATAATTTTTTAATAAATTTTAAATTTTTTAAACGATTTTAATGTTGATTTTTCGTAATATATATATATATATATATATATATATATATATATATATATATATATATATATATATATTTAAGGTAATTCGTTGTTACGAATGCATGTTCTTTTCGCGATTGCGTTGGTTGAGTAAATTGAGTCATTTCACTCAAAATGCATTTGCTTTCGCTCGATTTTGCGGACTCATCCAAATGGTGAAACAATCTTACTTGATAGATTTGGCATTTGAAGCGATCGCAATCAATTTTGAAAGATTGTTTGATCCTCGGTTCGACTCGATATGTGCGACGCGTTGGCGACTCGGCGCGCGCGGTTAATTATCAAGTCATGCAATATTTATATCCTGACCAATTTCAATGTTCTGAACACGATGGTGGAGTCTCCTCGTCGATCGGAAGTCATTTGAGTTAATTTCGGTGACGTCCTGTCCATTTCAGCCTCGATTTGCATGCTATCAATTCAAATCATTCGACATTTGCACAGACTCGTTTGAATTGAGCGCGGATAGTATCATTTGATAGTTTTTGATGTTTTGAAGCCAATGGCCCAATCAATTTCACGAACGGGGGTCGTTTGGCTTACGTCGGTATCTCTTGATCTCGATATGTTATGTCAGCGATCGATTGATCATTAAGTTGTCGATATTTATATCGACCAATTTCGGCGTTACGAGCGGCGGCAAAGTTTGGTGTCGTCGATCTCGTTTACCATTTTCATAGATGTCAATGCATTTTGGCCGATTTCCGCGATTATTGACATTGGCACTGACTCGTCTGAATTGAGTGGGGATAGTCTCATTTGATAGATTTTGATGTTTCAAATCTAACGGTGTGATCAATTTCATGAACGGAGATTGTTCAGATATTTTCGCAGTCTTCTGACTCCGATATGCGTGTTACACTTTGATAGCTCGAGCGCTTAATCATTTGCTCGTCAGATTTTGCAATATTTATATTCTGGTCAATTTTAACGTTTTGAACGCAACGGCGAAGTCCGTTTGCCGATCGGAGGTCGTTTCAACCATTTTCAAAGACGTCTAGTGTACTTTGAGCCCCGATTTGTGCAATGTCACCTCTGAAGTCCGTCGAATTCGACTTGTTGGCTTGACTAGACTTATAGCACATATGTAGAGGTCAACAATATTTTATCGAATCATTAGAATCTTTTACAATTATTTTATGGAAGAAAACAATGACATCAAAAAAGAGTAAAGAAATTAACTATACATGCAATGATAAACCCAAAACCCAATATAAGAAATGAAAATGAATTATACTATTTTTGTGTAGAATGAGGATTTTTATAAAATATTTAGGTAGAGGTGTAAACAAGTTGAGGTTGAGGGACCAAAATACAATTTGGTTCTGCTCACTAAATAAATAAGGAAAATAAAATATCTAAGTAAATGACCAATTTGGGCTCCATTAGGCACACTTAAGTATAAAAACCAGTGGCCTAAATACAAAATTAACTCATTTTAACCCACAATAATGATCTTGTATGCCATAGTATAAATTGAAGCCCTCAAATTAACACTTTAAATACAAATCAACATAAAAAAGCTATATTCATTTTATCTTTAATTTTATTTTATATCTTTTTAAATCACACATACTCGAGTCATTACATAAATTTGTGACCTCAATGATAGAGGCTAAAGTACCAACTATTATAAGTTGTGAAACTTATTTTTATCTTATAAAAAAATTAAATATGTTATACAAACTTAATTCTAGGTCGTAGTTGTAATATTGATATATATGTTTTTATAATCAAGTATAACATTGGCAATATAATGTATCCATTGATTAGATGGAACTTAAATAAAATATTTGTAATTATTTCACTAAAAAGATTATTAATAAAACACAAATATTCATCACTAAGATGATAGATCTTGCATACACAAAAAGAACACAAGATTTACATGGCCCATAAATGAAAAAAATGACAGCCAGCAAAGCAAAACTAATAAAAGAAGGTGATTAGTGATAATGTCAAATACAAAATCTCTTGCAAAGCTCAATACAAACTTTCACAAATCTCTCTCCTCTCTCTCTCTCAATATCCTTATTTCTTACATGCTTTTCTCTTGTCAAACCCATAACATATAATGGGCATTTATAGAGTTGCAATAGGGTTGATTTCAAAACAAATATATTTGATGACAAATATATCAAACCAAAAAAATAATTTTAGTAAAGAATTTTAAGGCATCATTTAACAAATCTCCACCTTGCCTTTCAATTATGCCAAATGTGAAGTTTCAAGCTACATTTCGCTCTCTAAGGCCTAATGGCTCATCTGCAGTGACACTAACCAAATTCAAGCAATGCTTAAACTTAACCAAAGGAAGAGGCTTTGTCAACATGTTGGAGGGATTCTCTAATGTGTTGATTTTTCTACTATAACATTATCCTAGGTGATGACATCTCAAATGAAGTCGAATATGATGTCAATTTGCTTGGTCTATTCGTGGTACATTTGGCATTTCATCAGATAGATGACACTTTAATTATCACAAAATATAGTAATCATTATGGACTACCCACTGAGCTCTTCGTATAAGCCTCTCAACCAAATGACATCTCTTACAATATTAAAAATGATCATATCAGTCTCAATCGGTAAAACCACAATGCACTGTAAAGAAGACCTCTAACTGATAGCACAACTTTTAGAGTAAATACAAATCATGTAGTAAATCGTCTCTGGTGTAAGTTGCCAACATAATTGAAGTCTACAAACCGAAATGGATTTGATTTTGAGGTAGAAAAAAATATATATATATATATATATATATATATATATATATATATATATATTGAAGATATTTTTGGGGACAATCTAAAGTGTGTAGCCAATGAAATAGAGACAGGCTTTACATCATTCATTTTGAATCACTCCATCTTTTGAACATATGTTGTTTGAGAAAGATGCAAAAATTCTTCTAATCTCGATTGATAAATCTATCTCAAGTATATTTCTTGTTACACCCAAGTATTTTTTTGAACTTGGGATTTCGTTTTTAATAGCAATGTATGTCATTCATATAAAGTAAAAGGTATATAAATGATATATCTAACAACTTTTTAGGTACACAATTGTTAAAATTTCTTCTAATAAAATCCAATACTAATCATGAACACTTCAAACCTCTTGTACCATTGATATATGGATTGCTTTAGCACATACAATGAATTATTTAATCTACAAACATAATCCTCTTGTTCTTACACAACAATTACCTTAAGTTGGACCATATAGATTTTTTTCTTTCAACGTCATGTAGAAAGGCTGTCTTCACATTTAACTGTTGAAACTTTTGAACTATAGTGAGTCTTCATATTGCCATGCAATGCAATGAGAGCATAACCTCTTATTGAAGTATAACTTTATTATGAGACTCTTCTTAATACATATGGAGTTTCCACTATAGATCAACGACAGTATTCTCCTTCAATGAGTCCTATGAGATCTCATATGACAGATGTAGACAAATCTAAGATCTTGCCTTCTTATCCATATGAATCTTCTCTTCATTTGATAATTTTCCTTACATGTGATCAATACTGAGCAAAGTGTCATTTAAATCCAACTGAACCAAGATATCTTTCATCTTGATTTTCCACAAAGCAAAACATGTACACCATTCTAGCTTCTCGATGTTGTACTTCATTGTGGTCACTAAGCGGCGAGCGTGGTAGAAGCGAAAGAAAAACAAATCATGCACTCTAGTAATACTTGTTAAAAACACTAATCATCATTAAGAAGATAAATCTTGCAAATATAAAAAAACACAAGAATTTTTGTGAAAAATTCGTAAATGAAAAAAAAATCCCGAGAGAGCCAAAGTAAAACTTTACTAATAAAAAAAGGTGATCAGCCATAATATCGAATACAAAACCTCTTGCAAAGCTCGTAATACAAATTTTCACAAAATTTTCACCTCTCTCATACTGATATGAGTCTGGTTCGGTGAGAATTGGGTCTAGTTCAGTGAGTTAACTCACTTTGAGTAGAATGAACTCGGCTGAGTTAAGGGATAATCAGGGGAGATTATCGGTGCTTGTGGATTGCCTATTTCTCTGATGGATCTAGACTTGGATTGTATTTCTTTTGAGCTGCACCTTGAATCGTCATTTGTTTTAGGATTATTTTAAAATAGCAGTCTAATGATAATTAGTTATTTAACGAAAAAATATAATTAGCAAATTACTAGTCGTCAAAAGACGGCTGACGTTTTGACGGACTGGCTACCTCTTTTTTTTTTCTCTTTTTGGTGGTTTTACAAACCACGGGAGAGAGAGAGAGAGAGAGAGAGAGAGAGAGAGAGAGAGAGATTTTATTTTATTAATTTTTTAAATAATATAATTATTTAAAGTATATAATTTAAAAATATAAAATATTTAATAACTAAATATTTATATATTTAGTTATTAATTTTTTTATATATATAATTAAATATATAATTTAAAATATTTTAATTATATATATAAATTTATAAATTTATTTAATATTTTTTTTAATTAATATAATTATTTAAAATATATAATTTTTTTAATTTTTTGTTAATATATAATATAAACATATTTAAAATATAAATAAATAAATTATATATATATATATATATATATATATATATATATATATATTAATAAATTTATTTAGCTATTTATATATTTAAATTATATAAATATTTTTTGTTATATAAATAAATTAAAATATTTAAATATATAAATAAATAAATAGTTATAATATATATATATATATATATATATATATATATATATATATATATATTTAATTAGTTATTTATTTATTTAAAATTTATTTCTTTAAAATATATAATTAGTTAAATAAATAAATAAATAATTGTAAATTATATAAATATTGAGTTATTTATATATTTATAAAATATTTAGTTATATATATATATATATATATTTATTTATTTATTATATATTTATTCATTTTATTTATTTATTTATTAAAAATTTTTATTTATTTTATATTTTTTATATTTTTTTATATTTTTTTTGTTATTATTATTATTAAAGACTTATATTAATAAATATATATATATTTATTTATTTATATATAATTAAAAATATTCTAAATTATTTATATAACTTAAAAATATTTATATAATTTGAACATATAAATAACTAAATAAATTATATAAAATATATATATATATATATATATATATATATATATATATATATATATATATAATTACTTTATTTATATAGTTTATAAAATATTTATATAATTTATTCCTTTCTTTATTTATATATTTTAAATATTTTTATATTATATTTTAACAAAAATTAATAACAATTATATATTATACATAATTATATTAATTAATAAAAAAATATTAAATAAATTTATAAATTTATATATATAATTAAAAATATTTTTAAATTATATATTTAATTATATATATAAATAAATTAATTAATAACTAAATATATAAATATTTGGTTATTAAATATTTTATAAAAATATTTTAAATTATATACTTTAAATAATTATATTATTAAAAAAATTAATAAAAATAAAATCTCTCTCTCTCTCTCTCTCTCTCTCTCTCTCCCGTGGTTTGTAAAACCACCAATAAAAAAAAAAAAAAAAGGTAGCCGTCGTCAATAGCGACACTGGCGTAACGTGGCCGTCGTCCGTTTGACGACTCTATTAATTATATTTTTTTCGTGCCTAAACAACTAATTATCATTAGCACTAAGCCTATTTTAAAAATAATCCCTTTGTTTTATTCTCTTTTCTGCCCTTGGATCTGTGCTTCGATTGTGCGGTTCTTGATTTCCCTTCTTTCTATAGTGGATTAAACGTGTGGCTCTTTGCGCGGTTCGATCTCTTGCCTTGATCTATGTCCCGGAGGATGCATCTGAGCCTTTGAATCAAACTTATCCTGTTCTGTGACGTGTGATGAAGCTTCTAGGGGAAGCTTGCTTTAATATTTTCTTTGTTTTGTTTCCTTTTTGTGATTGAGCCATCGTCGCTCTAGAGGGAAAGAGGGTCAGCGGGGAGAAATCCTAGGGTTCTTCCGATCGGAGATGAGCGGAAGTTTTCGGCGAGGAAAACCAGAGAAGGGTTCAGGAGAAGAGAGAGAAGAAAAGATTCAGAAGAGAAAGGGAGTTTGCTTTCAGAATATTTCATTACCCCTCTGTTTGTCTTTCTCTCCCTATTTATACTATTACATTCTATGATCTACTTAATTCTAATATTTCTTTACAAGATGCAGTGCTCTTCATTTATAACGCTTTACAATCAATCTTCTTTCATTAGGGTGGAACGCGTTCTTGCGTTTCTCTTAGCTCTTTTTCTCGATGGCATTTCTTGAATCTTGGTATTTGAATCAGTTCGTTGATCATCAGAAAAAGCTCTGGAATGCTTTGCTCTAGTTGATTTACTCATGTTGTTGTTATTAATGTATAGTTATGGTTCTGTAATTTATTCTTATTATTCAGTTATAATGGTTTAGTCTTTTGCTCTGTATTTGTCAAGATTTCCTTTTGCTTCCTATTTTGAATTACCTGTTTGTTTCTTGTAGCTAATCTGGCTCTGTGGAGAGTTAATGTTGCTGTTTGTATTTGCATGGCTTTTATCTCTGGATATTATTGTAGGATTTAATCTGGAAAGAGCACATCCTTCTGTTATTCTGGCCATCTGTAGTGTTATGTGGTTATTTTGTTGGAAGCTGTTCTGTACTGTGATATGAGTCTCTGTATATGTAATTTCTTATATTCTGTTGATCTGAGTATATTTATAGCTTTATCTCTTATTTTAGCTTACAGTTACCTTGCTTCTTGTAACTTCTTATTTTACTGATTAAAATCCTTTAACCAATTTGGGGTTTTCTGTTCCTTTTGCTTCTGTTGTTTATCTGTTTATTTGGATAATATGGGATCATATCATTACTCCCCCCGACACCTTGACCTTGTCCCCAAGGTCAAATTCTGGAAATGCTTTATGTATTTCTTTACTTGACACCCAAGAAGTATCTATGGCTAGAAGTCCTTCCCATTGTATTAAGATTTCTTTAATTTGTTGATCTCCTTGTTGTATTATTCTGTGATTTAAAACTTTAACAGGCTTGACTAATATCTGACCGTCTATGACATGAGTTGGTAGTTCTGCTGGGTGTAGTGTAGAATCCTTTCTGTATTGCTTAAGTCTGGATACATGAAGCACATTATGTATCCTTGCTGTTTCTGATAATTCTATGGACTGTCTTATTTGCAGCTATGCTCTATGGTATTCTATGTAGTTTGTATATAAAAAGAGAAATAATATGAACTATGTAGGTGGCTGTAACTAGCTGGAAGGTTGATAATTATGCATACTTTAGATAGTCTTTCTTAGCCTGGATTAAATGACTGATAATTGAAGCTTATTTCTGATAGTTCTTCTTGTACCCATTATTTTTCTGTTTGAGTATCTTGTTGTAGTTGATACTCTTGGTCATCATTTACCATCATTAAGGCAAATAATTTGGATTGACATAGATGTCCTCTATGATATTTTTTTCATCCGGTTGAAGCATAAGCCTTTTCTTTTCTATCTTAATTGTGTTCTTTGTTAATCTTTATAGGATTCGTGGTTTGTTGATTGTTCTTGGTATTATTTGACATGACTGGTGTAGGACGTAGTGGTGGTTGTTGTTTCATTACTATAGGGGAAGTAAATTTTGAGGTTCTTGCTGCATAAACCTCATCTGCTAATCTGTCCTCCATTAATTTTCTAATTGGAAGGCTTGTTGCAAAGAATTTGGCTGCAATGCTCTGACTTCTCTTTTTATGTCATGTCTTAATCCAGATTCAAAACAACTTTGTAGGAATTCAGGAGGAATTCCTAAAATTTGATTAACTAATTCCTCAAATTCATTGTAGAAGTCTTGAACTATAGTTTTCTGTTGTAACTTAGCTAAATCTCCTCTCAAATCTCTGTACAGAGAGGGTCCAAATCTCTGAATAACCTGTTCTTTAAACTGTGTCCATGAATGCAATTGATTGTTTAAGTGCATCCATTGATACCAGCTTAGTGCAGGTCCATCCATGTAAACTAAGGCTATAATAAACTTTTGGTCTTCTGATAAGCTATAATATTAGAAGAATTGATCTGCTTTGAGCAGCCTTCCCCTTGAGTTTTCTCCATTAAACCGGGGCATGTCAACTTTAACTGGTCTTGTGTTTTGTGTGTTTATTCTATTTTGAGGAGTAAATTCTACAGGATTTGAGTTACATACCTGTGATTGCTGCTGTTCTTGACTGGATTTGTCCAGTTTATCTTCAATTGCTGAAAGTCTTCTTGATACTCCATTTAGTATGGTAGAGATTGAAGTTATTTATTCATCATTCTTGTTTAGTCTTCCTATACATTCCTCCAATGTTTTTTTTGTATGCTTTGTGCCTTCTGCCATTGCTGGTTGTGGTAATCAACGAGAGCACCAATGATATGAGTCGTTCTGAGAATTGGTGCAGTTGGTGAGTTGACTCACTCTGAGTGGAATGAACCCGGCTGAGTTAAGGGATAATCAGGGGAGATTATCGGGTGCCTTCTGAACCGTTGGATTGCGCCTATTTCTCTTGGTCGTTGGATCTAGCACTTGGATTGTGTTTCTTTTGATTTGTGCCTTAAATCATCTGATTTATTTTGTTCTCTTTTCTGCCCTTGGATCTGTGCTTTGATTGTGCGGTTCTTGATTTCCCTTCTTCCTATAGTGGATTACAGATGTGGCTCTCTGTGCAGTTCGATCTCTTGCCTTGATCTGTGTCCCGGGGGATGCATCTGAGCCTTTGAATCAAATTTATCTGGCTGTTCTGTGTCGTGTGATGAAGCTTCTAGGGGAAGCTTGCTTTAATATTTTCTTTTGTTTTGTTTCCTTCGACAGTTCGAGCCGTCGTCGACGCTCCAGAGAGGGAAAAAGGGCTGAGAGCAGGGAGAAACCCTAGGGTTCTTCCGATCGGAGATGAGCGGTGGTTTTCGGCGAGGAAAACTAGAGAAGGGTTCAGGAGAAGAGGGAGAAGAGAAGATTCAGAAGAGAAAGGGAGTTTGCTTTCAGAATATTTCATTACCCCTCTGTTTGTCTTTCTCTCCCTATTTATACCATTACATCCTCTGATCTACTTAGTTCTAATGTTTCTTTACAAGATGCAGTGCTCTTATGTTATTATAATTGCTTTACATATCAATCTTCTTTGTTGGGTGGAACGCGTTCTTGCGCTTCTCTTAACTGTCTTTTCTCTCGATGGCATTTCTTGAATCTTAGTATTTGAATCGCAGTTGATCATCAGAAAAAGCTCTGGAATGCTTTGCTCTAGTTGCTTTACTCCTGTTGCTGTTATTAATGTATAGTTATGGTTCTGTAATTTATTCTTGTTATTCAGTTATAACTGTTTAGTCTTCTGCTCTGTATTTGTCAAGATTTCCTTTTGCTTCCTATTTTGAATTACCTGTTTGTTTCTTGTAGGTGATCTGGCTCTGTGGAGAGTTAATGTTGTTGTTTGTATTTGCATGGCTACGTCTGGATATTATTATAATTTGAAAGAGCACATCCTTCTATTATTCGCCATCAGAGTGTTATGTGATTATTTTGTTGGGTTTTTTGTCTTGTGATATTAGTCTCTGTATATGTAATTTCTCCTATATTCTATTGATCTGAGTATATTTATAGCTTTGTCTCTTATTTTAGCTTACAGTTACCTTGCTTCTTGTAACTTCTTATTTTACTGATTAAAATCCTTTAACCAATTTGGGTTTTTCTGTTCCTTTTGCTTCTATTGTTTATCTGTTTATTTGGATAATATGGGATCATATCACATACCCCTTGTTTCTTGTTTGCTTTTATCTTGTGAAACCCATGACATGTAAGAGGTGTTTATAGAGTTATAATAGGGTGGATTTGACAACAAATAAATTAAGAAAGAAATATAATTAGAAATAAATATATTTGTTATAAAATAAATTTGGCAGAAAATTTTAAGACATTATTTAACAAATTTTTTTGAAAATTTTAAAATATTTCAGTTCCCTCAGATTTTTTTATAAGAGAGAAGTTTCTTGAGTCCTATACTTATATCTCAGGAATCAATTTTTTAATTCTCAACTATCAATAATAAAATTCACATGGATGATTATATGGTATATCAATCAATTTAGTGAACATGTATGAAACTTTTGTATGTTTTAATATATTAATCTTTTTTTGAAGTTCTTTTTACATAAATTTTCCATATCTCCCAACATTAATCCTTTTTTCCAAGTTCTCTTTTTTACATAAATTTTTCATATCTCCCAACATAAATGACCACAAACAAGAAGACAACACTTCCACCATTTCCGAAACTTGAGTAGTCCTCCTAATCATTCTTATCATTTAGAAGGACCCTCCCAAGCACATTCATAACTAAAAATGCAGGTGCAAACCACCTATTTATACCACCCCTCATCCCTTCCCCTTCCAACCCTCCCTCTCTCCATCCTATCAGCTACTACGTATTTGATAATGTCCACCTCCAATCCCAACCATCTCTTAATTGAAAAAAGAAGCATCTGTGTCTCCGGCCCAATCATCATCGGCGCTGGACCCTCCGGCCTCGCCGTCGCCGCCTGCCTGAAACGCCAAAACATCCCCTTCCTCCTCCTCGACCGCGCCAACTGCCTCGCCTCTCTTTGGCAAAACCACACCTATGACAGGCTCAAACTTCACCTCCCCAAACAATTCTGTCACCTCCCGTATCTCCCTTTCCCTAAAAACTTTCTTCAGTACCCAACCAAAAGCCAGTTCATAAACTATTTGGAACTCTATGCAAAGGTGTTTGAGTTAACTCCACAGTTCAATGAAGCCGTAATATCGGCAACGTATGATGATAAGTATGGGATGTGGAGAGTGACGTCTGAAGAAGCGGAGTATCTTTGTGAGTGGTTGGTGGTGGCTACTGGAGAGAATGCAGAGTGCGTGGTGCCGGAAATTGAAGGGTTGCCGGAGTTTAAAGGGGAGGTAAAGCATGCTTCTGGTTATAAGTCCGGCGAGGTTTATAAGGGGAAGAAGGTGATGGTGGTTGGATGTGGAAATTCTGGAATGGAGATCTGTCTTGATCTTTGCTTGCATGGAGCTTTTCCATACATGGTTGTTCGAGATTCTGTAAGCTTTGTTCGAGGATAGTTTTTTAAGTTATTTCTGAGAGAGTAATATAATCAATTAATTTATTAATTATTATGTTCGATACCGTTGTACAAAAAATTGCGAGAAATTAGGCAAAATGATTGCTTTGCTCTTTAATTTATGGTAAAGGCAAGAGAAAGGGTAAAAAAGAGTTATTTTGTCTAGTTTTGGATCAAAATGTCAAGAGTTTTTAATAGTTTTAATATATGCAATTACATTCATGAAGTTGTTGAAAATTTAATAAAAGTGCTAAAATAAATTTTCTAAGTTTCCTTTATATAATTTTGCATTTAAATTAATATAATATAGCATTTGCAGAAGTATTTTGTTTATTTAAATGAGTAGGCTCATCAGCTGGCTGATGAATCCAACTTAAGCTTGACTAAACGGTTTGATAAGCTGACAATCATGGCCCAACCTTTAAGATAAACAGACATCTGACCCTCTAAAAAAAAATATTCATGTGATATTTACATAATAAATAATTAATTGATTAATAAATAAACTTCATCATTGTTCATTTAAAATCAAACCAAAGAATTTCTGCATAGGACAAAAAATTTTCATCAAACCAAACAGTACTCCATTAACTTAATTTCCACAAATTGTTAATTCTTATCAGGTTCATGTCTTACCAAGGGAAATTTTTGGGAAATCTACCTTCGAAATGGCTACAGCAATGCTGAAATGGCTACCTGTAAGACTGGTTGACAGAATTATATTGATGTTCGCATGGTTGGTGCTTGGAAACACGGAGAAATATCGATTAAAGAGGCCAAAGATAGGGCCTTTTCAGCTGAAGGACACAAAGGGGAAGACGCCCGTTTTAGATATTGGAACAATGAAGAAGATAAAGTCTGGTGAGATTAAGGTTGTTCCAGGAATCAGGAGGTTTGGTCATGGTGATCAAGTAGAGCTTGTCGACGGGGACCGGATTAACGTTGATGCAGTTATTCTAGCCACTGGTTATAGAAGCAACGTTTCATCATGGTTCAAGGTAAAGGTAAATGATGTTGACAAATATGTGGAATTTAAATTTAATTATCAATAATGAGAAGGAATAAAAAATATGATTAACACATAAGGAACGCACATAAATTTTATACAAATTAACTTAATTTATAATTTTATTAATTATATAAGATGGGACTTTATTATGCTGTAAGAAATATTCGAACTCTAGTTTATAATTACTTATATTTTCATCATTGTAGATTTCTCTAAGGCCATTTTCTCTCATACAATATAAAGATGATGCCTTCTCTTTACGAAGAAAAGGTGGTAAAAATACAATAAGATTCTTAAAATGCAATTAATAAAATAATATTAGATACCTTTCAGGTGCTCTGCTCCCGAACACTAAAGAAAGGCTGATCTTACTACAAAGGAGAACAGCTTTTTCAAAATAAATTTCTAAAAGGAGAATCTTATATATATTTTAACCTTTCAATGAGAATAAAATGTTTTATAGCATCTTTATTTTTAAAAAATATCAAAAAACAAATTTAATATATGTGAGATTGAATAGAGAATTTTATTCCCAGAGATGGATCTTCGTCAGATCAAAAATTATCCAACACACAAGGTGATGACACGTGTTATACGGAAAACCCAAGTATGAAACCACGGGCCTTGCCCGCTAGAACTTTCACCATGTGTTCAAAAGATGTGTCCTTGCTTCGTTAGTTCTGGAGAAGAAGGTGTTTGTTGAAAACAATATTCGAAGAATATCGGCCAACTCCAACCCAGGGAGAAGTTTCCAAAAGCGGCGAACCGATCTTCCTGAGCAACCTCGATCTAGAAAGGAGCAGAATCGGTCTTTCACCCCTGAGGCGATCTCTGGCAGCTCCGATCTTCGCACCACCTGGTGGCACCGGTGATGATGATCGTCAAGGCCAAGGTCGACCGGTGGTTCTCGAGTTCTTCGCAAATCGATTTCATCCTTTTCCAGAATGAAGTTTCATTTATAGATTTTGAGGCAGCTTGTAAATTCGTGGAAAACTCCAACCACTCCCATCGGACGCCCGAGCATCCCCCCGATCGACGGTGTATTTGATGATCCGTGCCTTAATGATGTTAATTGGGTGATCTTAGACTGATGCTTCGACGAGCCGATCCGACTATAACAGCTTCATTCTTACCTGAAAAGGATGAAATCTGATTTGCACTGAGAGCTCGAGAACCACCGTCGACCGACGACATCTATCATCACCGCCACCACCAAGAAGTCCCAAGATCCGAGTCGCCTGTGAGATCGCCTGTGGACAAGAAAAGACCAAGCCACGCCCTTTCTCCCAAGATCAAGAGGTTTCCCTAAGACTGCCTCGCCGCTGGGAAACTTCTCCTTGGGTTGGAGTTGGGATATTGCTCGGAATATTGTTTTCACACACTTCTCCTAACGAGAAGCGGACCGTATCTTTTGAACACATGGTGAAAGTTCTCTGGGGAGGCCGTGGTTTTATAGCGGTTTTCTATAACCCTGTCATATCCCCTTGTGTGTTGGATAATTTTGAGCTGGAAGATCGCATCTAGGAATAAAATTCTCTGCATTTGCCGTCTGTGGGATACAAGTTCCCATTCTTATATCTCCAATATGATTGGTAAGCGGTGAGGGTGGTCAGCCCCTCTTTGGAAGATCGCGTTCAAAGGATGGAGGATTCAAGCGAAATTCTTTCTGGGAGGCAAAAGCATTCCGGTTCAGAGCCACCTCGCATACTCGATTTTCTTCGAGAATGATCAGAAGAACCTGGCACCACATCCGGATCTTTGAACTTACGGTTCACTCACCCCTATTGGTGAAACTCCACGTCATCTTATGCGATGAACTACGACGGCGATGCAGAAGAGTTCGGCAAACAATCTGAATGATCCATTCTCCGCCTCTTCCAGCTTCGTCCACCGAGAGCACAATCTCCGATCGGCAAGATTCAAGCATGGACCCTTACGATGCTTAGCAGCATATCGATCACTTTCGAGCGATCATGCACATTCGTCTGACTACGTCTTGTGTCGGTATTCCAACTCTCAAAGGACGCTCGCGCTTGGTTCTATTCATTAGTCCGTCAGATCATTTGGAGAGCTTCGCCAGATTGTTTGTAGTTCACGGCGAGAATCATCGATTCATCATATCTCTCAGGAATCCGAGCGATGGAGTCCATCAAAGAATACTTCCAGGTTCTCCTCGAAGCGGCAGTCTGAGTAGATCCGAACTTTTGAGGCGTGCTTCGGAGGACTCCGGCCATACTTATTCATCATTAATGCGGGAGGTCCATTCCATCTTTGACGCTCCAGAATAGAGGCACAAATCTCGGCAGCTCGGTGCTCATCGACCTTGATTTGAACCACCAAGCGAAGCGGAAGAAGGTTCCCAAAGGTGATGTTCAAACATCTCGAGAAAAAGAAGAGAAGCGACAACCTCCCAAGACCTCCTCGGCGGCGACCTCGGATGACTCAATCGAGAGGAAATATCGACTCTCAACCGTCATGCTGAGCGTCCTCGGCTATCGGAAGAGGATAGCGTCAGTGGTAGCGACCTTTAAAGTCAGGTGGAAATCAAGAGAAATTACGCCATCACTCACAGGTAGAGAGCGCGAAGAGTGCCCTCAAGGAGGAGATTGAAAGACTAATCGTCGGGGTATCTAGGCGTTTATACAAAATCAACCCCTCGTCCGCAAATCTTTGGGGCAACCATTTCGGAGGAACATGGCCGGTGGAGATAAACAATTGCGAGTGTTATCAGCCAAATATTCATTGAGAGCCGAGCCAAAGAAGTCTCGGGTTGACCATTCTATCACCTTTGATGATTCAGATCTAGAGGGGCTTTGCATCCCACATCAAGATCCCCTTGTCATCAGTGCAGGGGTCGGTGATCCATGCTTCAATGTTAAAGGATATTGATCGACAATGGGAGTTGGTTGATGTTCTTTTTTATTCCACTTTCCTTAGCATGGGTATAGAAAGAGAAGCTTCAACGGCGGTCCTTGTATGGATTTGATAATGTCGGCCAGTGGAAGGACAATCAGTCTTCAACTCTTGGAGAATTTCCCGACGTAACCCCATTTATTTGTAGTCAAGTCCGAGTCCGCATACAATGCAATATTTGGGAGACCTCTCCGGTATATTCGGTAGTCACACGTGCCTCACCTCAAGATGAAATTCCGACACCGGTGGCATCGGCATGGTGGAATCAGCGGAATAACAAGCGTCTATATCAAGCAAGACCATTTACGCGGTAACCCAACATCGAGAACTTGACTTACGAGATAAGGATACCTCGGTACCACCAGTGATATATCAGCTTCTTCATTCTAGTGAATGCGGAAAACATTATCATCATTTTAAAACACAGGCTCGAGATCGCATATTGTTGTATCTCATTCGGTAGATCGATCCCAGAATTCGATCGATCTTCTATCTGAGTTAACATTCGAGTAACACTCGATAAACAACCTTGGATAAGTTGGCAATCCTCATAGGCACTACAACTTTCTCCATAACGTTAACATCATCGACGCCTCAGATACGACCGGGATAGATCGAGGTTCAGAGAACCTCATAAATATATTCGTGCAAGTTTATTCGAGTAACACTCGATAAACAACCTTGGATAAGTTGGCAATCCTACATAGGCCACAACTTTCTCCATAACGGTTAACATCATCGAGCCTCAGACACAACCCGGGATAGATCAAGAGGTTAGAGAACCTCATAAATATATTCCGAGTTAACATCGCTCGTAAGCTCGATAAACAACTTGGATAAGTTGGCAATCCTCAGCCACAACTTTCTCCATAAGTTAACATCATCGATCTTACACAACCCGGGATAGATCAAGAGGTTCGAGAACCTCTATAAATATATTCAAGTTTATCATCGCTCGGTAATGATCTTTGAATAGATCTACGCAAATCTTTATCATCAGTACACTTTGACACAACTGAAATATTCACAAACAATTTTGTGGATCGGTAACATTTCTCGCGAACATACAAGTACAATCAATAAAATACAACTTGAATAGTTGCAACATAAAGAAACTACAACTACACGATGGTCTCATCGATGATGATGAAGAACTATCGAGTCATCCTCGTCATCATGAAGGGTCGGGGAAGCTAGGAGAAAGGACCTCAACACCGACTCACAGCTTGCGATCAGCGTGTCCCCTTCAAGAAACCTCGGATGAAGCCTTCATCAACACACTGCTCAAAGCCTTCACCTACATCATACACGTGGTCTCTGGCCTCCTGAACGTGATCCTGTATGATGCTCTTGAAAGCTGTCGAGTTCTTGAAGTCCTCCACGTGATGCTCACCGCAGAGATAAGTCTTTCTCTGAAAAGCGTCCGTAACTCTCTTCCAGACTCAAACCTTCTCGGAAGAGATCTTGAGATCGCTGCGGCAACCAACTGTTCTAGCCTCCACTAATTCATCCAGTCCGCTTCGACGAAAAGAAAGAGAAGTCGCGAGTCGCCAACTTCGGTCTGCACTCATCAAGTTGATTCTCCAACACGGACATCTCTTCTTATATTCTTGAGCCTTTGACTCGAACTTCAATTCATTGATGTTCATTTTGAAGTCAAGTTCTTTCTTCTTCATATCGAAATAAGAAAAATTACGTTAAACCTGAGAAATGGGAAATAAAAGGCGATAAGCATGAAGGATTGTTACGGTTCTTGACATCTCATACGCAGAATGATTCAACACGTCCGAATAAAGATCCTTGGGGCGACTACTCGAAGGGCACTCTTTTTTGGTCTCGATATCACCATCACCTCTTCGCTCCTTTTCCTCTTCTCTGGTGGGCGGGTCCTTCTGGCAGGAAGAAGCGAGGAGGGCAGCTTGGGAGATCGGTGAAACCTCTTTGTTGGGCTTTCTCAGCCGGCAGACGGATGAATAGAAAGCCCGTCTCGAACAAAGATTCCTCCCAACACAAATCTGTAATATATCAATCTCAAATCGAAGATCTTCAATATTACGGAATTTCAACGTCCAGATATCTTCGTCACCTTGAATGGGTAAATCTCGCTTTCTCCATTTCTAGAAGATCCGGTCATTCTTCACAAAAGAATCACTTGCCCAACCTTGGGAGGATCGCCGTCCGAAGGTCAAGTAGCCGACTCTCTGCGGTGATCGACCATGTGCATCACAAGTAAACTTGCACATCCGTAAGGTCGATAGTCAAGGTCACGCACCCTCGAAGAAGACTATAAGTCCCATCACGATCGTCATTGCCACCGCTTTCGAAAGCGGGAAATGCAAACCTCGACAAAATGGCGATCATCTCGGGGATGGGGAAACCAATCCAGCCAAACTCATCTCATAGTGGTAAAATCGGTGGGAGATTGGGCTATCGGTCTTGGACACTTAAGAACCAAATCATTGAAAATAATATTTTTTTCGAAGCACGATCAATGTGTCTCCCTGTCGACTCCACGAACCGGTCCTCATTTTTAGAAGCTTCCCTCGTCGCCTCATTCTGAGGGTGGGGTGTCCCTTTCAAAAGATTATCACCCATCAAACACCAACTCCTGGTCGAGAGGAAAAATATTCCAAGGAGTGCCCAAACTCCCAGGGGAGGCTATGCACTCTGGCTTGGTAGGGATGAGGAGGTGAGGTTGATCCAAGAAGAGTGCCCAAAACTCCCACGGCAGTAGAGATGAGAGGTGAGGTTGATCCAAGAGAAGTGCCCAAACTCCCTGGGGAGGCTATGCACTCTAAGAGGGAAGAGGAGAGGAGTTAAAGTTACATTTTCTTCTTACCCTGGGGGTATTTATAGACCCTTGGGGTTAAAGTAAAACCCTAAAACCAAAAAAGCATTCAAAAGCAGCAAACTCAGGCAAGACCCATGGTGGCCTTTGAAGTATTACAAGGGTGACTGTGTGTGCCCCTGTGGCCTGCTAAGGTGTACCTATCTGTTCCCCTCTGCTGGCCAGCTTTTGGATCCAGGCCACCCCTTCTGGCAGACCGCGTGTTATGTGTTCGGGTTTAGATGTTCGTATGCGCCACGTGGCGTGGTAGGTGTTCAGCCCATCGATGCCGCGTGACCCGCGCTCCTACGCCCGTTACAACCCATGACCGCCATGAACAGCCTTATATTGCCATGAGACCATACCGTGACCGCTACCACTGATGGCCATTCTTGGGCCCTCATGGTAGCATATAACCAGGTGGTATCGCCGTACCAGATGGTACATGCATGTGTAGATAGGCCCCATTCAGCGCCAGATGGGCCAGGCAGACATGCTGTAGTGGAATGAGCGTACCCAGTGTCCAAACTTCATAAGAACAGTCAACTAAATATCACCTCATACTTTGTATTATTCTACAAATTCCTGAATATCTTTGTTATGAAGATTTTCTCTCAAAATCGCGGTTGATGGACTCTTAATTTTCATTTTATTTTGAGTTTGGCATATATTTTTGGATGGCGAGATAATGTCACCCAAAAATAGAACTGATCATCCTCAAATTAATCAAGCCGAATCTCAAGGCATTTTGAAGCTTCGATCACCGATTAACTTATCAGCCCGTCTCGAGAAGGCGAACATCATCAAGCATAGTCGATCCGAATCCATCATCGGATCAATCGGGCATGAAAATGGATCCGATCCGCCAAATGGTCAAAAGCGGACATATTTATAGTCGGTCGGCGGCTCGTCAAGGCGAATCCAACGAATCTAAGATCACTCAATTCGACATCATTAAGGCACCGGATCATCAAAATACACCGTCGATCGAGGGATCGCTCCGGCCGTCAGGAGTGGTTGAGTTTTCCACCAATTACGCCACTCCCAAAAATCTATAAATAGAGCTTCATTCTTACCTTGGAAAAGGATGAAATCGATTCTGAACCAGACTGAGACCTTCGCAGGCGATCTATCATCCATCATGCACCAGAAGATCAGACATCGCCCAGGAGATCGCCTCAGGGACAAGAAAAGACCAGCTCACTCTCCCGAAGATCAAGAGGTTGCTCAAGATCGGTTCTGCCGCTTTTGGGAAACTTCTCCTTGGGTTGGAGTTGACCGATATTGCTCGAATATTGTTTCAGTAAACACCTTCTTCTCCAGAGCGAAGCGACCGTATCTTTTGAACACATAGTGAAAGTTCTACTGGCAAGGCGTGGTTTTCCTTAACGGTTTTCTTCCCCCGTGTTCATATCCTGTGTGTTGGATAATTTTGAAACGAAGATCTCTCGCGTCTAATAAAATTCTACACGCGAGATTTAATCCTAAAATCTAAGCAAAATAAAAGAACTGTTTTTGGATAACTTATTGCATCAAAGAAAATGATAAGTCGAATCCAACAAACTTTGTTAATTTATAAAACTTTTTTTCTTTTAGCATTTAGCAGCCATATTCCTCTTCATGGTAGCCGGATTCCTCCAAAAGTTTCAGATCTTCTCACTCACATGAACAGTACTCTACAAATAATGAAATAATGTAACAGAATAGAAAGTTCCGAGTTAGGATTTTGTTATAGTTCATAACAGTTAGACTGCTTTACTTGCAGATAAACTTCACTATTTTATTCACTGAAAGATATTTGTTTGTTTTTCTCTTCTTATTTTCTCAGGAAGCAGATAAGTTCTTCATCGCTGATAAACCTAATGGCTGGAAAGGAGAGAATGGGCTCTACAGTATCGGCTTCACAGGAAGAGGACTCGGCGCTTCTTTTGATGCAATTAGAACAGCAGAAGACATTGTAAAAATTTGGAGGAAGAGAGGAACCAAGCGAAGAAGTTCATGGCTTTCAATATATAGAAGATGTAACTCAAAACTATGATGACATTATGCTTTTAATTTGCTTCTTTTATAATATTTTCATTTGGTTAGAGAAAAAAAGAGCATGAAGAATGACTGAGGAAGTGATGATGAACAGCTAATTCTATATAGGAAAGTGATGTTTAGTAGCTTTTTTTTCCTTCTTGATTTCTGTTCGTCGTTTATGTTAACTGTAGAACAACTTTACTGCAGATGTTTTTTAGTGTATGTATATATATATATATATATATATATTAGTAATATTATGAGTGCATAAAATACACGTAAATAATATTTTAAAAATAAAAAAATTACTTTAAGAATTATTTTCTCCTAAAAAAATTTTTAAATAAATTTTTATTTTCAATGACAAAATCTATTTTTTTCAAGGTAATTATAAAAATATATATCATATCATATGATTAATTTGGATGACAAACAAACAACAACAACAACAACAAACAAGCCTTAATCCCACTAGGTGTCACTACAATCCTTCTCTCCATTGTGTCTATTATGTCAAATTCATTTAAATTAAGTATACTAAGATCATTTTTTTACATCTTAACCAAGTATTTTTTTGGTCTACCTTTCTTAACATAAGGCAAATCTAATGCATCTACTCTCTAATCATTCCATGTGGACGCTTTATGTGGCCAAACCATCTAAGGCGACTCTCCTAATCTTATCTACCACCTCCAACTTTTTCCGAATATACTCATTTTGCATTCTATCTCTAAGAGTAAAGCCACTCATCCACCTAAGCATCCTCTCATCTAACACTTAACTTAGTCTTATGCTTCTCTTTTATTATAACATTATGCACCATAAGTCATTGTAGGTCTTACCACCATCTTATAAAATTTTCCCTTAAGTTTAAGTGGAACTTTACTATCACATAATAGGCCGGCATTCCTCCACTTCAACCATCCAACTTGAATTCTACTAATAACATCTCCATCTATTTCAACATCATTTTGAACAATAGAGCCTAAATATCTGAAACGCTCACTCTTATTAATGACTTGATCACCCAATGTCACAACACTATCACTAGAACTTCTACAGCTAAAATTACACTCCATCTATTCAGTTTTAGATCTACTTAAATGAAAACCTTTTGACTCTAGAGTTGACCTCCATAATTCAAGTTTCTGTTGGACTCTCTCTCTAGTCTTATCAACAAGAAGAATGTCATCGAAAAGCATACACCAAGGTACATCTTCTTGTATATCCATAACTAAAGTAAAAAAGATAAGGGCTTAAAGGCGATCCTTGATGTAATCCAACCTGAAATAGAAAAATATTTTGTTAATCCTCCTTGTGTTTGGACACAAGTAATGTAGTATACATATCCTTAATGACTTGAAAATAACCAATATTAACTCCTTTCGTTCTAGAACTCTCCAAAGAACATCTCTTGAAACTTTATCATAAGCTTTCTCTAAATCAATAAATATCATATGTAGATCCTCCTTACTTTCTCTATGCTTCTCCATTAAACCCCTTAATAATTGTATAGCATCCATAGTAGATAGACCTGGCATGAAACCAAACTGATTGTGAAACTTCTGTATCACATCGTAACCTATGCTAAATTTCTCTCTCCCATAATTTTAATGTATGACACATTAACTTAATTCCTCTATAATTTGCACACTCTTCTGCATCACCATTATTCTTAAATATAGGAACCAACAAACTCTTTCTCCATTCATCTGGCATCGTTTTAGTCTTTAAAATGACATTAAAAAGATTTGTAAGCCAAGAAATTCCTTGATCTCCTAAACATTTCCACACTTCAATTTGAATATTATCCGGTCCTACTGCTTTTCCACATTTCATTTTCTTTAAAGCTTCACTAACTTAATTTACTAATGTGATGATAAAATGAAATTCTATTTTTGTTTAGGGTATTAAGGTTGCTAAAATCAATCGTACTTTCAGATCCTTCATTGAAAAGTTTATCAAAATACCTCATCCACCTATTTTCAATATCCTTTTCTAAAAAAAAGCATTTTATTATTTTCATCCTTAATACACCTCACTTGAACTATGTCTTTACTTCTCCTATCTCTTTGGTTGGCTAACTCATACATACATCTTTCACCTTCTTTGGTATCTAATCTATTGTATAAATCACTAAAAGCTAAATTTTTTGCATCATATATTACTTTCTTAGAATCTCTACAAGCCACTTTATATCTTTCCTAATTCTCCGAGTTTTTACATCTAAACCAAGTTTTATAACAATACTTCTTATTTTTTATCTTTTACTGCACACTCTCACTCCACCACAAATTATTCTTATTTAAAGAAGCTTTTTCTTTTGATTCTCCAAGCACATCTTTAGCAACTTGCTTAATTTCACTTGTTATTTTTTTCCCACATAATGTTAGCTTCCTCATGAACATCTCAAATTCTAATCTCTTGTAGCTTGCTCTTAAAAATATTTTTATTTATGTTCTTTAAGTGTCCCCATCTAATTCTAGGATAATAATTTCGTTTATTTTTTCTCTTACAACCTTTCATCTTAAAATCTATGTCGATGTTGGTACTTAGATTTTCACTTGGAATGACCTTACAATCTTTACAATCTAAACGATCTATTTTTCTTATCGAAAATAATCTATCTGTGTTTTACTAGATCCATTTTATAAGTAATAATATGTTCATCTCTTTTCTTAAATAAAGTGTTAGCTACTATATCATAAGCTAAAGCAAAATCTAATATAGTCCTACATTCTTCATTAGTCACCAAATTCATAACCACCATGAATACTTTTAAAATCTTCTCATCACTCTACCAACATGTCCATTTAAATCTCCTCCAATAAATACTTTTCTTCAAGAGGTATCTTTTGTATTAATCCTCTAATTCATTCCAAAATTTTCTTTTACGCTTACCTCCAAACCTACTTGAGGAGCATAGACACTTATAACATTGATAATCTTAGTATCAATAATCTTTAAAGCTATAATTCTATCTCCACATCTATTAATATTTATAACATTATCCTTCAAACTTTTATCTATATTCACACCTACACCATTTCTAGTTCGACTTTTACCTGAATACCAAAGTTTAAAATCTAAACTATCAATCTCATTGGCTTTCTCTCCAACCTATTTAGTTTCTTGAACACATAAAATATTTATCTTTCTATGAACCATAATATCTATTAATTCCATTAATTTACCTGTAAGAGTACCTATATTCCAAAATCCTAACCTAATTCTAGTTTCATGGACTAACTTCTTTGCCGCATCCGTCCATAATGTGGGAACCCTTGCTTATTTAACACTACACGTAGATGTAGGCTCTAGCACATTTTTTCAATTATAGCGTCGCTTCCAGGGGACGTCTAGCATTAACACAATGATTTAAAGCATTCATGCCATGATAAGAAAAATAGATCGTTTAGATTGTAAAGATTGTAAGGTCATTCCAAGTGAAAATCTAAGTACCAACATCAATTGTTAGTTTTAGATTTTAAGATGAAAGGTTGTAAGAGAAAAATAAACTAAATTATTGTCCAAGAATTAGATGGGGACACTTAAATACAAATAAAAATATTTTAAGAGCAAGCTACAAGAGATTAGAATTTGGGATGTTCATGAGGAAGCTAACATTATGTGGGAAAAATAAGTGAAATTAAGCAAGTTGATAAAGATGTGCATGGAGAATCAAAAGGAAAAGCTTCTTTTAATAAGAATAGTTGGTGGTGGAGTCGAGTGTCAAGAAAAGATAAAAATAAGAAGTATTATTATAAAACTTGGTTTAGATGTAAAACTCAAGAATTGGGAAAGATATAAAAGAGAGATTCTAAGAAAATATATGATGCAAAAAAGTTAGCTTTTAGTGATTTATACAATAAATTAGATACCAAAGAAGGTGAAAGATGTATGTATAAGTTAGCCAAAGAGATAGAAAGAAGACATAGTTCAAGTGAGGTGTATTAATGATGAAAATAATAAAATACTTTTTTAAAAAAAGGATATTGAAAATAGGTGGATGAGGTATTTTGATAAATTTTTCAATGAAGGATCTGAAAGTACGATTGATTTTAGCAACCTTAATACCCTAAACAAAAATAGATCGTTTAGGGTATTTTGAAATTTAGTTTCTAGTCTTTAGGCTTATATATTTCTTAAGATTAATCTTGTTTCTTGTAGAATTATAATTGATAAAAATGTTATTTACTCATAATATATGTCAACATGCCAACACAATTAATAAGAATTTAAGGACATAAATAAAAGATTAAGTAGAAGACTATTTAAATAAGAAAATGATAATGAAAATTAAATATTTTGACTTGTTGAAATTGTATTGTAGAATAAGTACACTTTTTTAATAAATGATTTTTATTCTTTCTTCAATTTGATTTTTTTAGATTTTCTGTTGAGATCTTTTATTGATTGAACTATGAGTATACGTAGAGATCGATCACATAACTCTTATATTGTAACTTAATTGAGAAAGTGTAAGTGGAACCAAAGAAATTCGTGAGAATTTTTATATATTTTTGAGTATTTGATTCTTGCAAGATAAAATTAAAAAAAAATTACAAAAATATAATATATTATTTGGAATTTAAAAATTAAGTTAATAGATTATCTTTATTATTTTTGTAGTTCTATAATTGGCATATCAATAATATCTTCAGCATTTTCGTCAAATAGTGTAAATATTGAATTTGAGGTTGCATCTTCAACATCTAATTTAATAAGGTACTTATTTGGAAAAAAATCCAATATAACATACATACTAAATAATAATAATAAAGTATTTTAATTTTATAGATTAATTACCTCAAACTATATTCTATATTATTATCTGAGCACTTAATACATTCCAGTGAATTTTCTTTTATAATTACCTTTGATTTACATGTATTACATGCATTATAGCAAAAATTTCCTTCTTTTATTCCTTTTATGGACACCCTTACATACATATATAAGTACCTCTTCGGATGAATATTCAAATGTATTGATACTGAAAAGATCGATTAGTACATATCTTTTACTGGTTGATGGACTCAGAGAATATTTATTTTTATTGAACCTGCAAATTAGATCTCATGTTAATTGAAAGTAATTATTATAATAAACAAACCATTCATTTTTTTTTCAAAAAAAAAAAGCAGGTTACCAATCTTTGATATCTTTCGATTCTGGCAAATCTAGATTAATTTCTAAAATTATTGATGATGTTGTTGATAGTGTAAAACTTGTAGTTTTAAACATGTAATTATTATAAAAAATTTATAACAAAACATTTAATACATATATAAATTGCTGGAACTATTAAAATAATTTTAAAAATATTATATCATTAAAGTATTTCCCAACAATTGATTTTGCTAAGATTACTTGAAATTTATCTTTTATTTCTAATTGTCGGCCTAGTACTATAGTCAATGCTTCACATAACATGAATGTAAATAACTCAAACTTGAAGCATAAAAATTATTATAGATTGATTTTTTTTCTTAATGTTATAATTTAAAAGTCTTATCTTAATCCAAAAATTTGTTGATCTCTCTTCATAATTTTTTTTATTCCTTTGTCGACAAACAATTCTAACTTCATTAACTTTCATAACCAATAGGAGAATATCTATTTTAAAGAATAATAAAATATTTATTAATATTATGAATTTCATATGATAAGAAAGAAATGTAATAAAATAATTAAAAATTTACTTGAAGGTGATTTTGGATTTCACTTGATGTCTGATATTGTTGACAATTTAATAGATAATGAGAAAATATTATCATCAATTTTTTTTTAATATTTCTGTGAAATTGTCTATATAATCTCAAATTTATCATTCACATTATTAATTTTTTTATTTATGCTTTTAACTTATCCATTTGAAATCACATATACTTTGATATTATCTAGTACGTTATCGAACTTATCAGTAATATTATCGAACATTATTATATATATCTTTGCACTCTGTTCATAAGATAGAAGAAATCAGTAAAATTTTAAAGTTAAATATTTAAAAAAATATTAGTTTTAAAGAATAAAATATCATTCATTACTAACTAAATTGTTTATAATGATATGAAAAAATTCAAACTTTTTTAATAAGAAAATAATTACCTACACATCCATCAAAGTAACTTTTTTGGATTTTTTTCCCTAACCTCATTTAAAAATTTTTATTTTTTCTTTTCCACTCACTAAAACCTTTATGGTCTAATGAGGTTGATGCAGTTATAAGTTTGTGATCATAATTAATTAATCTATAAACATTGATCTATCATAAAATAAATAAGAAGTTAGTGTTATATATGCTTTAGATATGAAAAAAATATAACGATATTTCAATTAAAAAATAATTAAAAATTTTATATCAAGAAATATTACAACTTCTTTGTGTACCTAAAAATTATTGAAAAATATCAGTATATCTTTGTATATGATATTTCTTGTATAATGACCTTATTTTGATGCATATTTATCTAATATGATAAGCAATTTTGTATTGCAGATTGAAATTTCTCTACATAATGCAACATATAATTGTCCATGTGAGAATATATATTGAGGAAGATATATTCTAATATTTAGTATTATTTGACCTTGCGACTTATTAATTGTCATCGCAAAACATAGACGTATTGGAAATTGTTTTTCTTTAAATTTGACTGATAGAGTTTCATTCTCGCTTGAACATAATAGTATTCTTGGGATAAAAAATAATTTGACTCAGAATTAACCAGTTGATATTTCTGCAAGAATAACATTTTCTTTAAATGATTTATAAATCGTTTTTATTCCATTGTATAATTCATTTGAAGGATCTAAAATTTTTAATAACATTATCGGACAAATTTTTTTTAGAACAAGTCGCATGTGGAAGAAGTCAATTCAGTGCAATGAGTTTAGAAATTTCACTTGATAGAGATTAGATTTGTTATCAATAGTACTATCAAAATTGAAGTAAATTACTTCATTTCCTTGAAAATATTTTATAAGCTTTTGATTTATTTTATCAACATACTAATTTTTTGTTGCTAAGATAGCTCGTTTCATAATGTAAGTTGATATAACATTTTTATGCAAACAAAGAAATACATCATTTATTAATAAATCTTTTGAAGCTTTTTCACTCATATAAGTTATCTTCATCTCATTTAAATATTTACTAATCCATCTTCAGTTTCTATTCATCTCTTTTTTTTATTCTAAGTATGAATTTAGAAAATAATGAATCATTTTTGCTTTCATATTTTCTTTTAATTTGAAACATTTCATATCTGATCATAAATATGACTTAATCAAACTGTACATAATAATTTTATTTTTTTTGCACATCTTACTACAGGTACAACTTGCCGAAAGTCATCTCCAAATATAATCATTTTACCAACAAAAAAATTGAAGTTATTCATAATATCTATTAATGTTTTGTCCAAAGTCTCTATTATTGTTCATTTTACCATTGATGCTTCATCCCCAATTATAATACTTGATTTTCTAAGTAATTGAGCAAGACCACTTTGCTTTGGGATTGTGCATAAAGTTGCTTTTATTGTATTTATTAGTATTTTAAGTTTTGAATGTGTTGTTCAACCTCCTACCAATATTGATGTCGCTACCCCTAATATTGTTGTTTATATTGATGTCGTTCGTTCTCAAGGTTGCAAGTAATGTTGAATAAATATGTATTTCTGCCACCAAGATTATTTATAAAAAATATGTATTCTATTTATGATATACACATTTTATAATTTCTTTATATGTCTTTTTCTTATCTACATTAAGTCTGTGGATTATGTTGATATATTTACTTGGTGTTATAACATTTAATTCTTCCGATATCTCTCTCTTTTGAATTTCTTAATCTTTTTCAAATGAAGCAATATTTTCTTGTGGCAATTTAGGTATATCAAATTCATTTATAGTCTTACTCATTCTTTCAATAAATAAATTAATGCTCATTAAAGTTTTTTGTCTTACATAATTCTTCAGAAAGAATACCACTATTTTGATAATCTTAAGATAAATAGCTATAATAATTATTTCATAGTTGATGTATATTTGTTGGCTCATAGTAAATTGGAATTATAACAAATAGATGTCATAATTTAAATGACATTTGAAAATTGGCTACATCATTTAAACATTCTAAAATACAATTTTCAGTTTCCAACAAATCATGCTTCTATGTAGCTTCTTTAAATGTGAAACATTGTATTCCATGTACTTTTAATAAACATTTCTTTAATTTGCTTAGACTTTTGTCTTCTTTTTCAAAATTTTATTGTCTTATCCTATACATATTTTTTCTAAAATTTCTCTCTCTCTCTCTCTCTCTCTCTCTCTCTATATATATATATATATATATATATATATATTTGCATTTGAATCTCTTTTATTTAACTCAGAAAATTCTGTCAACATAATTTTTTTGACATTTTTGAATGTTAATAAATCACATAAAATTTGATTTTTTTTTTAATTTATTTATAGTATACAACTTGTATGCCTTCTAAATGTAATTATAAATTACGCACTGATAGATACATCTCATTTAAATCAAATTCAAATATTCTCCATAATGCTTTTGGTGCTGATATCCATCTTCCATCTTGGTACTGTTGGATCTCATCAATTTTTTTTTTTTTTATCTATTTCATTGTGAAATTAAGACTAAAACTTTATTATGATCTTAATAAAGGTACTTGTAGATATATCTCACTGCTTTTATGCTTGAGCATATCTTAGCATTTATGTGATAATTATATCTAAGTAATAAATATGGATTATAAGGAACAACCCAACAATCATCTAAAATATAATTTCTTACTTAAAGATTTTGTCCATCATTTCTTCTGCGATAAATTGGATATGAGTCTTCACCTATCGATGTTTGACATGGAAAAGATCTTGGGTACTTATTTTTATAGAATTTTTTTTCATGCATGAATTTTTACTATTAAAGCTTCCACATGGATCATGCATCATATATTTTACAACCAATTCATGTATATTCTTGTATTTGAAAGGATCTTAACTATCTGATACAATTTTATCAAATTGTTCTAGCATTGTTATCTTAAATCTACTCTTTAAAATTATTAAAAATTGTGCATGTGAAAGTCTTCTTTTTTGAAACTCTATAACATATACATGAGCAGCTATAACTCAAAAAATTGACTTCTTGAATAAGTATTCATTCAAATCTTGAATTTTAGCTCTGAAAATACATGTTGTTAAATTTGATATATCTTATGTAGATTGGCCTAGTTTTAACTCATTCTATATTTCTAACCATTCACAATTTCATGTATTTTTAATAAACAAGTCTGGCTTTCCAAAATGTTGAATCAGAGCCATTGCATCTAAATATTTGAGTCTCTTATCGCGATTATATATATGTAAATAATTGAAAATAATATGGGCCATCAGATCCTTTACTATCATACGGAAGACTATAATAAATTTATCATTGACCTCTAAATGTATATACTCCTTGTCTTCAATTTGAATTTGCTAATTCTTGATCCATATAAGCTCCAAATGATGTGAACCATATAAGACTATAATAAATTTATCCTTGAGCTCTAAATGTATATATCCCTTGTCTTAAATTTGCTAATTCTGAATCTATATAAGCTCCAAATGATGTGAATGCAAATATGCTATTATATGCTCTGATCTTACGTCTGAATTCATGTGATTCACTTGAATTAGAGACGAATAACTCATACTATTATTCTAGAACATTAGTATATAATTGTATGACCACTTCATTATAATAACAAAATGTTGGTGGCTCAAATTGAAATATTCTTGCATTGCAATATGAACAAATATGTGGTTCTTCAAGAATGTATAAATCTGAAAATCTTGTACTATAATCTATAATTACATCATCAATATTTATCACTTGTACATCCGTATAGAATATATTTATATAAAATAAATAGTTGATAAATATGTGATATATACAAAAAAAATGTAAGTTATAATTTATTTAAACTGATAAATTTAAAGTTGATGCAATACATGCAATTTTAAGATTTGAATTCTCTTTCCATCTCTTTCTAATAGCTTCTCTTTTTTTTTTTTTTTTTTTTTGTTGCTTTGCTTCAAAAGATATGTTGTAATATTGTCGTCACATAGATATATTTTTTTTATCTAAGCATAATTATAAGTTATTAATTGACATTATAAATGTATAAGATATAATAGTCTTATTATAAGTTATGGACAAGAACGGTAAGTATATATATTTTTTATCTTATTAAAAACGATCATCTTTCTAAGAAAACAAAATGCATGAAGTATGACTTATCATATATTTTTGAAAAACTTTGAATAAAATAATATATATTTATAGAAGGAATTAATTTCAAATGTAGGAGCCAATTGATTGCAATATGTATATGTCATAATAAATAAGGTGAAAAAGAAATGAAAGATATCTATTGAATATAATCAAATGTGAGTAAGCAAGAGTAGGAAGTAGATTGAATAAATGGTACAATTAAGAATCTATTTATTTATATTTATTTAAATTTTTAATATAACTTATTGCATAATAAGATGAAAATTGGTACAATATTATATCTTTTAAGATAATGAGTTAAGCAAATATTAGATAAATAATCATCTATAGTGTTCTAAATTTATAAGCAAAAATAAATTTAATTTTGCTATTAGGATTTCATAAATAAATAATTTTATATATCTCATAAATATTAGGATTTCATTTTGTTATCTCATAATTTTTTGTACTTTAAATATTAATGAGTATATATAAAGTTTGAATTCTATACATATTTCAACTTCTAAATTTATGATGGAAGAATTATCTATTTAGTTAATAATGTTATTACGAATAATTATCCATTTTGTTGATCATGTTAAGTTATTGATTATTAAATTAGAATGTTAAATTAATAATCATCTATGGTGTTTTTAATTTATAAGATAAAAAAAATGTACTTTATATAAGTCATAGGGTTGAAGTAATTAATATACAAATTATATAATCACAAATATTAGGATCTCACTTTGTTATCTCATTGTTGCGTGCTAGAAAACTAGTTACGGTAGAGCAAAAGTTTACGCCTTAGCCTTGTTGTGAAATCCAGCACACACACAGGTATTTAAAGAGTGAACAAGAAAACTCTAGAAATTTTCACGTGAAAAACCTCGAAAAGAGGGAAAAAATCAAGGCTGCTTTAGTAAAAAAACACTATGTATCTGTTTAGTACAAAATCTTTCCGATAATGAGATTACAATTGTATGAGAAAGGAACAATGACTATGTAGTCGCGTTAATTGGTAATGATGCTAGTGGTAGATGATGGTGAACAAAGCACGGCGATGAAGGTCGTCATGATGGAGACTGGCAGAGGTTGACGACAGTGAGGATCAGCGGTGGCAAGCGACCGGCTGTGGCGGATGGAGCGGCCGTGGCGACGCAGCGGTGGAGCCGTCAGTATTGTGCTTGGAGGATCTTCAAGCTTTAGGGCTCTCTCCTCTCTCTTTCTTGGGCTCTCTCCTCTCTCTTTCTTGGGCTCTCTCCTCTTTCTTGCTTGGGGTCTCCCCTCTCTCTTGCTTGGGCTCTCTCTTCATATGAGGAATGAGGGGCTATTTATAGATTGGAAGAGTGGCGTCTCTGTAAATACATGCAAAATCCGTACCACTCCACTTCATCGGACGGTTCAAAATGATCCCTTTGATCATTTGATGTATTTTAAATATTTGAATGCTCAAATGAAGTCAAAATTTTGAGATCTTGGGCTGTTAGATCGGCACGTCGACGCTCGATTTGACTATATTCCATATTTGAGAGATTTTAGGGGTTTAACTGATATCCCAAAATTTCAATGATATTTTAAGTTTTGATTTGATTCAACTTGATCGGTTGCTTTTAACGTCAAGATTCGTGCTTAAGAATTTTGATCATATCGGTTGTCCCTATTTTTGGATGACATTATCTCAATCATCTAAAAATATATACGTCATACACTTGAAAATAACAAATTCTTCAATGAAATTTGAGTCATTTAACCATACAATGAGAAACAGATCTTGAGAGCACAAAATTATGACTATAGAAGCGGAATGAGCGGATATGTGTAGGTATGCAACAAGATTCATTCTGAGTCATCAGACTTACGAGCTCGTGAGCCAGCGTCACATGAACGCGAGCGCCGCGGCCTGTGTACCCTGGCAGCGTGAGCGCCTGTGGTGGGCGGTAGTTCAATGAGCACGCGGTCTGACGGCCTGGATGGCCGGTATGGCGAGGTCGAAGCGGGCGGCAGCCAAGCAGCGGGTGTGTATCAGTCGGCGGTTGGCGTTGGGCCACGTTGGGCGGTTGCGCTGATGCTAAATCGATTTGGCGGTTGAGGCGATTTTATTTGTTTTGATTGGATTTTATTTTTGCCCTGAAGGGGTCTATAAAATCCCTGAGAGAAGGCACACTTCTTCTAGTGCTTCTTTTCTTCTTGAGTGAGGTCGTTCAGGCGATCAAGACCCATAGTTCATAAGCAGTTTTCCCGAAAGAGGTGTCGTGACCTCAAAGAACCGGCGAGTTTGGCGATCAAGACCCGTAGTTCATGGAGCTCAGTTTTCCCTCGAAAGAGGTGTCAACTAACCTCGTCGGATGGATCGGGTTTGGAGGCAATCAAGACCCGTAGTTCATAATGCAGGCTCAGTTTTCCCTCGAAAGAGGTGTAACCTCGTCGGACCGGCGGGTTTGGAGATCAAGACCCGTAGTTCATTCGGAGGCTCGTTTTCCCTCAAAAGAGGTGTCAACCCCCCTCGGGGACCGGGTTTGGAGGCGATCAAGACCTGTAGTGAGAAATTGGATTTCTTCAAACTTGATGGATGGTTCATGGTGATAATTACCAAGATGGCGAAGCGATAATTAGGGCGTCATTTGAGCGACTCGGAAAGTTTTGAGTAATTTCGAGCATCATTGGGGAGGAATAGTTTCTTTGTCTCTCCTCCTTTTCTTTTGATCTCATATGTATGCATATCCTCGTCGGATCATGAAAAATTCTATGTCCATGAGTGGCAGAGTCAGAAAAGGGTATGCCCAAGTATTGGGGTGAGTGAGTAGCTTCACAAAATTTTTAGATTTTTGTCATTTCTCTCCCTCATTACTTATTCATTATGTATTATCACAGGGTGATGGCCGGAGGAAAACCCATAGCGTGGCAGCTACAGACGATATACCATCCCTTGTCACATCAGATAGTTTAATGGTGTTCCGTAGGAAATTTCATTTCCCTAATGAGTTGGTGACTATTGTTGCCAAGAAGTCTGATCGAGCTCGTTCACCTCAGGATACTTCGTTTCTAAGATGATTTTTTTATCTTTGATGTGATTCCCTTTGGCTCCCGAGCTGATTAAGATCTTCAAAATATGTGGTGTAGCTTTGTCACAATTTTCATTTCAGGCTTTAGTGGTCATCGTCGGTTTGATTGTCTTCTTCAGAGAGCGTGGTGTTACTTTGAACATCAAATACTTATGTCGAATGTGTAGATTCACATGTGATGCTCAAGGACGTGTTTCTTATTAGGCTATAAAGAATTGGATAGAATTTTTAGCACGAGATCCATCTAAAAATTGGTCTAATGGATTCTTT
Organism: Cymbidium sinense; assembly: GCA_021442155.1. Classification (NCBI taxonomy): domain Eukaryota; kingdom Viridiplantae; phylum Streptophyta; class Magnoliopsida; order Asparagales; family Orchidaceae; genus Cymbidium; species Cymbidium sinense. The sequence continues at coordinate 170,382,926 of CM038215.1, forward strand.
TTTGTGAAAAAAAATGGGGCCTTCCAGAGATGGGGAAGATTGAATGACCTTCCGGATCCATTCTTGATTGAGAATGAGATCTTGGCAACTCTTAATATTCTTGATGTAGAAAGCTTACAGCATGAGTTACGTCACATTAGTAAATATATAGTTGAAGATAGAATGTTCAAGGTTGGTCTTTCCATCCATGCAGGAAGATCTCATTATTTTTCACTAAAGAGGTCAAGTAAAGGTGATGAAAGGTCTCCTCATATTCATAGGGTTCTTTCAAGAAGCATGCAATCGGTGGTGGCAATATTTCTTCCTAAAGAAAAGAAGACATGTCTTTGAAGTGACTCGTTAGATATCACAAGAAGATGTTAGCCGTTGGCCTCCTTAGGTTTATTTCAACTCATGATGGGGAGTTCATTTCTCGAAGCCACATTCTGAAGAGGTGTTAAATCACATATGCAACGTCCAGCGAGATGGTGGTGTATTCCCTTCTTTCTTCTTTTCTTCTTTTCCTCCTTCTTTTCTTTTGTGTAATATTTGTGATGGTTTTTTTTTATAGGTAACTAAAACATTAGGGCTGATGGCTCATTTGGGTGTCTCTTTAGATGAGTGGAATACTAAATTTGTGAAGGTAAAATATGCGAAAGATGAGTCTTAAGGCCAAGAAGTGGCGACTTTGGAGGATCACTAACCGGTGCAGAGCTAGCGAACATGTCGACTTCTCTTTCTCTAGTGTCGGAGGTGGAGTGCACTGATGAGATTGATTGAGGGAAGATTCATCGAAAGAGAAAATACTCAAGGCACTTGCGGGAGAAGGAGCTCGAGAAAGAAAGCATTATAGGATCGTCTTTCTGAGAAGGAGCATATAATGTCAAAAGTGGAAGCAAATGAAATCTCCTTGAAGGCAGTGGAAGACTTTAAGAGCTCTCTAGCTTATCGTGGTATAATCGAAGACCATGTTTAGGAAGCTCGTAATCATATTCTTGATGTTAAAGTGAAGGATTTGGAGCACCAATGTTTAGAGGAGGACTTCATCCGAGGGTTCTAAAGGAATCCACTTAGTGCAAGATCGAGCTACTTGTTGAGGATCTATCTCCCGGGCAAGTGTCGAAGACTCTTCAGATTGAGATGAAGGAGTTGAGAGTGAGTCAAGGGAGCATCTCCAGTGGTGAGGAGGACATTGGTATTCCGATATGATGTAGCATCACTTGAGGATGCATTTTTTTTTATATGTATTGTTATTAGTGTGTATCAGAATCCTGATTCTTTCTTATATCATCATGTTAATGCTGTTAATAAATTTTTTTTTAGATGATACACTCTTGTTTTGTTTTTACCAATCCGAGGTTATTTTTCAAAGTGTTACTTGATGACGTTAACCTGTATGGAAAAGGTCGTGGGATGTCCACCAAGGACCTTTTGATCTATCCTAGGTATCAGCCAAAGTGTTACTTGATGTCTTACCTGTATGGAAGAGGTTGCAAGATGTCCACCAAGGACCTTTTGACCTATCCTAGGTATCATCCAAAGTGTTACTTGACTTCTTACCTATATGGAAGAGGTCGCGGGATGTCCACTAAGGACCTTTTGACCTATCCTAGGTATCAGCCAAAGTATTACTTAACTTCCTACCTGTATGGAAGAGGTCCGATCAAGTCCTTGGGATTGATTATGCCCCGATTGAGATACAACGTGAGTTGTATATTTCTCAAGTGGGAGGATTAAATGAAGAAGAAACAAGCTTGTAAGAAAAAGCTATAAATCTATTACTCTGATAAGTTCGGTGATACAATCATAAGACGATTTTAACACATATATGAGTTTCAAGAGGAAATGATGACAACAATAACAAGTCTTTATCCCACTAAGTGGGGTCGGCTACATAAAGAGAAAATGATAAACGAGACAAAATAAAAGTTGCAACAGTTATGCAGTAGAAATTACTGATAATATTTTTGGAGATTCTCAGTGTTCCAAGTTTGAGGTAAAGTTTTTCCCTCTGGATCCTTGAGCTTGAATGTTTCTGGCTTTACCATAGCTATAATCACATATGGGTCATCCCAAAGAGGTGAGAGTTTATTACGTTGAGGGTCTTTGCTTACAGCTTTGAGACTTCATAGGACAAAGTCACCGACAGATATGGGACGAGGTTTTACTTTTCTGTTGAAGTGACAAGCTACCCTTTGGTGATAGGAAGCAGTCCGAAGTAGGGCCATGTCACGAGTTTTGGGGAGTAGGTCCAGGTGGTATCGGAGTTTTTCTTCATTACCATCATGATCGAATAATTGAACTCTTGGACTTGGAACCCGATCTACTTGGTATAATAGCTTCTTAAACACAAGTTATATGGTGTCTCACCGTCGAGTGCTGATGTAGTGTGGTAAGCCCAAAGAATATTAGAAAGCTCATCAACCCATTGCCTCCCGGCCTTCTCAATATGTATTTTTAATCCTTTGAGTATAGTCCTATTGGTAGCTTCAGTCTGCCCGTTAGTTTGAGGATGTGCTACAACCATATGCAGCAGTTGAATATGAAGGTCTTTGCAAAAGTACGTAAAGACTTTTCCAGTAAATTGGGTTCCATTGTCAGTGATGATCTTTGCAGAAAGACCGAATCGACATACTATGTATTTCCAAACAAATTATTTAGCATTTGCCTCCATAATTTTAGCGAGTATTTCGGCTTCCACCCATTTAGTGAAGTAGTCGACGGCTGAAATGATAAACTTTCGTTGCCCTGATGCTATCGGAAAAGGTCAGATATCCCCACGAGCAAAAGGCCACCGGGCTTTGAAGGGATGAGAGCTTTGTATGCATGTGAGAGAGGTTAGAGTGCAACTAACAACTTGCACATTTTTTTGTGAACTCCAGGGTGTCTTGTTTCATCGTAGGCCAATAGAACCCTTGCCTTATAATTTTAAGGGCTAGCGCCCTTCCTCCTAGGTGTTCTCCACATATCCCTAAGTGAACCTCTCTCTTAATCGTGTCGGCCTCACAAGGTGAGAGGCATTTAGGTGCTCCAGAAAGCTCGTTTGTATAGTTCACCTCGATAATAGTAAAGTTTGAAGCTTATCTTTGGAGGCGAGTTAGTTGGGTCTTTGAAGGGTTCCTTCTTGTAGAAAAGACAGATGGGGTCCATCCAGAATGTTCCTTTATCTCATTAATTGCTTGAATTACCCATGACCCTTGGATACTAAGAAAATGCATTTCTTCAACATGCCTTCTCTTAAATAGATCCCTAGCGGATGTAGCAAGCTTAGCGAGGCGTCTCAGTATTCTTCTCTCCCAGTATGTGAATGATTTGATGTGTCTTGAAATGGGCAAGAAGAGACTTCACCAAGTGGAGGTATTGTGCGAGCTGAGAATTATAAGTATTAAAGTTTCCCTCAACTTGGGAGGACAAGTTGAGAGTCTTATCACTAAGTCTTGAGCTTCTCAATGGCGAGTCTCAACCTGCTATAAGAGCCTCATATTGACCATATTATTAATTGTAAATTTTAGGCAGTTCATACTCTAGATATTCTGGGGAAATAAGTAAGATTCCGACACCGGTGCCTGAAGCTCCATCAACATAGAGGGTCCATTGAGGAGACGAAGGCATGTATATCCTGAGTTGGGGCATTCATTCCATAAAGTCTGCGACTTGAGACTTTATAGCGGGGCGAGAAAATTTATATCAAACTCTCCCAATTCTAGACCACTTGATTAACCTCCCGGATGTTTCGGTTTCTATAGGATGGCCCTTAATGGTAAATGAGTGTAAACACTGATAGTATGAGTTTGGAAGTATGGACACAATTTTCGTACTGAGAAAACTAAAGCCAGAGCCACCTTATCTGCAAGTGGATAATGACTTTCTATATCAGAGAGAATTTTACTGACATAGTAAATTATTTGTTGTATCTCATTCTCTTCTTGCACTAAAACTGAGCTTATCGTATGAGAAGAGACTACGAGATATAAGTATAACATCTCTCCTTGAATATGCTTAGATAGTAGGGGTGGAGATGCTAAATATTCCCTTAGTTTCTCAAAAGCAGACTGACATTCATCAATTCACTGGAAATTATTATTTTTAGCTCCCTTTAATATTTTAAAGAATGGCAAGTATTTATCCCAGGCAGCTGGGAGAAGTGGGATAACGCAGCAATTCATCCATTCAAATGTTAAACTTTCTTGATATTCTTCGGAGAAGTCATATCTTTGAGAGCTTTGATTTTTTTGGGGTTGGCCTCTATCCCACGGTGGGTTACCATAAATCCAAGAAATTTTTCTAACGTAACCCCAAAAGTACACTTGGTTGGGTTAAGTCGCATGTTGTAACGTCGAAGAAGATTAAAGCATATTTCTAACTCAGAAATATGTTGTGAGTCTTCCAAGCTTCTCACTAACATGTCATCCACATATACCTCCATTGTGCGGCTTAATAGGTCTTTAAAAATCTTATTCATAAGACGTTGATAGGTAGCACCAGCATTTTTTAATCCAAATGGCATAACTTGGTAACAGTATAAACCTTTATATGTTTGAAATGTTGTAGTTTCTTCATCTGTTGGGTTCATTTTTATTTGGTTATAACCAAGTAAGCATCCAAAAAATTGAGCATTTGATGTCCAGACGTAGCATCAACCAATTGATCAATTCGAGAAAGAGGAAAACTACCTTTCGGGCAAGCCTTGTTAAGGTCAGTGTAATCAATACACATTCTCCATGTTCTATTTATTTTCTTAACCATGACAACATTTGCTAGCCATGTAGGGTAATGTACCTCTCATATGAATCATGCTTCTATGAGCTTGTTAACTTCTTGTTCAATAGTTTGGCGGATCGTGCAAAACTCGCTTCTTTGGATGATTGGTTTGAATGTTGGATCAATCTTGAGGGAGTGCATGATTACATTGGGGTTGACCCCCGGCATATATGTCGAACTCCAAGCAAAGATGTCTTGATTTAGAAGTCATGTATTTTTCCTTTGTTCGAGCAAAGATCTCACTTACCTTGTTAGTAGTAGTTGGTCCCTCGATAATGCAACAGAGCGAGTCTTCTATAAGCGCTTTTCTTCATCTCGAAAATTAAAATCTTCGATGCTGAAGGTCACAGATGGGCGTGGTTGAGCTTGTCTGAGATAACATGATTGTTTTATCTGTTGATTTCTACATACCACTCCAACTCCAACGGGGGTTAGAAATTTCATCTTAAGATGAGATACTAACGTGACTGCACCGAAAATTGATTGGAGGGGCCTTCCAAAGATAGCGTTATATGTTGAATCTGACTTGACCACCATGCATTGGATTAAATGAGTCACTTATCAAGGAAATTCACCAAGGATAACAGGAAGGGTGATTGTCCCCTCTACTCGTACAGGGCGATTATCAAACTCATAATGGTCTATGGGTTGGAGCTTTTCTAACCGTGCCCATGTTAAGAAATGTGGAGTAAAATAAGACATCAGACTCCCATTGTCAATCAAAATTCTCTTAACATTATAACATGGGCCACGATCCACCGCGATGATAAGTGGATACTGATGAGGAACATGCACTCCTTCTAAGTCAGAGTCATTAAAAGTGATGGAATGATCAGTACGAGACTTCTTTAACTCCGGCTCTTCAGAGATGATAATGAGAACTTGATTCGATGGTATTGGTCCTCCTACGATTATTTCAATTTCTCCAACTGTTTGATGATTATTTTGTTATTTTTGTGATGATTGTCCTGGTTGCCTCCCAGTTGGAGGTATGTTTGTTTGAGTCGATTGATTCTTCATAAATCGACATAGATATCCTTGCTGAATGAGCCTCTCAATTTCTTCTTTGAGTTGTTTGCATGCCTGAGTATGTCCACTTGATGGAAGTGACAATATTGCTCCCGATTTTGAATTTGGTTTCAGTGGATGCGGCCACTTGATATTTTCTTCATCTCGAATAGCCATTAGGAGGTTAACACGAGATGTGTTCAGTAGCATGTATTCCTTTTCGTATCATGGTTCACGTCGTTGATATGGGGGCCATGGAGGGAGATCATGACTGCCTTGTTGCTTCTTTTGATAGGACTATCGGTCCGCATTCCCTGGGGCATTTTTACATTTTCCTGTAGATTGCTCAAATTGTTTGCGATGGCATTAGTATCGAGATTTGTGCTTCCACACGATGAACCAAGTCGGCATATGGACCGTGTCTCATTAGTGGCAGTAAAAGGCGGAGTCCTCCAAAGAAAACTCCTCTTAATAGTTTATTGTCTACTCCAGGTATTTGGCGAGCTTCTAAGGAGAACTTCTAGAAGTATTCTTTAAGTGATTCACCCTCATTATGAATCGAGAGATGGGAGGAATCTTTAATGATCCTCCTTTTAATGAAGCGACAAAAATCTTGGCGAGTTCAAAATGGATGGATCCACTTGGAAGGGAGTAGAACCAAGTGCGAGCTTGCCCCGAGGGTAACGGAAAGAGACAGCGTGTGTCGAGCTCATTGGATATGCATGATAGTCCTATAATGGTCAATGTGTTCATATGGGTCAGTCGCCCCATCATAGGAATCAATGCTCGGAAGCTTGAAACTCACGGGAATAGGATGTTGAAGAATAGCTTCAGCTAAAGGTGAGGATTCTTCATAGCCGCGGTGAGGGGGAAGATGATTTCTGTCTTGAAGGTAAAATTTGTCTTGCATTAAGCGTCGTAACTACGCATTATAACATGACGAGTCAACGGGACGAGAATGTGTTAAGCTACCATAATAATTATTAGATGCGATGGTTGGTACGTGATGGATGAGTAAAGTGTTAAGGAGATCGACATCGGTCGAGCGGAGGAACTTCATTGTTAAGGAGATCGGCATTTTGACCTCTCGCGGCTAACGATCGATCTTGGGGGAGGTGTGTTTGCCATGGTAATGGTCGTTGTGTTCCTCTCAAAAGTCGGATCATCTCATTTTGAGACTCTTTCATTAGGCGGACACGATCTTCTAAAGAGATCCCTGTCACACCTTCACCGACAGGGTCATGTCTATTAGGGGGGAGTGAGGCAGAAGCTTAGCATCCTTGGTTCAAGGATTGATTTTGAGAGTTACGGGAGTTGGAGTGGGAGGCTCCGTTGTGACGGGTATTGCGCCTATTGGCTATTATGCGGGTGTTCACAGAAATTGTGATTGATGGGTTCTCTTCCCACATACTGAAAGCTGCTGCACTAGAAAACCGTTGCGGTAGAGTAAAATTTATGCCTTAGCCTTATGTGAAATCCAAGACACAAGTATTTAAAGAGTGAACAAACTCCGAAATTTTCACGAAAATCTCAAAAGAGAGAAAAATCACGGGGCCTATTAAAAAGCTTCCACTATGTATCTGTTTAAGAGTACAAAATCTTCCCGATAATGGGATTGCAGAATTGTATATGAAAGGAACAACTATGTAGTCACGTTGGTGGTAATAATTAGTGGTGGCGGATGATGAACAACGAGGAACAACAAGGCGATGAAGGTCGTCATGATGGAGCCGGCGAGGTTGGACGACGGCGGTGTGGCGGCGATGGCGATGGTTGGTGACCATCAGTGGGTAACGATTGTGCTTGGAGGATCTTCAAGCTTTAGGGCTCTCTCCTCTCTCTTCCTTGGGCTCTCTCCTCTCTCTTGCTTGGGCTCTCCCCTCTCTCTTGCTTTGGCTCTCTCTTCATATGAGGAATGAGGGATTATTTATAGATTGGAAGAGTGGCGTCTCTGTAAATACATGCAAAACCCGTACCACTCCACTTCATCGGACGGTTCAAAATGATCCCTTTGATCATTTGATGTATTTTAAATATTTGAATGCTCAAATGAAGTCGGAATTTTGAGATCTTGGGCTTGTTAGATCCGGCTCGTCGAGGCACTCGATTTGACTATAAACACTCCATGTTTGAGAGCTTTTAGGGGTTTAACGATATCCCAAAGTTTCCAATGATATTTTAAGTTCTTGATTCGACCGGTTCAACTTTCGGTTGCTTTTAACGTCAAGATTCGTGCTTCGACTAGTAGAATTTTCAGTGTCATATCAATCATAGTCTTGAGTAGTTTACATATTAATGAGTACATTTAAAGTTTGAATTCTATACATCTCTCAATTTTTGAATTTGTGATTGAAGAATTACCTATGTTGTTAATCATGTTAAGGTATTGATGAATTTTTACTTTTTTATAATCTAAGCTTAATTTAACTATACAATTTGACAAGAACAAAAATTTTATTGAAAAAAATATATAAAGATGAATGCATTTAAGAGATTTAAAGACAGATATACAATACATGAATTATATTTAACCAGTTAAAGCGTAAACTAAAAGAATAATTTTATATACTTTAAAACTTGGTATCAACATGCAAAATGAATAATGTAGAAATTATGAAATTAAATATAATTATTATTATTTTTATTATATTCAATACAAATCAAATTAAATTAATGAAATTTAAAATTGATTATAATTCAATGATAAGTTTAGGAGATGGTCCACTTTTCAATTTGCATAAATAATAGTTTAATATTTAGGGAATAGAGAAAGTTATAAGCATAATTTTTTATAATTTGAATGTGATCAAAATTATTAAGCTTCTTACGAGGATTGTTATAATTGATATTGGGATGATAAGTAAATATCTTTTAAATTTATAATAATATCTATGGTTATAATTCAATATAATATTTAACTCTATATAAATTTTATACAAAGATAAATTTGAGCTTATTATTTTGAGCACTTTATTAAAACATATATTAAATAATTATAAAATAAAAGTTTATAACATTAGTCTATATTTTCTTAAATTTATTATTTAGAAGCATTTGGTGCATGTGTAATTATTTTACAAAGATTATTAAGAAAAATATATAAATATCTTTCTTACATATATAATTATTTCATGAATTAATGCTTTAATATTTGATTTATGTAAAATACTTTATATATGTGTTTTACAATGATATTTTGTATTCTATTTAATTTTATACTAATTATATATATTTCAATAATTAATATTTATCAAGCAATTACAAAATTAAAATGGTTGTTACATATGATAAGTTATAATAATTGAAATCAGAAAACCAAATTAATTTCACATTAATTATCTATATTTCATTAATTAGTATTTTTTTAAGCATGATCTAAGTACTAATTAGTTATTGCAAAGTTTATATGAATTTTATATATCTTAAAAATTTATAACTTGTGATCGAAGAATGTTGCATCTATTATATCATATTAAGGTGATTGATTGAAGTGTTTTTAAAGTCCAATTTAATCTTAATTATATTTATACTTTTTCTCAAATTTAAAAATATTAAATATAAAAAGTTATCAACAAATATGTAAAAATAAAAATCATAAATCTACAATATATATATATATATATATATATATATATATATATATATATATATATATATATATATATATATATATATATATATATATATGTTAGGCTATTGCCTTTCTTATTTTGTTTCTAACTTGGGATGAAATGATTCAACAAAAATGAGGATGAGAGTAACTAAAGCGTAAATAGAGTTGTTGAAGATATAGAAGACATGGATCCAACAATGATTAGTATTATATTTTGATACAAAGCCTATATAGGTGATTGATATATTTAGAATTTAACTTAGTTGTTTGGAAGGAAAAATTTTGAGTATAAGATAAAATAAATATAGAAGTTTTAACTTAAAAATATGTAAGAATATGCATCGTATAATTTTAATATATTTAAATATCTGATATTCAAAATTATTATTTATTTATATTATTTTAAAATTTTAAAATTTTTTTATTTTCTATAGTGAATTAAATTATTTATACATATATTTTAATATAATTAAAATACCAAAAACTATTAAATTTAAATATTATATATATATATATATGCAATATGTTATGATTAACGCAATTTCTGTATCAAGATACGAGAGATGTGCCTTTAACGGCCGGTTAGGTTTCATCCCCCTCTCTTTTGCCGCCACGGGATTTAGTGAGTTCCTACCTGCTGAAAAGAGTATCAGAGAAGTGCACTGAGTTGATAGATCCGATCATTGCTGTGATTGGGTCCCTCTTCCTGGCGGCACATTGAGCATTGCCGGAGTAAGAAACCCTATTTTGCAATCTGATCGATAGCCGGTGATTCATGGAAGGGCTGCCATGGTGGAGGTTGAGATTCTCGTATCGGAACGCAACTATTGTCGTATGCTTCCTTAATGTCGTTGCGGCCACCTTCCTGCTCAGGGGATTCTTTAGTTTCGCCGATAAGAGAATAACCCGTGCTAACCAACCTAATGTTGGTGAGTAGTTAGTCCTGGTATCTCCATATGTATTGTTTCATCTTCTAATATGACAAGTGGCGTTGGCTGTTTGGTAGGTTAATTTTGGGGAATGTTGAATTAGATGAAGATAATGCCTGCAAGATTCATGGTTGGAGTCGAATCACATTTTGTGTCTGGGTTGTGCTATTATGTTAGTCGAGTGTGACTCTAAGCATGTGAATAACAAAAACTGTAGATTGTTGTGGTAGTTACTGAAATGAAACATGTTTACACTGAAAATTTGCCACCCGTCGAGCTGATCATGTTTGTACCAAGTATATTGGCATTGGAAGATGCATACTGTTTCTCTGCTTGAACCATCTCAGGAGTTAAGTTTTGGGCTAATGAAATGCCATCATGAGCTGTCTGCTTTGCTTTTCAGATTTTATAAGAACAACTGAAGTTGTAACTAGCATGACTCTAATTGAATAGACTCCTGCTGTTAACCACAGTAAGCTTCGTTTTGTTTAATTTCTTTTTGGGATGGTTTGATGAGTGCCTCCTTTGCCATTTAGCTTAAATATTCACTCTCTCATGTTGTGTTACTGAAATATAATATGCTTAGTTCTATTATCTCATTGATAGAAAAGATTTTAGGCCATAAAATAAAATCTTGCAGCATGAGATTTTCTAGATCTCTCCAAGTTTGAAGGGTGAAGTTACATCTTTATCATGCAACTCTTAATTTGTTGTTCTTGTTGCTTGGTTAAAATAGAGAGCTACCTTTAGATTATTATGTGATAAGGTGATACATGAATATTTATATATACATCTTATAAAATCACAATTAAGCTAGCGATATTGTATGGATTTGAGTGTTGGGCAATAAAACATTATTTATCTAAGTGTTTGTTTGGGTAGTAAACTTTTGAAAAGTTAGTTATAAAAATTTGGGGAAAGCTTTTTTGAAAAGCATTTGTGTGTCTGAAATATATTTCTTTTTTGAAAATTACAACAATTTTCGATCACTACACTCTAACAGCTTTGTTTCTCAGAAGTAGTTTTTCATCACAAATTTTTTTAAAAAATAATTTAAAAGTTGGCAGTCAAACGCAACTATGGTTACTTTTTGACTTCTTTCTAAAAAGTAAAACATCTAGAAAGCTATCCTTAATGCATCCTTAGTTGAGCATGATAAAAAAATGTTAAGATGGATGTGTGACAGACTAGGAATGGCAAATTAATGAATGATTATGGTAGAAGAAATGAAGCTCAATTATATTGAAATTAATTGAAGATAAGATAATTGAAAATAAACTTATGTAATTTAGATAGGTAATAAATGACAGAAAATGTGCCATGAGATAAGTTGATAAAATTAATGTCATGTTATTACTTATTAGGAAGGAGAACGGGTAGACCTAAGTAATATGGATAAAAGTTATTCAAAATGATATGTAAATAATATGTTTGACACTTCAGTCAACACTTAATTGCAATGAATAAAAATGAGGAATCATAAAGCCATTCAATTGGAAAATAATAATAAAGATGTTGTTGGTTTTGATGTTTTTACAAACAAAAAAAGAAATCGAGTTAGAAAACATAAGTTTTGCAAGGAATAATATATTTTTTTGATCGGTAAACTATGTTAGTTGGGTTCATATTTCGATAAATTTACCACCATGAGATTTCAGCTACTAAGAAGATTAATTCTTTTATAGAATCAGTACATGGGTCAAAAATATTCTTCATTTGTGGAAGTTTTTTCATTGTTATCACAAATAGGACTAAGAACACTATCATGCTTAAACTTATTGTGGCTAATTATATGAAAGGGTCTTTTTATATTAGTGATAACAGATTACATAAGATGTTGGGGTGCTACTTCTTTATGCTCCTTAAGGCAAAGCTCATCCAATGATTTGTAATCATTACTAGCCTCACATGGATCTACTTCAAGTGGTTATCCCACTGTTAATGGAGATTTTTATTCTTAGATTGTGATTCATTATTATCAATAGGTATTAATGTGAAATGTGTGAATACTTTATTAGTTGTAGGGAGGAGGGTTGAATGATTGGATTTAACCAAACATAGAATCTGATTTGATATAATATGAATTTCATTTGATGTTTGATAGCGGCTTATACTTAGTGGATGCAACCTTGATACTAGTAGGGATGTGCTTAGACCTGTTTGGTTGGAACAAAGGATAATAATCTCGAGAATGAGTTTCAGATGAATTGCTAGCATCCTTAAATTATATTCTTGAAAAAGTGGTTGAGATGAAAAGTTAGGAAACCTATTTATGATGCTTTAATCATGATAAGACTTGGAGCATTCTAGTAGGGATGTGCTTAGACCTGTTTGGTTGGAATGATTTTATTAAGGTAATTCTCTTCTCAACAAGGATTATAACCTCGAGAATGAGTTTCAGATGAATTGCTAGCATCCTTAAATTATACTCTTGAAAAGTGGTGAGAGGAAAAGTGAGGAAACCTATTTATGATGCTTTAATCATGATTAAGACTTGGAGCATTCTTATATGAGCTAAAAATAGACTTCATCTGTATGAGAAAAATCACTATAAATTGTCGTTGTGATGAATAACGCAACAAGATTCAAATTTTATGGTTCAAAGTAGGTTTTCTATTATTTGCTCTCTAGTTTTGGGATTTTTGGCATTAATATTGCATAAGTTGATAAAATCTTCTCTTAAAAGCTGTATATTTTGTCGAGTTAATGAAATAGACTACAAATACACAAAATTTGGATATAAAATGACAAATTATTATTACAATACTTAGAGAAACAAATGAAGACAAAAAATGTAATGACGGAAAAGTCTAAATTTGAGATATGTAGCTGGTTCACTAATGAGTAAAGTATCTAATCAAGTGAAGATATAGAGTTTTTTCACTTTATTTAAATAACAATATGACAAGTAAATGATATCAATAATGACACAGAATTTCCAATTTGGGAAAATTGATGTTATTGAATTTTTTAGGGATATCAACTGAAGTTGAATTAATTTAAAATTTTTTGAAATAACTTAAAAGAAGTGAAGATCATAACCAATAAATTTTTTGTGAATTAAAGGTCATTTGATAATTTTATAAAATGCAAAACTGTAAAGATGTTTTATGATGTGTTGCATGAATTTAACACCTAACAATTATCTCCTATGAAAAATACTTACTTTAATACTAATTTTAACATAGGACTGATTGGAATAATTTTTATGAGTTTTTAAAAAGAGATGTTCTCAATTTGTTCATGCTAGAATTTATTACATTGTGATTAACTACTACTTTTGATTAACAAAAGGGATTATAGGTTTAACAAATATAACAATTTTTTATGTTTTTATATAAGAGCAAGAGTGATGAACTAGATAAGATGAAATCCCAAAGAGGAAGAAAGAGTTTTAGAAATATAATAACAATGAAATTCTTATGGTCGAAACTAGACTAATAGTTAATGTGATTAGTGTCAATAACTTTGGTAGTAGAAATCTTTCTTAAATACTTGATTTTGATGGCACAAAATGGTGTGCCAAAGCTTCAAATTGTTTGGCAAACTTGGAAGTAGAAATTGTTGAGTTCTTAGAAGATTAGATAACACCTTGACCCATATCCCTTAAATGTTTTTTTGAGTAATTTAAAAATGAGAATATTAAGAATAAGCAAGTAAATTGTTTCTACCTATCTATTGGTCTTGGAATGGTGGATCATGGCAATTTTAAATTGAATCCTCTCATTGGTAGAATTCCTAGACTTTCTTGTTGGCCAATTGTGGATTGATTTAAGTTTGCTGATGAGTGGTAGACCATATTAAGATATGATGCCTGTCCAATTGAATTCCACACAATAGTTAAAGAGAATTGTAAGAGCTTTGGCTTCAATTTATTTAGTTAAATAATCAATCATGATCTTAAGGAACCATCATTGTTTATTAACCAACGAGAATAAGATGAGAAGGTCTATCCCCCAAACAATGAACAACTAAGGAATATAAATTAGATTGAGTTCTTACAATAATTGAGACTGCAGAGGGGTAAATTTTTGACATTAAGCATATTTTTTTGAAAATTCTTCTAAATCTTATCTTAAAGTCTCTTAGAAATATCCTTGATAAAGTGGTCGTCGGTCAAGTACAAAAAGTCTATATCCCACTACGTGGGGTTGGCTACATGAACCCTTTTTCACCATTGTGTCCTATACTCATTTAATTCAAGTGATCTTTGGTCAAATGTCCTACTAAGATGATTGCTACACTTGTCTAAATGTATTTTCTTTAGAATATCAACAACTTCTTTATCATGAATACACCTCCAGTAAAACAACAATGCTAACCTTCTGAATAGATGTGCTCTATGAGCTAGTATTGGGCAGCATTGATTTTGAATCCCTTTAAATTATCAATTTGGTTAGGTAATCGGCCAATCATCATGTGTGCAACAAAAGGATTGATCCAACTTAATAGGACTATAGCTTGTATCGTCAAAGATGTTTCAACATGAGGATAGAACTTGGTAAGAGTCACGATACTAGGATCTCCAAATTTGGCAGCAGATCAGTGAATTGATTATGCTCTTGTAGTAGTTGCTTAATTTTGAAGTACTCTAGTTGGCTGATCTTTGACTTTGATCTTGAGAAAATACTTTTGCATGATGGGATCTTGAGCCTCATATTTAGACCACAGCTACTGCAGTTTGCCAAATGACATTAGCGGTACCAGCCTTAATTGATGACAAGCTAATTCTGAGAAGCAGATGATGTCACGAATCATTCAGAGTTTCCACAATTTTGTGCTAATTTAGGATATGGATCTTCCCAGCTCCACATTCAATGCATGATTATTAACAAATGGCAATTGCTTGCAATTTTTCACCTTTGTTTATACTATCTTGTATCAAGCTTCAAGAACGCCACCAAAATTCTTTACTATAATAAACTTTGGATCAATTCTCGTTGCAGCACAAATGAGATACATAATGGAGTCTGAACAGATACGCCGTTCTATGGTGCCCTTGGATTTGATCAAAAGAGTGAGTCTAATTTCATGGAATTTGTCTCAGTTAAAAGAAAGAGTAGTGCTTTCGAAAGCACTTCTTGTCCTCCTTATATATTAAATATTTGTTTTATTCTTCATTTTTTTGAAAAACTTGCTTTAAAATGTTTTGATTTACTATTCCAGATCAAAGAAATTGAAGAAGAAGCATACACTGAACCCAGCATGGAGACACAACAAGTGCCTAAGCAGACTGCTGCAGTTGATCTGTCAAAAAGGTTGAACGATTTAAGGTCAACGAATGATGCCAACAGCCTCAAAGGTGATTTTTTTCCCGTCATTAGTTGGTTTAAGTATCATCATAATTCTGTTCATCAAATTGCTTTTTAGATCAAATGAAATCGAGATTTGGCTCAGGATTGACCATTGTCTGTGTCCAAATTACCACTTTATATCTGTGTTGCTTTCTCCTCTAACTGTGTGATTAGTTTCATCCTAGTCATTACGCAAACTCAGCCCCTTTACTCTGCTTTAGTACTGCTCTTTATAACATATATGCATGTTTAGGGGAAGCGACAACCATCCTATGGAACATACAGTCATATAATCCCCTTGTTCAAGGGGATACTTGGATGTTTTTTACGGTGGATTTGGCTTCTGTGGAAGAATGTGGTTTTGTCTTTAAATAACTGGGTAATAGTTTATAGGAGAAATGGTTGTTCTACCAGGGATAAGTAATGGTTGTCATGAAGAGAGTTTTGTCTTGTCCTGTCATCTTTGCATCAATATGGAAGCCTTACATGACTAGGATCATGCAGAATGACATGAAATGTCCAATCTTGCAACCATTTGGGTGTCTGTTTTTTTTTATGCAGCTTTGAATTTCTCTGGTATAAGAGCATCGATGGAACTAACACTTGAACTTAGCCGCCCATATTTCATTTTCCAGCTTGTTTGTGGGATTTGTATGGCCAGTGGTGACATAGAGCAGAAGGTGGGGTTTTGTTAAACCAGATCTGAACCCAGCCTGTTGTGTCACTTAGGGCTCACTTAGTTGCTTGTTGACAGAAACTATGTTTTAGAAAATGAAGATGAAACGATAAGACGACAATTGAAAGGGAAATTTGGGAAAGACCTTCACTATTCCGAAAAACATCTAAACTTACATATGGTTCTCTCGATGGGGAATATATTCCCCATTATCGATTGCAAAAACAAAACAAAATAAGAAAACATAATTAATATAACTAAATGTTGCTTATAGTGCAATTAAATAAGTACAATAGCTACACGATATAGTAAATGTAAGGAATTACTGAAGTGCGCTGCATCATAAAAGGTGATTTCATTCGTTTTCATTCATTTTGCGTGTGAAAATTAAATCCTGCAGTAGGCATATGCATAATCCATGCCCTGACTGACTACAGTGTTATTGTTAAATCATTCAAAAGTTCTTTGATCTTTTTATAATCTCTTACATTTAACCCAAAAGTTACTAAATACCTACTCTTTCTAATTAATAGAACATAAATCTTTATAACCACTGATGTTTTCTTTGTACCTAAAGAAAATGACAATAATCTATTTCTATGTTAATTCTCACTTCCCTGCTTGTTTAAACACTACAATCTTTTGATCGAACAGCTCTCGAGGAATGGAGGAAAAGGAAGATGGAGCGAGCAAGACAGCGCGAAATCGAGAGAAATACAACATTTGCATCTCAAACCTGAGTAACACAATCATATGCAATAATTCAATTTTCTTCACCCATCTGCATGCCAGAATGTTCACCGTTCCTGTATAACTGAATTTGTAATTAATTTTTTTATCGCAGTCATGAAGCCATGTTGGTTGTCCCTTGTTACTTGTATATAAGAATTTGTTCTGCTCTGCATTCGAACTTCTATTTTTGATGAAATAGAGCTCAAAATGTTTAGAATCAAGCAGTTATTTGCAAATGCAACATTGTAATCTCAGAATCTCATATATTTGAAGAAAGAGCTTTGCAAAAAGAGCTAATTAATGTTCATTTTCTCTTAGATTTATGCAAAGTTGCTTATCTTAACCTGTAGTTAAACAGTTCTACTTGTAGCTGGTCTGGTAATATGTATGGATCGGCACAGAAGAAGAAGACTCGCAACAATGGCACTCGTGTTGTTTATGCGTGGCAAATAACAAAGCTGTACCTGATTTAATCTCCACCTACTTGAAGTGGTTGTAGGGGAGTAGTTGAGTCAAGTTGGCTCGTGAGTTGGTTCATATTCGCGTTGATAAATTGGTCATGAGCTGAGTTTGATGAATTATCTATTCAAGTTTTAATTCTCTCTAATTTGACTTGTCAGCTCATAAGTCAGCTTATTTTAAAAATATATATTAAAACTGAAAGTTTTATATATAAGAGTATTAAAAATTTTAAATTTATGTTTTTATCTAAAATGGTTTATTGTTATTTCTCTTTAATATTTTTTTATTAATTTGTTACAATATCATGCAATATAATCATCTTTATTCTTTGATAATAAAGAAGTCTACTTCAGCAAACTTGAACTCATACTTAATTATACAAATTTAAGCTCAATTTAAGTGTAATTTTAGCTCAACTCTGTTGATTCACACTCTTATTGATAACAATTCAATGATCATTTGGCAATTTCAACTACTAAAAAACTTAAACAATCAAGTAAAAATTTTGATGCGATTTTTTAGTTGAAAGTTTTTGGAAGTAACATCAAGTCATTAGTGAAATAATTTTATTAAATTTATAGTTAAATTAAAATATTTAAATAAGATAAGTCTAATGATGATAAAATTAGTCTAATTCTAATTTAAGTGAGTTCAAATCAAGAATTTAAAGCATGGTCAAATTTTTTGGTTTATGAGTTTAATAATATTCAAGTCCATTCCATGAAAGTAATTCTAATAAGCTTAAAATTATTTTGTCCAAAGATAATTAATATAGTTAATATTAATTGAATGATTTATAATTAAATGAATTATCACAAGTCATCCAATAGAGTATTTTAAAACATTTTATCAAAATAACTAAAATTTCATCTTAAAAAATTATAAATAAATAGGCCATTATTCTTCACATTAGAGGTGAAGGAGAGAACTTAGAAAGAGTTTGATAATGTAAAGAACTCTATTGATATGTGTAATAACAAACTTCAACAATCACTATGGACAACTATTATCATTAATTTATTATACCCCAACCACATGGCTTGATTGTTATTACAAGATCACTCTTTATCCAATCACTATTATTTAATTATCATTATTTAATTATTGTCAGTCAACAATATCATCAATCACTATTATTTGATTTCTATTGTTTGGCCACTAATTATCATCCATTGATCATCATTGTCTAATTGCCACTATTATTGTGTCATCACTAGAGTGCAACCGAGTCAAGCTGATCGCGAGCCGGCTCAAGCTCGACTCGATAACAGGCTTGTTTCCTGTGCTTATCAAGCCTCAAGCTCGAGCTCGAGCTGAAGAGATAGCTCGATTCATTTCACGAGCTCAAGTTCAAGTAATTAAAGGCTCGGATCATAGACTCATCGAGCCGCTCGAACCCGGTTCAAGATATTCCGCAATCCGCATTTCCGCTCGAGTTAAAGCCTTAAAGGTTATGCGCCTTTGCCCTAAGGCCCCCAACCCCAACCCTAACTCACGACTTGCGTCTCGCGTCTCCCCTTTCTCACTTTTCTGAGCTCTCTGCCTCTCTGACATCTCTCTTCCCTAAGTTCCCTCACATCGAGCATCTCTAACACCTTCACCTTTTTATCATCTCCTTCCTTGCTTCAAATCCTCGATCACTTTAGAGGTGAAAGTGATATTTCAAGTTCGTTGTCCTCTTGCTCTCTTAATAGATCACAAATCGACTTGATCTCGGTTGGTCAGTGAGTAAAGATAGTTTTGGTGAAATCGCTATATTTTTTATTTTTCTTTGAATCTTTTTGTTTTAGGGTTACGCTGTCTAGCGTGAAGCATGAAGAGTTTTTTTTTTGTGATATGTGAAGTCGAAATTGATTCACTTCTTTGTTTTGATATTGCTTACTTTTCCTTCTGCTCATCTTTGTTATTTTGATTTGTGGATGATTCGGATAATTTTATGTTAGTTCGGTGGCTAATGCCTATGTTATGTTGTATACATTACGAATTATGGAACAGTGGAGTGTGGATACTAGAGTGGTTCCGTGATTTTGTTTACTTTTTTTTTGTACATTCATTTCGTTGCAATGTATGCGGACACTATTTCATGATTTCCGAATCTATTCTTAGGCTGCTATTCTTTTGTATATGTCATAGTGGCTCTATGATTGGTGACAATGAATTGATTTTGTGTTGGCTTCTCTATTGCAGTGAATTATAAGGTTGTTTTGACTGTTTATGCTTTGATAGACGGCAGAGTGTTGGGTTTTGAATTGTTGCAAGCATACAGTGAGTAATTTGGTATTTATAAATTATATAATATTTAATAAATCAGTTATTTTCTTCATTCTATAATGAACAGTCATTTATTATTTTTATTTTAGATTAAAAATGGCAACACCACCACTTAGATATGATGAGTCATTAGATGTAAACAATGATAACCTAATTGTGGGAGTCCAAATGGGTATTGAGGAATATAATAACAATATAGATGGTAACAATTATGAGGGGAGAATGATATTATTAATGATTTGATTGATAAGGGTGATGATGATGTTGATCTTGAAAATCAAATTGAAATAAAAAAAGAAATAAAATATCACTTTTTTGGAGGAGTTTAAAGAAGTTGTTCTTCCTTATGGCCAGAGAAAAGGGAAATGTTGTCATTGCAAAAAAAACTCGTTATAGGTAATACTAGTGCAACCACACAATTTAAGAGATACTTAGATCGATGTGCGACTAGAATGCGCACGGTTGTGAAGCAAAAAATTTTACAGTTCTAGCCAAAAGATTATGATAGTTCATTGGAAATAAATCGAAAGGATTTACTTCGACAACTTTTAAGTTTGGTCAAACAAAAGTAAGGGAGATGATTGCTCATTATATTTTGATTAATGAAAACCCATTTTCAATTGTGGAGGAATTTAGATTTAATCTTATTTTGAAATCCATGTCACTATGTTTTTCTAAGTTCTCAAGACAACTGCTCGTGTTGATGTGATGCTAGTATATTAAAAAGAAAAAAGAAAATTGAAAAACACATTGAATAGTTTAAATATAGTGAGTTTTACTACTTATATATTGAAAATCAAAGAATTAGCGTATATCTTATATGACAGTTACTCCACATTATATGGACTTAAATTTGAAATTAAAAAAATTATTTCTTAGTTTTTTACATCTACCACCTCCACATACGACTTCTGAAATTATTTACATATTCTATAAGGCCCTAAGTGAGTGGGATCTTGAGAATAAAATGTTCAACTTATCAGTTAATAATGCATCAAACAATGATCGGACAATCAAGCTATTGAAAGATGGATTACATATTAGGAATAAATTATTCTTTAGGGGAAGACTACTTCATGTACATTGTTGTACGCATATTCTGAACTTAATGGTGAATGATAGGGTTAAATGTATAAAACTTGTTGTTAAGAAAATCTACAATATTATTAGTTTTATTAATGCTTTAGAATGTAGACTTATGAAATTTGCTGATCTTGTTCAACAATTATAACTACCAATAAGAAATCTTATTATGAATTGTCCAATACGTTGGAATTCAACATATAATATTGTTGCTGAGTATTTTATTCTAGATGCAGATCTTCAGTATCAAAATTATCCAACACAAAAGTGGGATATGAACACATTATGGAAAACCCGTTAAGGAAAACCAGGCTTTGCCTCCAGAACTTTCACTATGTGTTCAAAGATACGTCGCTTTCGTTAGTTGAGAAGAAGGTGTTTTGTTTAAACAATATCGAAGTGTAGAAAGAAATAAATAACTCCAACCCAAGGGAGAAGTTTCCCAAAAGCGTGAACGGATCTGAGCAACCTCTGATCTTTGAGAAAGCCGGTCTTTTCTAGTCCTCCTGGGGCGATCTCAGCGATTCGATCTTGACTATCTGGTATGGTCTGCTGGGATCGTCCAAGGTCGATGGTTCGAGCTCTCTTCAAATCGATTGGTCTGTGAGAATGAAGCTCATTTATAGATTTTGGGAGTGAGAATTGCGGAAAACTCCAACCACTCCCATCGGACGGCCGGCGATCGATCGACGGTGTATTTTGATGATCGCCTTAATGATGTTGGAATTGGGTGATCTTGGATTTGGATTGTGACGAATTCGACCACTATAATATGTGACCATTTTCGATCGATCCATTTTCATGCTCGATAGCTTGATCGAAATGATGATCACGTGACTATGTCCCGATGTTCATGTTCGTCTCATCGTATGTTAAAAGTTGAAATCTGATTAGATCAAAAATGCTTTGAGATTCGTTCGATCGTTAATTTTCAGGATGTATCAAATATGTTGGTTGTTATAGTTCAAGTAAAAGAAGCTTTCTTTTCATATAACGAGAAAGAGATTGCATATCATAATTGCCCTACAGAGGATGAATGAAATAAAATAGAAAATATTTGTGATATTCTGAGTTTTTTTAATGAGGCTACCAATATCATTTCAGACACTGAATACCCAACATCCAATCAATTTCTCTCACAAATTTATATTATAAAGAAAGTATTGAATGGAAGTGCACTATCTTCTGATGACTTCATCAAGGATATGACTAGCAATATGAAAGAAAATTTTGAAAAATATTGGGGTGAATGTAATCTTCTGATGGCATTTGGTATTGTCATGGACCCAAGGATAAAGTTTGTTGTCATTGAGTTTGCATACCATATGATCTATGAAGGAGATGAAAGCATTCGAAATATAGCATATGTTTGTAATTTACTATTTGAGTTATATGAAGAATATGTTGAATGCTTTGAACCAAAAGTTGAAGCTATAAGTGGTGGGATATTTATAGGTGAAAGTAGCCCATGCAACAGTAGCAAGTCAACTCAAGATACTCTCACTAGAAAATATAGTGGTTGCCATGATTTTATTGCTTATGTAGTAGAGAAATCAAGTAGAAGGCTACCAAATCAGATCCGGATAACTATCTTGAAGATGAGTTAGAGATAAGTCCAGAAGGTCGTAATTTTGAAGTAATTGCTTGGTGGAAAAGCAACCATCTTAAATATCATATACTCTCAAGAGTAGTAGTTGATATTTTATCTATTCCAATTACCACTGTAGTTTTCGAGTCGACCTTTAGTGCAAGAGAGAGAGTTGTTAACACTTATTGTTCAATGTTTGGAGTGGAAATTGTTCAAGCTCTTATATGTGAGGATTTGCTCTCATTATGGCTTGAAAGAGAGAATGAAGATATTTATTTATCACCTTAATATTTTTGAATTAGTTTCATATTTATTTTAATGCTAATAATATTATACTACATTATATGTTTATTAGGAAGAGGAGGAAGATGAAGAGATTAAGATACCCCTAGGTCCCCTACCAATTACTTAATGGAGAAATGAGGAATTGAGGATGGTTACTCTTCAACATCAAAAAGACTTGATGTTACTTGCTTTCTTTAGTAGGCTTTATATTTACATAGTTGGGCTTATGTAATTCCTATTTGAAGTTTAAGCTCTTTATGATTTTCAGTTCTTGATTTATTAGACTACATTTTATTTTTTTTTCGATTGCTAATTACTTTTACTATGCTTATAACAAAGAAGAAAGTTGCCCATCTTTTGGATGTTGGTAGCTAGTTGTGATAGTTGCCCATCTTTTTGGATATTTTGATGGTAGTTATCTTTGAAGAAGTGCCAATATTTAAAAATATTAGAGGAAGATTGATGATGATAGCTATGATGCAAAAAGATAGGTAATTAAATTATTACAAGTGCTCATGATTTTAGAATCTAAAATTTAGATAGTTGCCCATGTATCCCTTGGATGTTGGTAGCTACTTTATTATAGTTGTCCATCTCTTAGAAGTGTGTTGGTAGCTACCTAGGTATTTTCAATCCCTTGGTGCTCATTCAATCACATGAAATTTTCTAAGCTTGAATCAATGCCCTCTCAATATTTTTGTAATGATGATTTGCCTGTTTGTTATATGTTGTTCTTTTGTGGGTGATTGTCTATTATATATGTTGGTCTTGTCTTCTTATGCATGTGATCCCTTATGTTCTTTATGATGGTGTAAATCTTGGAGTGTGGTTGGATATTCGATGTTTGTTTCTATTTTGGGTTATATTGATGGTAGCCTTCCTAATTGTTCTGATTTTTTCTTTTTGTTGTTGGGTGACCTCTAGATGTTACTTGCCCACTTGTTGGTTGGCTTCTCTAATCTCTATTGGGTGGTCGTGGTGGTTGTTGCTGGTTGTTTATTTTTTTCTTTACATTGGAGGCTTGGAGCTATGATTAGTGTTTGTATGGGAGGTGATTGTATATGATGTCTTTCCTCATTTTGGACTTTGGTCTTCTCTAATGTTGGTGAGAGCTTTGCTGCTAATCCTGCTATTTTTAGTACTGTCTTGGACTTATTTTGATCAGTCTATTTTTGGATTTTGTTTTGTTGGGCTACTGACTCTATTACTGTTTTGGAAGTGACTGTTTGATTCTTTTTGGTGTTTGGGTTAGCTGGTACTTTTGCTGTTTGATGGTTGTTGGCTTCTCTAATCTTTACTGGGTGGACCTACTGGTTGTTTAGTTATTTTATTTGCATTTGAGGCTTGGAGCTCTGATTGGTGTTTGTATGGGAGGTGATTTTATATGGCGTCTTGCCTCATTTTGGGCTTTGGTCTTCTCTAATATTGGTGAGGGCTTTGCTGCTAATCCTGTTATTTTTATTACTGTCTTGGACTTATTTTGATCGGTCTATTTTTTGGATAATGTTTTGTTGGACTGTTGACTCTGTTACTATTTTGGGAGTGGCTATTTGATTCTTTTTGGTGTCCGGGTTAGGTAATCCTTTTGTTGTTTGATGGTTGTTGGCTTCCTACCTAGGTGAACCTGGTGGCTTATTGTGATTGATCTATTTTTTTTTTATTTTGGTTTGTTGGTGGCTACTAGCCAGCTGTTTCCCTTTCTGTTGGTGCAGGACTTGTAGGTCTTGAAAGTTGAAACACTAATGTTGTTTGACTTGGTTGATTGGTTTGAATTAAATATGCTGACTGTGATGACTATGATGTTTCTCAATTTTTTTCTCTTTGATAGTATTATATGTGATTTAACCCTTCTTAATGAAATTCAAATGCTCACATATATTGTTGCTCATTGAGATAACTTGATTGAGCCTGAGCCTTTCTCTTTTTCTATCATTTATATTTATGTTTTATCTTTTTTCTATTTATCTATGATTATTTTCTCTTTAGTATCATGCATAAATTTTGTTTAGGTGATTGGATACTTGGAGTTGGAACCTTAGATTATTCGAAGGAGTGATATTTCCTCAAATGGATCAAGAGATGTTGATTTCAATTTTATTTTATGTTTTTTTCTTGTTATAAATAGATGGGGGATTAGGAGTTTAACTCTATAACTTTGATGTAGCTTTTGAGCATTAAATCTTTTGTAATTTTTTATTGCTCTTTAATTGAGTTGAATTTGAATATCTTTGTAATATAATATCTCAAAAGACTCAAATTAATTCAATAAATATTTTATAATTTTAATTGCTCTTTAATTTTGTTGTTGCTCTTTCTAGTCTAATTGAGCTCTAATCGAGCCTACATACAAGCCGAGCTCGAGCTTTTTAATCGAACCCGTAAAAACGAGTCGAGCTCGAGCTTGATTCATTGTTCACGAGCCGAGTTCGAGCTTGCTACATAAGCTCGAGTCGAGCCGAGCCCAAGCCTAGAGTCTACAATACAAGTCGAGCTCGAGTCTGATGTGGCTCGAGCTCGACTTGACTCGTCTGGACCCCTAGTCATCACCAAAATTTGTACTATGAGGCTGCCAAATCCTTATTATTGCCTATTTGTCCATGAGATTGTTGCTAAACATTTGGTTGGAGGATCAATATTGTGAGTGTTATTACATGATCATTATCATTAGATTGTCATCACTCAAATATCAAAGATATTCATTATCATCACCATCATCTATTAACTATATCATTATCGCGCATGAGACTAGGAAAGTGATTTTGATTGTAAGAACGAGTTAAATTTTATAATCTGAATTATATTTCAATTATTTTCATTGAAATGAGCGACATGTTTTTTTAAGGTTTCCAAGCCAAAAACTATTTCATTTACTGCAGTGAATATTTTAATATGCAACGCATTTAGAAAGGGATTTGCATAAATGCCATAAAATGTTGTGTTCTGAATCTTCTGATTAGTTTCCCCGTTATCTCCAACCTCTGCAAGATACTGAGCTCACCCACTTGCATTCCCAAAGGCCATAGCCATTGCAATGGCGATTACCTCCTTGTTCTCTTCTTCTCTCCCCTTACGGCCTTATAGATGCCCCTCTGTTCCGCTCCAATCTTTCTCCTGCCTCAGAAAAGCCTCAGTAGCTTACCCTTCTCGGCCTCTGCGAAATAAGACTGCTTTGAAAAGAACAGTCAGGGCATTAGCTGAGGAAGAAACCCTAGCTCCCGAAGCAGAGCCGACGTCAACGGTGGAGATCGCGGAACAAACCGTTACTGTTCAAGTTTCCCCCTCCGATTTGCTGACAATGTTCTTCAAGGCACAACCTCTAGCCTCACTTCCAAACTATTGTATTTATGTGTTTTTTTTTAATCTCACCTCTTGGGTTTTATGATTATGTATTATGTCTACTGGTTCTGTGAAGGCTGAGGGAACGATGGACGACACGGCAATATCAAAACTCTCGGAGGCCTTAGAGGTATTTACTTTTTATCAGAGGAGAAGCCCTTTAAAATTGATGCTTGTGTTTTTTTTGGAGAGTCTAAGATGAAGTAATTTCTTACTGTTGTTTTAGGGGAAGGATGGTGTTAGTGATTTTAAGGTACAAAATCTAGAGGGTATTGCAAGCGTTGAGGTAAAACGTCGTTGATTTTTTTTCTTCCTTTTTCTTTGTCATTGATGCTTCATTCACTTGTTAGTTCTACTAACTCTATTGTTATCTTGCTTAATATCAAGTTCTGGAATTTTGTGCGGTTTTTCTTGTCTAGGTTCAGGATTTATGTGTATTTGTGCTTAGAAAGGTTTTCTTAATGCCAGGCAACTGGAGTTAATGAAACTTGGTTGATGTAACTCTTGTGCCATATTGTTGTATATGTTGTAGTTGGTTTGTATGATATTGATCCGAATTTTGTTGGATTTGGATTGAAAAAGTTTGAAGTGTAATTCAAGTTATGTGAAATTTTTTAGGAGATTTGTGGGGTGAGCAGAGATATTGGGTTAATAGGGTGTGAATTTTTATTGTTTTCTTTGATTGATAATGGCCTTGAAAGTTATTTCCAAAGTCTTTAGTTTGAATCTACACTATAATAAAGTTTCATTTTATAGACTTGGGCGGTGTGTGTGTGTGTGTGTATATATATATATATATCTCTTCATGTAAATTAAGGTTTACTATAATGTATTAGGAGAGCTGTCACTCTCTATTTGTAACTTGTTCTTTTGGTCATAGTGATTTTTTTTCTCTACCCATAGTTTTTTCTTTGGGGTTTTTACATATATATATACCATGACAAACTACCTATTTTACTCATTTAACACATAAAACTTTATTATTACCTGTATACCACGTAAACAAGGCCGTAACTCATTTTTTTCATTCCGTAAGCGTGGTATGTTTTTGCCTATTCAGGTAATAATAAAATTTTATGTATTAAATGAGTAAAATAGGTAGTTTGCCGTGGTATGTATGTAAAATCCCATTTTTCTTTAGGGTTTGTAACTCATTCTTTTTTGACATAGTGATTTTTTGTCTATGCTCATAGTTTCTCTTCTAAGGTTGTTCATATAAATCTGTACGATTCTTGGTTTGCATGTTGGGTGTTATATAGTTATTTTGGAAATTTATAATTATCTACTCTATGGAAGACAAAGCCATAATGTAGTATATGAGATGCTATTATATATATATATATATCCATTGGATCCACCTTCATTTGCCATGTTTCTTGCATCAAATTTTTTTTATCATCATCATAGCCTAATCCCATTATTTGTGGTCGTCTTTATGAATTTTCTTTTTTATTCATTCTTATTAAGTGTTGCATGCAATGTTAAACCTATTCTTAATAAATCTTTTTTAATTTACAAGTGTTTATATTGTTGATAATATGTCAATGTGATAAAAGTGATGTTATTAGTTTATTGTATATTTCTTGTATTCTAAAATTGCCATCGGATCCACCGTCATTTCCATTGTTTCTAGCATCAGATCTTTTTCATTATTGTCATCATCATCATCATTGTAATAATACCATGCTAGAAATTGAGTTAGTGCAAAGAGAATTGATCTTAATCATTAATAAAGAGTAATAATGAATAATTGCATGTAAATTTTAAAACATATTATTTTTTAGTAAGTCTCCTAATTTGAAAATTTTTTTATGTTATCATCATCATCACCACCTTTATTATGAAAGAATAGTTTTTGCCATTATGAACATCATTCAATTTGAGGACCAATCATCATCATGCAATTATAGAAAGAAATATTGTTTCATTTATGCACAAAAATCAAGTTATCATAACATTCAAATGTGAAAATAATTATATTTTTAATTATCATCACGATCAATATGACGAAGTTAAAGTAGCATCATCATTATTATCCAAAGATGGCCAAATCCATCCAAAGATAGGGTGGACTATTTTTATTAATGTCATCAAAAAAGAAAAAAATTGCTATTTGCAATCTTCATCTAATATGGAGTACTCAACAAGTATTGCGGTCAACATATCCATCAGTATGAAACTACTCTCTTTCCAAATGAGGTTGGCCGAAATTTAGATAGAAGGATCATAAAGATTTTGGCCTCCCGTCACTCTACATCATTTGCAGGGACAGAAGTTTAGGATGTTTTACTATCAAAGATCTATTCAATTAAGCAAAATACTCATCAATTATTCAATTTAATCATGAAATTTTTACCCTTCCCTTTTCCTTTATAAAATTATATAATGATGCATATTTAATGCTTGTAATTAAGGAGTTATATCAGAAAATGATATTGGGTTTGTTTTATGTATTAGCATTGGTTGGTGTTTTTGTCCTAAAGCTAAAGTTGTATATCCTAATCTTTTAATCAAGTTAAATTAAGAAGTGATGCCAAATTTGATCCAAAATGTAAAAAAGCTCACAATCTCAGTTTACCTATTCTTAAGGGTTTAATCATAAGGCCCTTTTGTAGGATTTTCTAATCTAAAAAATGTAAGGTCTAAATTTGGTTTTTTTTATTTTATTATTTTATTTTTATTTTTAATTTTGGTTGTTACTCTCCACCATCATTCAAAATAAAGTTAAGGATTAAGTCAATTCAAATTCAACAATTTATACACAACCTCAAGCCATCTGGCCTGGAGGGTCAAGTTATAAAACCCAACTTTTGGGATATCTACACATAGATTTTAAGTTTCAACTTTCAATATTTCTGACATGCAATCCCCAATTTCATGGTTGAGGTGACAAAGTGTTCACTAAAACACACTTTCAAAATACAAATATAACTTCAAATCAAGTTGGCATAAAGCCTCATCAAATCAAAAATTAATTTTAGTTAAAGCATAAATTAATCCCAAATTTCTCTAGTAATCTTTTTAAAATTGAGATATAGGTTCTCAAATTATGCTAAAGCTTGCTTAAATTCACAATCCTAAAACTTTCAATCTAGCTCTATCAAATTGAGACATAAGTTCTCTTAAACTTAACATAAAACTATTAAGTTTGTATGATCACTTCACTGACAAATCATTAAATCCCAAAATATTTGAGTTGTGCTCTTACTAAATACAAGAATCTTGATAATGACGGGTCCTTATTTGACTAGAAGGATGTAAACTTCAATTTTACTAAATCATTAAGTCAAGTTTGAACTAAATTTATTGACTTTAAACTTAGGGTCATCTTAATATGTATGGAAATACAATAATCAAATCTTGAGTATAATTGAGATGTTTTGTAGCAGATAAACTTATTAATCAGACTCGCTAGGTGATGCAGTTTTTTAGTCTTTTGTTGTTGTAGAATGGGCCCACTAAATTGATTTAATGCGATGAGACTATAGGAATTTGATTTGGGTTGACCATTTAACTTTATCTATTCCGTCCTTCCCTATTATAAATCTAACTAATTGTGATGATGATATCCATGAGTGAGACTTCTCTCAGTTATCAAGTTTTAGATGCATTTAGCTATAAGGGCTTGCACCCATCGGAAATGGATCCCCAAAATTAAAAAAATTATCAGCCTCAATAATTTTTTGGGGAAATCTTTGACTTTTTCTTATATTCTTTTGAAATACTATGCTAGTCAGCAATCATTGCTGCTAAGGAGCTAGAAGGGAATGAATCACACCACAAGCTCATACATGCTTTTTAGAGCTCCACAATTATTGTGTAATTCTCTATACCCAAATTTTCCTTCTTAGAAAAATGATCATTATTTTCAATATTTTCAATAGATTAAGTATAAATTTATCTCATACTAATGTTGATCTGAGCGATATGAGCGACATGAGACTACTACGGTTGAGGAATTGATGCAAAAATTTGCACCTTAGTAGTTGGAAATAAAATACTAAACTTAGTAGGTGCAATCGTAATGGTTTTCTTAATACTCATAGCCTTACAATAGTTTCATGTAGACCTTGAGAACTACATAATTTTATTTGATTTTTTAATAATGATCCTAATTCATTCATTGAATATCTACACAAGATTGTAATGATTTGCTTGTAGGTTGTTATGTTCAAACCTAGGACATAAGACTGAGAACATCTCATAAAATTCATAAACACTGATTATTTTGTGTGAGGTTATTAATTTAAGCTAATAACTTTTCTTTTTTGTTGAGGTGATTTACGCTTGTTTTTATTTGTCATTTTCAAACTTCACCATATAGCTTCTATTAATCTTTTGCAACCAAGATTTAATAAAGTCTTGAACTTGGTCTTATGTCATAGACTAAACTTTTATGAAGTTATCTTGGCCTTCTTATCCATGATGCTATTAACCCAAAATACTGCTCTTGCCCCCACAAGAAGTTGTCAACTTCTCTAGCACTGTGTGATCCCTTGAAGCTCTTTAATTTTGGCGCCTCAATGCACCTCATCTCGCTAGCATTGCAAGTGGATGTCATTGCTAGTGTGTCCTCATGTACATTTTGAATGTGCACAAGCATCCTATATATCTTTAATTCATAAGCTTGATGCATTCGGTCAAGTTCTCTCATGAACTCTTGACGCATCTTTGTCCTTTTGTCCAACAAAGATTTCTTTAGTTGAATCAGCATACTTTTTATCATCGAATGGATGTCATCATCCTCTTCTTCTGGGTTATTCATGTTTTTTGCTTAAGTCATCCATTTGTGCCCCCATGCCATTTGTGGGTCCTCCACGTAAGACAAATGTGAATTGAGATTAAAGATTATGTTCATCGACTTTTCTTTCGGCTTTAATGTTGCAGGATCATGTTGCTCTACATAAATGACTCCACTTAGTTGTCTAAGCTCCAACAACTTGATCTTTTGTTGTTGGTCTTTACCTACTTGAACTAAGTCTCTAACATCAACTTGGCCCTAGGAATGACTTGCTCTAATACTACTTGTTAAGGACTAAACTTTTAGTAAGTTATTTGTGTGGTTTTTGTACCTTCCTTGATGTCAAGTTAGCCTTACTCTCGTGAATGTTGGGATAGAACACAAATAACTCAAGAGAGAATGAGAAGAGAAGTGAGAACTTCACTAGAAGGATAATATTCTTATTTGTAAGTCTCCATCGCATCTAGGAATATTCTTGCTCTCTCTCTTTACAGAAGGAATCTCCTTGAATTTTGAGGGTATCAAATGCAAAATAGAACCAAAAGGAAGTGAATCAATCCAATAAAACAAGTTTTTATATGAAAGTTTTTTTATGGCTGATTTTTTTTTTTGTTTCTGGATTTGGGGAATGCATTAAAACTATTTGTAGGGCTTTTGGTGGGAGTTTGTGAGGTAATTAGGAAGATACCATAATTTTAAATTTGGAAAATCATCATAACACCTAGTTAACCCTAATTTTGGTTTTCATGAAGAAGTGATGGTTTTGATTGTTTGGAATTGATGGAGCTCATTTTCTGGATAGCATTGATATGTTGGGTTGGTAGCGGATTGCAGTGGGGCTAGGCCATGACAGTGATGGAAGAAATTAGGGGTATAGTGGAGGGATAGCTAAATCGTAATTCTAGGTTTATAAAAGAGTTTTTATAGTCAGCATGGTATTTCTTTTCTGTTCAATTATTTTTTTTTAAATAATGGGTGATCAAAATTTAAATCTCTTGTGCACCTCTTAGCTTCACTTCAAACATTATTTCAATCAAACTCTTATAATGCATTAGTAGATATAAACAAACAAAAACTTCTTTTTGTGAAATGTTTTTCATGTTTCTGTAGTTGACACAACAGACAACAGTACAAGCTACTGGCGTTGCTTCAAATTTGGTTGAGATCATTCAATGTGCAGGCTTCAAGTTGCAGACACTTTATTTGAGTGTTGAAGATGAGGAAGACGCCATTAACTAAATTATGTACAGAGAACTGAGCTGATTTTCTTTCTCTATTTTTTATTATACCGACTTCACTAAACTTTCTGTTCTTTCTGTAATTTAATGAGCTTCCCAGTTCTGAATAGTGTATTTTCCTGAGGAAATTCCATTGCGTAATATTGCATTTGTTGAATAGTTCTGCTGCTTATGCATCTCTATGATGGAAACCTTGCCGTCTTACAGATTTCATTTGAATTCAAAAACTAGTTTGTTCTTAATAGAATTGCAGCTCTGATTGGGATTTTTGTCTCTACAAATACCTTAAAAGGCCATCTTTGCAAAGAATGCCAAAGAAATGTTTGTTCTTGTAATTTCTTCATTCCTCTTGTATATGGCTATCACAACCCAACGTAAATCTGGTTTGGGTTAGGTTATATTTTGACTAAAGTGTAAGTGGACAAGTAAATAAATTCATATGTTTTTAATTTAAAATTCTATTATTTTAGATTTAAATTAAAATTTAAAAATATTTATGATATAATAATTAGTGATTTGGTAATAACAAGATTCATCATATGAATAAAAATCAACACTTATATACATATATATTGCCTAAATTTTAGATGTTTATATATGAAATAAATTTAATGATATATCAAATTAAAATATAATTAATCAAACATGAGTATTGAGGTAATATATATTAAAATCTTTTAAATTAAATGTAGGATCATTTGAATTTGAATAAATTTATGATCGAACTGAATGGATCGATGAAATGAATTTATTAAAATCAAAGTTTAAATTTAGCCTTTGAAGTGTAATTGAAAGATCAAATGATCATTAATTTTAATATGTTTATAGTTAAATTGAACATTTCGGTTAGAGAAATTTAATGAGCTCAATATGGTTTAAATTTGATATTATTAAAGCACTTAAATGTTAAAAATGATTTATGATCGAGAGAATTAATATTGATTGTATGATGAAATGTTTTAAATTTTAGCAAAATTTATTGAATATCCCAAAATTATATATATACATATATATAATATCATTCTCTGTGTAGAAAGGGAGGAGAAAGTTAAGGGTAAAATTTAAGAGTTACAAGCAAGTCATCACTAATAATTATCTTTGACCAACACTAATAGTCATCAACAACCACTATTATTTGCCTCTACAACTTGACCATCATTATATATTTATTATTGCTTAAATTTTGTATAACTTATAACTTTGTAATGTTATCTTCTTTGATTAAGCTACATATTGAATTATTTTCAGTAGGTGGGGGTCCCATGGTTTTTTTACTCTATGAATTTTTTCATGCAAAAATTCTTGTGTCTCTTGTATTTTTTTTTTTTCAAGTGTGTACGTGATAGATTTTCAAAATTTTTTACTCTACCATTATGAATTTACTAATATGTAATAAATTTGTGTCATCTGTGAGAAATAATTCTTAATATATTTTTTCATTTGCTGAAAATCAACGCAACACTATCCACATGATGGTGAACTCATTCTTAAGTTTGAAAGAATGTATCAGTCCGGATGGAAGAGCATCAAGCTTGGATTCTTTAATTCTTATTAAAAGTTGGGCAACCAAGTGCTATTTAGTCAAAAAAAGTTCGTTGTCATAAATCTTGTGTTCGTTAAGAGGTGTGTTGTTAACTGAGCGAAATTTAACACCTAACAAATATTTCAAGCTGATGATAGAACGAAAATAATGCTTCGTCTGATTTCGATTCTAATTTAATAAATAAATAATTATAATTAATTTAGCTCGATTTAGAAATTATATTTAATTTAATAATTAATTTAGTTGATAAAAATTTAAATCAAATAAGCTGAAATATATTAGAATTATAATTTTAGGGATTTTTAATTATGATAATTGGTAAGGTAATATTTAGGATAA
This sequence comes from Cymbidium sinense, assembly GCA_021442155.1. NCBI lineage: Eukaryota > Viridiplantae > Streptophyta > Magnoliopsida > Asparagales > Orchidaceae > Cymbidium > Cymbidium sinense. The sequence continues at coordinate 170,416,804 of CM038215.1, forward strand.
ATCATAGCCATACAATTTATCCCAACGGCTTTGATTTAAAACAATTCGAAGGATATACTCGTATCATGAAGTCGCAACAGCGCTAATAACTCTCTCTCAGTCTCTCTCGACTTTGCTTTGCCTAATCCCGTAAGTCCTCGACTCTAGTCTCTTCTCGGTTCGGCCAGATTTCTACTCTTCTTAGCAAGAGAGTCTTATGAGTTGTGAGTCTTATGAGTTGAGTCTGCGAGTTGCAATAGTAATATCAGAAGCAATAGCGAACCTCCGGATGCGATCTCGGTTTTCTAGGGTTTGGTAGTGCCATTATTTTCTTGTTTTATCTCTTCTCGGGACTCTACTTGACTTTGCATTCATATCATTATTTTCTTCTTTTATCAAGCTTCTACTTGGTTTCATGTTAAAAGGAGAAATGCTCTTAACTTTTACAATGACTCGATTTTTCATTTGTAGACTTGAGTCACTTGATATCTGTGCTATATGTTGTTGTCTCTGGACCTCTGGTATTGAAATGCTTGAAGTGCTTATTCGGTTATGCCATGTAGGATATTCTACATCTTATGCAGCTATGCTTGTTGTGGATGATTCAGTTATTCCTTGTAGGTTATTGAAATGCTTGAAGTGCTTACTCGGTTTGTCATGTCCGGCAATTATTCTGTTGTCTCTGTTATTTGGGAGTTATATATTGCTGTCTCTGTTTGATTTCTCATTTTCTTTACTCTTCTCATTCTAATTTGTCTCCGCCATTATTCTCATATGGGAACTATATATTGCTGCTTTTGATTTTTCATTTTTTTACTCTTCTCATTCTAATTTGTCTTATTCGCCATTATTATTGCCTCTTTATTTTGGAAATATATGCTGTGCTCTTTGATTTTTCAGGTTTCTTTTACTCTTCTCATTCTAATTTGTCTATCCGCCATTATTTTGTTGTCTCATGAAAACTATTTATTGAGCTGATTTGGTGCTGATAGTAGATCAGATTAATTATGTATATCTTGGAGTTTCAATTTTTTTTGAGTTGATTAAATGAGAAGAGTAACAGAACATTGAATATGGAGCTTAGTATGGAGATTGGAGAGTGTATGTGTATGTGATCCTAACTCATATTTCTTTTTTATTTAGTGTACAATCATGTCAAATGTGGATCATTCTCAGTCTACATCATGTGGTGATGATGATATTATACCAAGTACTTCATACAACACAATCGTGAGGAGCATACACTTGAGACTACTAGCGATATTAACCCTAAGAGAGGTAGGAGAGTATCTTCAGTGTGGGAGTATTTTATAGAAACCACTTCTGTATTTAAGGGGGAGAGTACACTCTCTTTACAATGCATATATTATCGCAGAATATTTCATAAATCAAAAACTGGCACAACTTCACAACTTTTGAGGCATGTGAAGGAATGTGAAAAATCAAGGCCAAGAATAAGCATGTTGTTGAATTGGCGACAAAAAATTAAATTTTATGCCTTTTGATGTCAATTCAAATTGAGATTCCATTATTCCATGACCCCAAAATTATGATCATCTTCAGGGAGAGATAATTGCAAAGATGATTATTGTGCATGAGTATCCGCTGATGGTTGAGCATATGTGGTTTAATATTCTTTTGGTATTGAATCCCAATGAGGGTATCTAGAAACACAATTAGAAGTGATTGCATGAAAGTTTATGAAAAGGAAAAAAAGAGAGATTGAAAACTTTTCTTAAGAGCATTCATGAGTTTCTTTTGACTTGGACATCAAATCAAACAAAGGCTTACATGTGCTTAACAATTCACTTTATTGATGATTCTTGGCAGTTGCATAAGAGAATCATTAGCTTTATTTATCTTGATCCTCCATACATGGGTACTTTTATTTGTGATGTTATATGTGATTGTCTGCTAGATTAGAATTTGCAGGACAAGGTATCTACTATCACACTGGATAATACTAGTAATAATGATGTTGCTACAAATACTTTAAAAATTAATTTTTAAAGAGTGAAGTTACATTTTGGTCATTTCTTTCATGTTAGATGTTGTGCTCACATCTTGAATATCTTGGTTCAAGATGGTGCGAAAGGTGCAACAAATAACGTTAAAATAAGGAGACGGTAAAATACCTCAAAAATCTCATCTCGTTTATATAAGTTTGTTGAAGTGGCGAAATAATTAGGGTCCCTACTTGAAAGGGATTATGTATTGATGTTCCTGGTGAAACTCCACTTACTTAATGCTTGAGTTTGCTTTTATTTATCAATGTGTTCATTCATTATCGTCGAGATTCTACAAGTGGTTATCTTACGAGATTGGATGGCATAGTATGAGCGATTAGAAAGTTTCTTTCTATTTTCCATAATGTGACAAAATGATTTGGGTTTTCTTATCAACTACCAATTTGTTTCTTCCTACTATCATGCATGTTAAGAAACTGCTTAATGAAGAGTGCAATTCCTTGGATCAATTTGTCAAGCAAATGTCCACTGCTATGAAAATTAAATTTGACAAATATTGGGGAGAATGCAATTTACTCATGGTTGTGGTTGCAGTGCTTGATCCACGCCTCAAAATGAAATTCATTACTTTTACATTTCTAAAATATACTCTAGTTTTGAGGTAGAGTCCAAGATAAAAGCGTTGAGGATGTTATTTGGGAGATATATAATCAATATTCAGACAATAGTGATTCAAGCTCTTCTGAGTTAGTGGATCATCACGCAAATAGTTGATGTGCCCTTTTCATCAAACTTTGATTGTATGTTAGGATGTTGATTTTGTTGTTATTGCCGGGTTCTATTGACCATCAAAATCGATTTGCAAATATATTTAGAAGAATGATTATTTTTGAGCAATAATGATTCTTTTGATGTTCTTGAGTGGTGGAAGATGAATACTCTCAAGTATTCTATTTTGTCCAAGATGACTAGGGATGTTTTAACAATTCCCATCACGACCGTTGCATCCGAATCTGCATTTAGTGCTGGTGTAGAGTTCTTGATGATTATAGGAGCTATTTATCACTAAAAATAGTCAATGCACTTGTATGTACAGCTAGTTGGATTAGAGACGCTCAACCCAACATTAAAGATCCTTTGGTACTTTTCCAACTAAATTTAGTCTATTTAATAAATTTGATAAACTTCATTCTATAATGTCATTATCTACTTTTATTTCAGCAAGAGTTAATGGAGGAGGAGAACATTTATGTTAAACTACCGAAAAATATTTAGCTTTAGAGAAGGATATCATCATACCAAGCAGTTTTATTACAGTAATTTTACAGCAATCTGTTCTTTATTAAGGTTTCAATTTTCAATTATGCAGTAATTTTCTTGCCCTTGCATAGCAAATTGTCTTTCCAATTGATAGTCTATTGGAACATAAATATTTAGGAATCTTGTTGGTTTTACAAGTAAGGTAGAATGCATTTTAATGCATGAACCAACACTTATGTGACAAGGCTTGTACTCACTGGTGGAGTTAGTCTCTGTTTGAACTTAAGCAAACGATCTCGATCTATAGTGATGAAAAGAAATATTTATTACCTTTAATGGAATGTAATTCTATTTGATATTGTACATCTTGTGTTCTCGATATTTTCATGGTGAAAAGTGTTTATTCTTGTTGCTTTTGAGGGTTTTCTTATCAACATGAAGGATGGGAGTGTTTTGTTCAATTCTACCTTATTCTGCTAAAATTAGTTTTTTTGAAGTTTTTCCTTCCTTCGAATTTATTTTCTCACTCACTCGAAGCCTTGCCTATTTAATATGGCACCATCTTTCAACAATGTTTTGACTTCTTCAAGTTCATATAAAGGATAAAGTTGGATGTAGTTAGCTACTTTGTTCGGTGTTAAAATCATATGTTGTCACCATGCATTTAGTTTATTTTTATTTGGGTTTCATCATTTTATGGAATAAATATAGCACTCAAATTACTAAATAGCTACATAAGCTTTGTTTTCTATTTTTCTTATATTATAGTTTTGTCTTTGACATAGAATTTTGGATCGAAGAAAATAAGAGTTTTAGTTCAATTTTTTGTTTCTTGAAATTTTATCATGACCTATGAACCGCTGCTACTATTTGAATGTGAAATAAAATAATTTTGTGGGTATAACGAGTCAGTGACTCAGTGTGGATTTTCTTGTCAGTCCGTTTTTCTCATATATAAATTTTAGATGCTATTTTTTTTACTTTGTAGGTAGGTGAAGTATAGTAATTCATTATTCTTTGATTGCATTGAAACTCTGGAAAATTTATGTTTCTTGTTTCTCCGAAACCTTTTCTTGTTGAACTTCTTACTGCTGTCTTAGGATTGACAATAACTTATGTACATTTTCTTGAAGTCCCACTTTACCCTATCTGATATTCATTTCTTGATTCAGTGTTTGGCTTGTTTTATCATCTGAACCTTCTTATTCTTGTTCCTTTTATATGTTATTCTCTTCTTTTGGAACTACCTACTATTTGGCTGTGTTTTGGCTAGAGGAATTAGGTAAAATCTAAATATTACCTAATAATTAGATATTGATCGAGGCCACAGTTGTATGTATTTCTTTTCTAGCTTGAATCTGAGGGTTTGATAGGAGAATCAAGAGCACTTGTTAAAAGGAATGAACTTAAGTCTGTTCCATTGTTGAATTTTGGATAACAAACAACAATCACATTAAATCTATATTCGAGTTGGTTTGGTTCTTTGTTTGTGTTTGGTCGGTTTGGTTCTGTTTCTTTGAGTTCTTCTTGGTTTTGTGATTTGGTTCTTTGTTTTTTCTTTGGTTCTTTGTTGGTTTGGTCAGTTTGGTTCTTTGTTTCTGGTATTTGGTTATTTGTTCTTTGGTTTTTATTCGGTTTAGTTCTTTGTTCTTGTTGAGTTCTTTGTTGGTTTTGGTCGATTTGGTTCTTTGTTCTGGTTTGGTTATTTATTTCTTGGTAGTTTTGGTCTTTATTACATTACACACTTCTTTGGTTTTTTGTTCTTTGCATCCTTATTGGGCTATGATAAGATCTTTTGATCTACACATTTTAGAGATCTTCTATTAATGTGTAAGATCACTTGTGATATTACACATTAATGGGCTATGATGAAAAAATAAATAGATGTATGAAATGCAACTTAGCTTGATATTTGGCTGTATGTATTTTCTAAATATTTAATTTAATTTTTTTTTATTATATTTTGTCAATTTTCTGAATGTCTATCATTTATTCAATGATATTTAGCTTAATAGTTTGGATTCTTTGGAACAAATACTACACTTATTTTTATTTTTTTGTGATTTCATTGTCATTTTTTTGTGATTTCATTTTGTCAATTTGGACGATCTTTACACTTATTTTTATTTTTTTTTACAGATCCTAATCTTATTAATATTAATCTTTCATTTTATTATTTTTTGAATGTAATATTCATACAACCATTAGTATTGTGATATCAATGATTATTTATTTTAATTTACGAGCTCATAATATTTATTTTATAATTTTTTGCTAGTTTTGTTTACATGAAGTTGATTGATTTTGAAGATTCAATTGGTTGAACTTTGAGGATATGAAAGCTTGAAGGTATAAAAGCTTTATTAAAGTTGAACAATTGATTTGATTAGAAATTGATATTTGAAATTGTAATTTCATTATTTTCTTAGCTTTTATTTTTTGAAATTATAAGTTGTATATGATCGTGTAAAATTTTAGGTTGAATTTATTTTAGAAAGCTATAAATCTGTAAATTTGTAAATTATGTAAGTTGTGAATTTGTAAATTTGTATATGCATATATGATCTTGTAAATTTTATTAGCCTATAAATTAGTATTTAAACTTATGTTCAGTTTTGTGTAAAAAAAAATGTGATTTTTGAATCTCTAATTGAAAATCATTTAATTTAATAAAATAAATTTTGATTGTATATAATTTTGATTTTTGAATCTCTGAATGAATCTTTAATTTTAATTTTTTTGTGTAACAAAGCTTTTTTTAAGTGCAAAATAATAATTTTGATTGTATATAATTACTTTGTATAATTGTATATTTTTAGTTTTAATTCTTGTCAATAGTATTTCAATTTTCTATATAATATTTTAATAATTATTTTTAAATTAAAATAAAAAAATAAAATTATTAAAATATAAAATCGAGCAATTCGAGTAGAACAGCTAAAATGAACACGAATATTTTTTCTAGAATATGAACATCTTATAAACGAGCTATTTGAACAGCAGCCAATTTGAATAAAAAAATAATAAGCGAGCTATGCTGACTCTCAACTCGCTCAAGCTCGGCACGTTTACACCCCTAGTGCTATCACAATGAGAGAAATCTCTTCTCACCATTTCAACTACATACCATTGGTAATATGTTCGATAACACTTATATTGTGGCACCTCATCATAATGTTTAGGCAGATTTCACCGATATTGTTAATTCAACTCATCATTTCATGTTACTCGGCTAGTTCACAACCCTTCCATCTTTAATAAATTTAAATTGTTCTCGTTTTATGGACATTTATGACATCTTGTTCAAGAAGAAATTCATTTAATAGAAAAGCAATCTACTCCTTGATGAAGTATTCAAGAATATTTTTCTTTGAATGATATCATTATTTAGTATTCTATTTTATTAGGATTTAAACTCCCTAATATTGAGTCATATTAGGGAATGCCGGATCCATATGAATATATTGATCATTATTAAATTATTATGTATATTCAACAAGTTTTAAATACTATTTTGTTGTATATTTTTTATTGCTTTCAAGGCTAAGACCTTTACACCTATATTTACTCCCTCCTACAAAGAATTATTCTTAGTTTTGAAGAAGTAGCTAAACTTTTTGTGAAATAATTTACTGTGAATACAAATTTTTATTATAATCTTACCAAAAAAATATTTTCAAAAATTCTCTTTTAAGCCTATCAAATAGCAGAGATAAATCCGAAATTATTAAGAAGAATTTTTCTTGAATGGTTTATTCCCTTTGTTGATATAAGAAATAATTTACTCTTATGATGATCTTTTTCACTATTTTAAAGATAAATTAATATAGATGAAGCTATTAGTGCACATCAAAAATATTTCAAATAATTTACTAATAAACATAAAATTCTATTCTTGTATTATTTTTAATTATTTATATGAGTGCTAAATTTTTTATATAAATTAAAATATAAGTTTATATTCTATTATTATAGATTTTTTAATATATAATATTAAAAATTTTATTTATTATTTTAATATTTTTTATTATTTTGCACCAAGTTTTACGATTACGTCAAATCCAATCCAATAATAAACTAACGCTCATTCTTTAATTTTTTTATTATTTTTTATTATTTTATTTAAGTGCTTGGCCTTTCTCGTACTGTAATTTTGTAACCAAGAAGTGTCCACCGTCTCTTAGCTCGGTTGGGCGTGTTTCGCCGGAACCTGACAGGATTCCTCTAGGGAGGCCGCTTTGCCTAAGGAGAAAGTAACTGGATACATTGATGAATGTAAAGCCCAAAGATTAGTTATAATGATATCCACACCACAAGATGGGTGAGTGTTGAATGTCTAATCTTTTTAAAATCTCCAAAAAAATTAAGATTTCTCCAAAAAAGTGGATACTTTAATTACAATTTATCCGAAGTTGAAGTCCGCCGTTAAAGTCCGCCGAGAAGTGGATAAGATTTTCCGGGCACGGAGAAAACCCTAACTCATTAGTTTAAGTATGAGGTGCATGGAGAATGGTAGCATCTTCCGCCAGCTTTCTCCACGGCCAATGATTACTTTGATCTGACCTTCTCTCTCACGCTAACGGTGCGATGACGATGAAATCCATCAGGGACGGAGATCTTACCCCGGGTTAGGAATACTTTCGAGGGTGCTTCAGAGATCGCAATGCTTATCTTTCTATAGCGCCGGAGCAGCTTGGACGGCCCGCTTGCCTGCGGGAAACCGCTGCTTCTGTGCATCACCGTTTCATAACACGTGGGTAGATCTGCTTGATGATGGAAATAAGGCGAATCTGAGCCCTGTGACTCGCTATTTCTTTGCCCACATCTTCTCAAACTGGTTTTCCAGTGATCTGTATGAATGCGTGAGTAATTCTAAGCTCCCATCTCGGCAAACAGTTTTTTGAAGTCATTAAGCCATACGGTGAAATATATAAGAGTTGTGTGCTATGCATGTTAATGCCTCTTTCTTAAATACAGGGCAGTGGTCGGATTTAATGGATTTAGGGCCTGTTTGGGAGCAGGACCCGGGCATTCCCTAAACCCTAAACTAATTAAAAAATTCTTAAAATTTTGCAATTGTCAGAAGTAGTAATATTAAATCCTTCATAGGTGAAATCCTACTTGTAGTCAAGCAGCCTTTACTTAGGCGATGATAATGATTGGAAATTCACCAAGGAAGAGGATTTTCCCTGCAAAATAGTAAAGGGTGATATTCCTTTTGATGGCGTGTTGGAAATCAAAATGCTTCTTTTTTGCGACAGCTACCTCATTGTGTATAATTGTTTGAATTAGAATCATTTTTTTTTTAAATAGATGAGGTGGCTTGTGAGCGGACTCGGGATTATAAAATTAAGTTGGAGCTTGAGCTCAAACTCAATTAATTATGCTCAAGAAGGGGTGACTTGAACTTGACTCGACTTGATTACACTTCTAATTTTACCCACCAGTTCTCCAAACTATTTGTTTGGGTTGAAGGAATTCATCTTTTTTACTTTATCTCCACTCTCATACCTAAATTGCTGTATATTTATGTAATTTGCATTGATCGCAGCTTTTGTGTTTTGTCGTTGTTTCGTTTTTTGAGGGAATGATTGTAGATATGACAATAGCAAATTCTCCAATGCTGTAGGATTTTTTAACACCACAATTTTTTCTAAATGTTGATATTTACATTCATAACATTTAATATCATATTAAAAAAAAATATAGTACTAATATTATTAGTATTTTTAAAGTGCATATACCTTTCTCATTCATAGGAAAAGTATTGTGCTTTGTTTTCTATTTTTATGAGAGGAGACGCCCTTTTAAAATTAATGCTTGTTTTTTCTCGGAGACTTTATGATGAAATTCTTTCTATTTGTTATTTTGGGGGAAGGATTGTGCATGTGATTTGAACATGGAAACCTCAAATTGCTTTGCAACAATTGAGGTAAATTTTGATTAATTTTTTTTCCTTTGTTGTTGATGGTTCAGTCATTTTAATTCTTCTCTTATGTTTTTTTTTTTTGGTTTAACGTCTTTTGGAATTTATCATGGTCTTTACTTTAGGCTCAAGATTTTTGTGTTATATTTGCTGCGAATGGTTGATTTTATTTTTAGAAGCTTTGATCAAGCTCATATATTTTACAGTGTATTTTGTACTTATTTTGTATTGTCGGAGTTGTTTTGGAAGTTCTTTTGGATATTTAATAGTTATTTTGGTAATTCACAGCATTTTAATGCCAACCACTCTATGTAGATGATACCAATGAATTTTTATTTATGTATCTAGCAATTAATGTATTAAAGGATTCATGTCATGATTTTTCAACAAGCTTTATGTTGGATGTCTACTACCTAATGCAACTCTCCACTTTTTTCCAACAACCATTGTGCTTTTATGGAGAAACTTGAAATATGGAGTTCAATCTTAGAGTATAAAAGTTTTCATTTGAGTAGATCTAAAATTGAATATATGTAATGTAATCTTAGTTGTAGAAGATTTAGTGGTGGGGTGTTGTGACAATACGTGATGAAGTCATTAAAATGTGTGAATGTTTTAGATATCTCAAATTTATTGTTCAAAGTGACGGTGAAATGGATGAGAATGCCTCTAGTAGAATTGGGTCATCGGGTGGTCTACATTTTATGTAACTAAATATTTGGGGCGACTCTCTCTAATCTTATCTACCTCTGGAGTTACTCTAACCTTTTCACTAATATATTTTAATTTCATATTATATTTCTAATTTATTTTATTAAATCTTACATGAGTTAAATCTTATTTGTAGTTAAAGAACTATTTCTTGGGCTTTGATAATGACTGGAAAAGTTTTATGGAAGTTCACCCTCCTAGAAGGGGTGGGATTACTTTCGCCGGGGTAATGCTTCTTTGCTATTCTCTTGCATTGGCATGGTGGAGCTTGGCAGGCTCGTGCATCTTGCGGGGGAACTGCTGCGTCTGTGTGTCGCTCTGAAGAAAATAATCCTCTATAAGGCCAAATTGGTTTTGAGGAACTTTTATAACACGTTGTAATTTATACTGAATTACTCCCTCTCTCATAATTTTGATATATGACATATTAATTTAATTCCTCTATAATTTGCATTCTTGTGCATCACCTTTTTTCTTAAAAATTGGAACTAACAAAATTTCTCCACTAAGCTTACATCTTTCTAACCTTTAAAATAAAATTAAAAAGATTCATGAGCCAAAAAATTTTTTTTTGATCTCCTAAACATTTACATCTATTGGATTTCCTATTTTGGTTGTTGGTTAGGGTACTTATATGAGCTTCTTGCTTTGACATGGAACTACCTGAAGGCTCGTGCATCTTTCTGATGGAACAAAGTCTAAATTATAAATCTTTAGTGTTATATATTGAAATCAATTGGCTTGTCGTGTTTAGTGCCTCTCAAAAAAGGGATACGATGTGCTGCATCTCATTTCTGAGTAGACCTATACTTGGTGTAGGTTTATTTTGGTGAAATATAGACTTGTATGTTAATCATGTCAGCATATCGTTGCAATCCCCCCCTGCCCCCTTCTCTCTCTCTCTCTCTGGGGATTGGGCGATGATGATGAAATCTATCAAAGAAGACATGCTTACCACCCCATGGTGGAGCATGATCCCTTCAACACGTGATTCAGAGGTCTCTGCTATTCTCATCCAATGGCGATGGAGAGTAGCTTGGATGGCCCGTGCATTTGCGGGTAACCGCTACTTTCTTGTCTCACTGGTGGGGAAGTGGAGTTTTGTTTTGTTCTTGTTGATTGAACTAAGGCGAATCTGAGTCCATTTCTTTTTCAACTTTTCTATAAAACATGTTACTGTATGTTCCAGCAAATTTATGATCTCTCAGCGGGCTATTCGCTAGCAGGATTAAACGCAAATTCTCTCCCCAAAGTGCAACTTAAAATCCCACAGAAGTTAAAATAACGTTTCTCCTCTGACCCGGCTACAGTAAATCATGCCCTGGCATTTCGCGAACTAAACAGACTAATGAACTCTTCTCCACACGCAGCTGGGCTTGTCAATGCTATCTTTGGAGATGCGCTATTTGTGTTAGAAAGAGAGGGTTTGGGATTTTAAATTTATTATGTTTTAGTATTAATTAAATAAGATATTATTCAAAATTTTAAAGAATTATTGATTAAATTGAATTTAATTTTTTGGAACAGTTTATGAAGCATTAATGGTTGACTAATTGGCATATTAATTTCTTGTTATTATATGTTTAATTAATATTATTTAATTTGATAAAAATATTATGAATTACATGTATTCATGTTCAATCTAAAAAAATTAAGTGCAAAAATAAAAATTAATTTTAATAAGTGATTTTAATTATCTATTATTATCATCTTAAGTTAATTGATATTTTTATTCTTGATTTAATTTATTTTGATGGAGATTATTTTAAAATATTAACTGTTTTTTAATTAGTTATTAAGATAATTTCTACTGCAGACTGATCTCAAACTTTTTTTTCCGGGACATTTAAACGAATTTTACTGATCTTAAACTATTTTATGGGACATTTAAGCGAATTGTAATCTCAAACTCAATATGGAAGGCTTGTCTTTCCGATGGCTGGTAAGCCTCAAAATGTTTTCCAAGCACGAACTCTTGCTGTGGGTATAAATGGAAAGCCCGTAAAAACCTAACTCATTAGCTGAAAGTATGAGGTGCATGCAGTGGTTAGCCTCTTCCGCCAACCATCTCTCTCTTTCTTTTTCTCCCTCTCCCTGTCTGTCTATTTATATGTGGGTGGGTGGGGATGATAAAGCCATCATGGAAGACAATCTTTTCACCCTATGGTGGAGCAGGTTTCCTTCTGCTGGTGATTGAGTGAGATCTCATCTGTTTGCTATGGAGTAGCTTTGATAGCCCATGCGGCTAACTGCAACTTTTATGTGTTACTTGTATTAGAGTTATGCAAGTAAATGCCCCCAAAAAATGATACGATATGCAACCATCTTGTGCATGCAGGTATTTTTGGTGCTCTCTCTCTCTCTCTCTCTCTCTCTCTCTCTCTCTTTCTATGTGTTGGTGGGTGGGGATGATGAAAGCCATCATTGAAGACAAGCTGCCCACCTTATGGCAGAGCATGATTCTCATGATCTCATCCATTAGCTAAGGAGTAGCTTGGACGGCCCTTGCGTATGTGGGTAACTGCTTTCATGTGCCACTAGTGGGTTCGTGTGGGTGGGTCATGGAAGGCTCTTCCCATCTTATGGTGGAGCATGATTCCATCAGCCGGTGATTATATAGCCCTCATCAATTAGCTATGGAGTAGCTTGGATGGCTCGTTGATATGCAACCGCTACTTTCGTTTGTCACTAGTAGTAGTGTTATGCAAGTAAATTTCCCAAAAATATGAGTTGATATGTGCTATTGGTGTGTGTGGGTGTGGGTGGTTGATGGAAGACAATCTTTCCATCTTTTGGCGGAGCATTATTCCTTCAGTTGGTAATTAGATAGTCTTTATCCATTTTCTATGGAGTAACATGGATAGCCTTCGGGGCTCTCAAATTTATGCCCAGCCTCTATATGAAAGTGAATTTAGATTAGCATTGAGTCAAACTTTCAGATGGCAGATGAGATTGTAGATAAGACACTACTTAAAGATTTCACCCTCATTATGTGAGGATTTTAGATCTGATTTGAGGTTTCTTATAGGCACAAGCTCCTATAGTTAATTACCCCAAGTGTTTCTCATCTTAATTTGCTTTGAGATGATTATAATGTGGTCATTTATTCCTCTGTTGATTATGCAAGCAATTTTATTTCCATCTATTCTTTTGGGAATCTGATGACATGAATGAATCTTAAAAGTGGTTTGATTTCTATTTTGCAATTTCAGCTGAGTAATGCTACACTGTCTCATGCTTTACCAAGGATAATCTCCTTATGGAAGTCACAGAAATCCTGTAATAAAAAGAAGTTTTTTAAGTAGTTCCAAGAGGAGGAATGTGTGTATATGTATGCATTTATGTTCATTTCATCATTCAAGGTGATATTACTTGCCACATGCGGGTGTTGGATTTGTTTCCATGGTGCTGAGGATCTCTATAATCTTCATACAACTGCGATGGAGCAGCTTCTATGGTCTTGCTTGGGTAACCGTTGCATCACAAGTCACCGTGGAGAAAAGACTGGTATTCTATTAATGGAACAACTATGAATCTAAACCTATTTGTCCCCTTCGTTTCTCTATCTTCAAGGAAGCAATTAAAATAAAAGAAAGGTATTTTTTTGTTCAAAATAATATGTGCTTTGTATTTAAAAAAGAAAGGTATTCTTCAGTTCACAAAAGAAATCAATTCTCTAAGTTGCCAATTCAAGGCATACTTAGAGTTGCTTCACGGTTGATGATCAAGTTGGATTTCTTTTAATGGTTCTTTAGAGATATTAATGCTTCTCTACTATTGTACTATAATGTAGGACTGAAAATGAACTGAACCGGGCCGAACCGAGCGTGTGCGTGTTCAAGTTCAAGCTTGTTTACCATTATTGAGCTCGAGCTCGATTTGAACTTTTTAGGATGGTGTTTAAGCTCGACCTTTATTATTGTCGAGTTCGATTCGAGTTTGTTCATGAGCTTAGTTTAAATTGGATTATTAAGCTTGTTAACGAGCAACTCGTTTAATGAAATATATGAGCTTTAATCAAGCTTTAATTGAGCTTGTTTGCGAGTAGCTTGTTGAGAAATATACATGATTTGTATAAATTAAAGCATGTTAAGCTTAAAAAATAAAAATTTAAACAATATTGTTCACAAATAAGTCTTAATCGAATCTTAATTGAACCATAATTGAGTTTATGTTGTTCATGAATATAAGTGAACCGATGGTAAGTTGTTCAAGCTTGTTTAAAAGTGTTCAAATTTGTTTAATTAGTTATTTAAACCATCATGAGCGAGCTCTAATCGAGCCGAGGCACGAGTAACTTGTTGAATGCTCGGTTCATTTGCAGTCCTTCTGTAATGTAACAAGGTGGCTTGGATGGCTTGTGCATCTGTGGGCAATTTCCGCTTCTGTGTTGTGCTGAATATTGAATGGCTGGATCATTTTTGGAATGGAAGGGTCTAAATCCTCAGGCTTCAGCGCCCTATTTTCTGTTCTTTTTATGGTAATTTCACTTCCATGATATTCTGATTGATGCTCCCTATTTTCTCCCCATATCTTTGAAAGGGTTTTTTTTTTCAGATTGAAGACAAGGAAATGAAATGTAATTGAAAGTGGGATTTACATCCATACCACATAATTCTTATGTATTTTATATTTATAATCTAAATTCATTTATCTATTTTGTTATGAGACACATTTCGGCATACATACATGCATGCATTTTTGTACTCTCTCTCTCTCTCTCTATCTTATTTATATATCTATGTATGTATGTCACTGGAGTTATACTTTTTCCTGAACATACTCATTTCACATTTTATCTCTAAGAGTAAAGCCACTCATCCATGTGAGCGTCCTTATTTCTGCAACACTTAACTTAGTTTTATGCTTCTCTTTTATTGGCCAACATTCTGTTCATAAATCATTACAAGTCTTACTGCCATCTTATAAAATTTTTGCTTAAGTTTAGCGGTACTTTTCTATTACACAACATGCTAGATGCATTCCTCCACTTCAATCATCCAACTTGAATTCTACTAATATTATCATCTATTTCACCATCATTTTGAACAATAGAGCTTACAAATTTGAATCGCTCACTCTTTTTAATGACTTGTTCACTCAATGTCACAACACTACCACTAGAACTTCTATAACTAAAATTACACTTCATATATTCTGTTTTAGATTTACTTAAACAAAATCTTTCAGACTCTAAGGTTGACCTCCATAATTCAAATTTCTCTTGGACTCCCTCTTTAGTCCAACAAGAAGAATGTCATCAGCAAAAAAGCTTACACCAAAGTACATCTTCTTATAAATGCCTAATAAGAACATTCATAACTAAAGCAAAAAGATAAGGGCTTAATGCTGAGAATAGCTGTGGCAAAGGACGGTTCTGCCTCGGGAGTAGCCACTCCATGAGGCACTGCTTGAATCGTCTGGCAGGTCTGCTTTTTGATGAAACAAATGTGCATTCGAGTCTTTGACTGCCCATTTCCTTCTCAACCATTCTTATCTTCAAGTAAAAAAGTGGTATGATTTCTTCGGCTTTTAATCATAGATGTCAAATTTGTACGCTACCACAAATTAATGATGCCTTCACTTACGTTCTACATAAATAAATAGTGATGCTTCTCTCTCCAAAGAAAACTAATATAGTTTAACGGTCCATTGCTCTGCCAGCTTTCTCATTGTGATTTTGTTGAAATTTGTTTTTCTGTTGATTTTGAGAAGCAACAACTTTGAGAGAGATGTTAAAGTGTGATTGCCGTGATAACACATCAGATTGTTGCCATGTATACCTGGCATCAAGGTAATTTTATCTTATATGGCAACAGCACAGCAGATTGATGGTTGAGTTTTTCAACAACCTTTTGATGACACTGAGGGCTTGTTTGGGATCAATTTTGTTTTGTGTTTTTGTATTTACTTGCTACGGGTTCCCATGCTGCTGTTGTCGTGCACATTTGTCAGCCACCATCGTTGCCGTAGCTGTTCCAAATGAACCCTAAATGTGATGCTTATGAAGAGTCAGTCGTCAATATCTTCTATCGTTTCTGTTCTCCATGGTCGTTGATCACTTTGGTTTAGCTCCATTATTTTCTGATGTCAAATCCACTATTGAGGCAATCTAGCCCATCTTATGATGCCTTGGTGGCCGCCGCCTTCTGCACTGTTGTGAGCTTTCGAGTCCCCATTTATGTTCTTTATTTTTGATGATGTTCGTTGTAGTTGCTTGGAGGAGTTACGCATCATGTGCAGGTACCATGGTAATAGGGGAGGATCCTAATCTATTCTAACTGTTGCTTTGATTGATACTCTATTTGTTTCCTCAAAATGAATCTTCAAATTTGCTTTGGTTGAAAGAATTTACAGGAAAGAAATTTAAATTCAGTTACTTTTCTGGTTTGATAATGAGTCTTCAGACTTTGATGTGAGCTTTTTAGCCCTCGAATATAGGTACAGGGTCTTGAGTTCATTTACACTTTATAAACATTTTTTAATTGCTCTTATTTTATTATTTTTGAATTGAATTTAACTTCAACTTTTGACAGGGGTTAGCAGAAGGGATTTATTAATTGTTTGTTTCTTACATGTGTGCCACTAATTTTATATGGATTTGTATATCTGACTGTATTTTCAAATGCGAAGGGAAAATTTTCTCCATTGTGTCCTATTAGATTATCTGTAGTCTCACACCCTCATAGTAAGAGCTCAGGGAAGAGAGAGAGAGAGAGTTTATATATAGTTTTCTTTTTAATTAAATGTTGAAATTTTTAAAAAGCCTAAAATTTTTTATTTATTATTTTATTATTTATTAGTATTGCATCAAATTTTATTTAATCAGATCAAAAAAATTAATCCATTAGGATCAACTAGCGCTCTTTTATAAAACGCCTGGCCTCTCGCGTACTGTAATCGAAGAGTGGATGTTTATTTGCAAATTATCTATCCGAAGTCCTCATCGACCTCGATTTTCTCAACCGTTTTCCGACGGGTGGTTAGGGAGAATAAGTTTTGTTCCGTCCTTATTGCACCCTCTGTGTATAAATGGACAGCCCGGTGCATTGAAAATTCAAATTAGTTTGTACGTTTCGCGAGCAGTGGTCAGTCTCTTCTGCTAGCCGTCTCCCCGGCCTACGATTTATTTTCCTAACCCATTTCTGTCTCTCTCGCTCTCTCTCTTTTCGGCTTCCTCACTACGATTGGATCGCCCAATGTAATCCATCATGGAAGGCGATCCTATGCCGGATTCGGGGGTTCTCCGGAGATCCTAATGTTTCTCTTGTTATGTCGCCGAAGCAGCTTGGATAGCCCGCTCAACTACGGGAAACCGCTGCGTCTGTGCTTCAGATCAAGTGCGTGTATCTGCTTTGTCATGGAAATAGGGCGAACCTGAGCTTTCAATTCCCTTGACACTTTTTTACAAACGGGTTTTCCAGCGCTCTAAGTGGATGCCTGAGTAGTTCTAAGCTCCTATATTGCCAAACTTTGCAGGGATATAGGGTTGTTTGAGATGACTTGAGCATGATTTAATCCTTAGTAGGATTTAATTTAAATTCCTAGGGGATGTTTGGTTGCAGGATTTGAGCAGGATTTAAGTTGGATTTAACTTAAATTCAGCTAAACGGTATTTTTGGAGAAGTTAAATCCTGTGCTTTTGTAATCCCGTTAAAGCCGCTTTTGCAAGTTAAATCCGGGTTTACTAAATCCTGTTGGTAGGGTAATTTATGTGATTTAGAGAAGCATAAATGCTTGAAGGAGGGTGGGGGGAAAGATGAGGATTACCTTCGTGATATCTCCATTGTATTTTCAGGCAGCAACGAAATAGAAGGGGTACAAAGACTAGGGTTTTGCACGCTGAAATCTCGTTAAGTCCTTCTCTTTTCTAGTTTATTATTTTTATATTAATTTATTTTTAGTTAAAATTTAAATTATTTAGATAATGATTAATTAATATATCATTTTAGATTAATTTTAATTTTTTTCTATCTTCAAGGAAGCAATTAAATGAGCCCATAAAATGGATTGTTTCTTGCAAAAAAATTTCTTTTTTGCCCACTAAATCTGTTAAGTGTGGGTTTTTTTACGGTGTATGTTTGATTTAAACCCAATGCTTTGTTAATAATTTTCAAGTGGGATTCAAATGATTATCTAGGTTTCTTGTTCTCCCTTGTTACTGAATTCTTATGCTGATACATCTCAAGGTGATGGATGCCCTAACATAGAATGCTCCTCTCCAATGAAAGCTCCTATAGTTGAAGGTTCTACTGTGATTTGGTTGCAAATTACTTTGTTGATTCGACAACAAAAATTTTGAATGGGAAGCTAAAATGCTGTAGCAGTGAGAACACTGCAATTAGACTGTTGACGCATATATATGCTGACTTCAAACTAAGTTGATTTTATATAGCAACAACATTTCAGCTCAGTAGTTGAATTTTCAAAGTAATATTTATTGTTTTAGCATTAGCAACTTCAAAAAAATAGTTTTTTTTCCAGCAATTTAGGTGTCTTTTGGGCTCACTTTTGTTTTTTATGTTCTATTTTTATTTTTATATTATTTTGTGTTTATTTTGGTTCAAAAAAATTTGCTCGGTATCTTTAAAAAAAATGTCCTTATTTTTTATTTGGTGGTGGTTACTAAGGTCTTTAACCTGGTAAGCTATTTTTTGTAGCGGTGCCGGAGAAGTTCAGATGGCCTGTGTTGTGCGAAATTGATGTGTCTACGTAACAGTTCTGCTCCATTTTGTTGCCTCCCTTGTTTGTCAAACAGGTTTTTCAGTGGGCTGTATAAATACTAGAGTATTCTTCATTTCACAAAAGAAATGAAATCTCTTAGTCCTTAGTTGAAGGCATACTTAGAGTGGTTCCATGGCTAATGATCAAGTTGGATTTCTTTTAACTGTTCTTTAGAGATATTATCGCTTCTATTTTTCTTGTTGTTGCAAAATCACCATAGAAAGAGTTTAAATTTTATTGAATCCAAAGACAAGTATTTAAAGAGTGAACAAGAAAACTCATTTCAACGCGAAAACCTCGAAAAGAGGAAAAATCATTTACTTGAGAAAAGCTTCCACTATATATTTGTTTTGAGAGTTTTTTTTCGATAACTACATAATTATAGGGTTAACCATGAATTAAAATCGACAACAACAAATATATATAATGCCTTTTGTAAATAAGCGAGAGAATGAAAATGAATGATCAAGATGGCCATAATGGAGATCGACGATCAATGACGGCGAGATCAGCGGCCAGTGGTTGACAACCGTCAGTGCGACGTGTTGGAGGATTTTCTGCTTTAGAGTCTCCTCGCTTGCCCCTCCTCTCATGAAGAATTTATTTTAGAGTGAAAACTAGAAATACATGCAAAATCGAACCACTCCTCTCCATCTGGACGACTCAAAATGATTCCTTTGATCATATGATGTATTTCGTGCATTTGAATGCAAATGAAGTCTAATTATGAGATGACTGTTAGATTCAAGTCGATTTTGGTTATAAATACATATTTAAGAGATTGATAATGCGTTGATCTCTGTAGTTGATGTAATCGATTGCCGACATCAAGATTGCTTACCAGTAAATTTTCGCCATATCACTTGTAATGGGAGCGAGCTTGGATGGCTGTGGGGCAACCGCTACTGTGTTGTCAATATTGAATGGGCGAACCATTTTCAGGATGGAACTGAGGCGAATCTATGCCTTCAACCACACGCTTCCATGTTATTTTGTTTGATACTCCTTATTTTCTCCCCTTATTTTTGAAATGCTTTCTCTTAATTGATGAAAAGAAAATTAAATGAAGTTGAAAGGGGGATTTACATGCATAACACTTAATTTTTTTGTATTTTACGTATACAATATAAATTTCTATATTTATTTTATTGTGAAATAACATTTGAGCATTTTTTAGCATGAAGATAAATGTTGGCCACATTTCTACATGTGGAAATGTGTATGAGATCAAAGAATTTTTTGGCTTACAAGTCTTTTTAATTTTATTTTAAAAACAAGATATCAGATGAGTGAAGAAAGAGTTTGTTGGTTCTTATGTTAAAGAATAAATGTGATGAACATATAAGGAGGATTGACAAAATATTTTCTTATTTCAGTTGATTATATCAAGGATGAGCTTGAAGCTCTTATTATTTTGCTTTAGTTATGAATGTTCTTACTAGACATTTACAGGAAGATGTACCTTGGTGTATGCTTTTTGTTGATAACATTCTTCTTGTTGATAAGATTAAAGAGGGAGTTTAAGAGAAACTTGAATTATAGAGGTCAATTTTAGAGTCTAAAGGTTTTCGTTTAAGTAGATCTAAAATTGAATATGAGTTAGTTTAAGTTCTAATGACAAATGTTGTGATATTGGTGAATAAGTCATTAAAAGAGAGCGATTAGATATGTATTGTTCAAAATGATGGTGAAATAGATGGAGATGTTATTAGTAATTCAAGTTGAATTTGAAGTGGGAATGCATTCATTACTATTGTGGTGTTTATTTTGAGATGTGTGACACCATAGATCTTGGGCTTATCAAGTGAGGCATGACATTAAAGAATGATGTATCTCAAAGTATAAATCACCACCTTATAATGACTAATCACCCACAAAGGACTCTGGCATGTGATGTCAATATTAGAGATCTTTTTTCTTCTTTACATGAAAAAGTTAAGTAGGGTTTATTTTAAGTCGGGTTCGTTAAATCACTCATGGATTCTCCCCCACATAGATTCTATCTGAACTCATTTAATTCTTCTCCATCACATGTACTTAACTCTATCCCAATATTTGTATTGAATTGAGATGATCATATGACAGTAAGAGAGGATATTGGAGTAAAATTTTAAAGTCATCAATCAATCCATCATCCATCCTAATTACTCTAAGCAAGTTGACAATCAATTTGAAAAAAAAATTTAAAAAAGAATTGATTTTATGCAATTATAAAAGTAGGGGGAAATGAGATTTTAGATCTCTTCTTACCATCATTCAACACTCAAAATCTCCAAAGTAAAAAAAAATCGATCTTCAACCTCTTTGAGCCATTCTTGAGCTCAAAAATACAAATAGTTATTTTTTCGTCGAGACGACGATAAACATCAGAAAAGATAACGTTTTGAAGGGAGGCTAAGGTTAAAAGTAATTCCAAAGCTTGCTCAGATACCAAGAGTTCGTCAATCTTCACCGAAACCATCTCGTATAAATTTCACCAACTTTAGTCGTCCTTAGGATTTCTTGTATTTTGTGTTAATTTTTTTGTGATTTTAAGAATTTTTTTTAGATAATTTTGTATTTTTACTTTAAATTATCACAATTAGAAAATAAAAATTTTTCGGTATAAATCGACGCAAAAACAGGTCTATTTGGATAAGTTTTTACTTAAAAAATCTTATTTTTCCTTTAAAAAAAATCTATTTTTACTTTTCACCATCGACGAGGCTATAGCCATTGAGTGCGAAAGACCGATCAACGGCGAAAGAGTGGTTCACTTTGAACGTCACTGATCGTTCCGATCGATCGACGACCGCTTTGGATCGCTTGAAGCGATGGATCGATCGACGGAATTCACGCGATCGCATCTCGATCACGCGCCGCTTGCGATCCGCCTGATCGCTGACCGATCTGACCTTCCAATGGCATGTCTTGCCGCAGATTTTTTTTTATTTAAAAATTAATATAAAATTTAAAATTCATAAAAATAAAATATTTAATCAAAATTGAAACAAGTTTGGATTGCTTGGGGAATCCAATAAATTCAAAATTCTCCAATTTGACCAAGTATTTTAAGCTTAATGTGAGTTTTAGTGAAAATTAAATTTTATTAATTAAATTAAAAATATATGTCAGATTAAGTTGAAATTTGTATGGATTGAAATTAAAGTTAAAACATAAAAATTTCAAGTGAAAATGAATTCTGGATTGAGAGAAATTAAATTTTGAAGTTCAGATTGTCTATTTTAATAAAAATTCAAAAATTTATAAAAATTTTCAAAATGTTTTAAATCATTTCAATTGACATCTTGGACTCTAAATAAAATAATATGATATTCTGAATTTTAATGAAACCCAAACAAATACTTAGGTAGTTTAATCAATTAAAGAGTTTATAAAAATATACGAAGAAATTTTGAAAATTAAAGTTAAAACATACTTACCATAAAAATTTCAAGTGAAAATGAATTCTGGATTGAGAGAAATTAAATTTTGAAGTTCAGATTGTCCATTTTAATAAAAATTTTCAAAATGTTTTAAATCATTTCAATTGACATCTTGGACTCTAAATAAAATAATATGATATTCTGAATTTTAATGAAACCCAAACAAATACTTATGAGTAGAGTTTAATCAATTAAAGAGTTGATTAAAACATAATTTTAAAACAATTTAAATATCAAATCAAAATTAGAAATAAAATAGCACTTAAGCAATCATTAATCAAACATCAAATCAGAATAATATCATCTTTAGAGAAAATTAAATTAAATATGATTAAATCTATTTAAGTAAATAAAACTCAAATAAATGATTAAATCTTAAGACAAATTTAAAATTAAACAAATCTAGAAAATTTGAACATAGGTTAAATCAGTATAACTAAACTTACATTAAGTCTCAAATCTTAATCACATGATACTCCTTAATGAATATAAATAAATTAAAATTAATTAATCATTAAATAAACTAAAAAATTCAAATTGATTAATAAACCAATTCAACATAATCATTTAATACTAATCGAATTAAACTAAATAAAATTAAAATAAACTTAATTAACATATGATTAAATCACATCTATTTGGAATAAGATAATTAATTAATCATTAAATATTTTAACTTAATAATTAAATCAAACATGTTAACGAAATCAAATAAACATAATAAGTGAATAAAATCAATAAAACTCTAATCATAAATTGAAATGAAATAAACAATTAATTCATTTAATAATAATAATGATATTAATAATAATTTTTTAATAAAATCAATTTAAGTAAAATATTTAACTAAATCAAATCATTTACAGGTGAGAAATTAAGTCATTAATCTCGAATTAACAAACCCTTAATTAATCTAATAATTTAAAATTTTAATTATTTTTAATCAAATTAAATTAATCAAACATCTAATTAATGCAAATTTAATAAATTAATCCATAATCTTAATTAATCAAATTAATTTAAATAAGTTACAAACTTTAAAATTAAGCTTAAATCAAACCTTTAATTAAATTTAATAATCACACCCCTCAAATAAACTAATTAAATTAATCAAATTAATCATATTAAATTTAAGCTTAATCAAACATAATTAAGATGCAATTAAATACAAATCAAAACTTAAATTAATCCTAAATCATTAAGTCATTAATCTCTAATTAAACAAAGTTTTAATTAATGTAATAATTTAAAATTTTAATTACCCTTAATCAAACTTAATCAATCAAACATCTAATTAATGCAAACCGAATGAATTAATCCATCATCTTAATAAATCAAATTAATTTTAAAAATCACATTAAAATTAATTCAAATCAAACACTTAATTAATCTACTAATTAATTTAATCACACTTATTAAATAAACTAATTAAGTCAATTAACTTAATCATATTAAACTTAAGCTTAATCAAACATAAAATGCAATTAAATGCTAATTAAATCGTAATTTAAACTTAAATCATTAACTCATTAGCATCGTAATCAAAGCGATTGGATACACCGTCATCCGAATCTGATCTGGACGGGACCATTCCCTCACGTGAAAAGTAAAAATAGGTTTTTTTTTTAAGGAGAAATGAATTTTTAATTACAAACTTATCCGAATGGACCCGTTTTTGCGTCGATTCACATCGGAAAAATTCTATTTTCTAATTTGGATGATTTAAAGTAAAAATGCGGGATTATCTAGGGGAAATTCTTAAAATCGCAAGAAAATTAACATAAAATATGAGAAATCTTAAGCCGGCTAAAGTTTGGCGAAATTTATCTCATCGAGGTTTGTGAAAGATCCGAAATGAACAGATGTGAAAACTTTGGAATGATTTTACCTTTTGAATTGCCTTTTCCGATGTTCACCGTCGTCTCGCCGAAAAATCAACTATATCTATTTTTGAGCTCAAGAATAGCTCAAAGAGAGGATTTTTGCATTGGGAAGCTTTGGAGTCGAATGGTGGTAAGCAAGATGTAAAGTCTCATTTACTCTTTATAATGACAAAAAATCTATTCGATTTTTTGAATTTTTTCCCAAATTGATTGTATTTTGCTATGGATGAGGATGATTGAGAATTTTAGATTTTGTTTAATCCTTCTCGCCATATGATCAACTCATATAGTTTAAATGATCGTTGCTCTGGCAGCTTTCTCATTGTGATTTTGTTACAATTTGTTTTTTTGGTTGATTTGGAGAAGCAACTACTTTGAGAGAGATGTTAAGTGTAGTAGCCCTGATATCATTGTATCAGACTGTGGCCATGTAGACGTGGCAACAAGATAATTTTATCTTACATGTTGATAGCATTGCAGATTGATGGTTGAATATTCGCCGAAACATTGTTTATCGTTTCAGCAATATCAACTAAAATAAATAATTTTTTCTATATCCATTTGATGACTGAAGGCTTATTTGGAATATTGTTTTGTGTTCTTATTTTAGGCTTTTACATGCACATTCTTCCTATTCTTCTATATTTACAATTCAACCAAATTCAATTTTAATTTTTCAAATTGAAATTCAAAAATTGAAATTCATAATAAAAGTGCAACCCGTATTTTTCATTTTTGTAAAGGTCTCAATGATTTAAATCATGGCACATACAA
Source organism: Cymbidium sinense (assembly GCA_021442155.1). Lineage (NCBI taxonomy): Eukaryota > Viridiplantae > Streptophyta > Magnoliopsida > Asparagales > Orchidaceae > Cymbidium > Cymbidium sinense. The sequence goes on from CM038215.1 coordinate 170,441,453, forward strand.
ATTTCTTATAGTATCAAAAAATAGGGAGGGTGATTAAATTGTACATACTTATGCATTGGGTGATTGATTTGTAAAAATCTCTTTTATTTTATTTTTACTTGCTACTACTGTGCGCCACTGTTGATGATGTTGTGCACTGGTGTCAGCTGCTGTCATTCAACAGCTGTTTCAAATGAATCCTAAATGTGATACTTATGGAGAGTCAATTGTTGCTAGCTTCCATCATTTCTCTTCTGTCGATGATCAGTTTGGTGCAGCTCCATTATTTTCTGATGTCAGATCCACTATTGAAGCAATGCACTTATGCACGATTGTGAGTCTCTTCTTCAACTCCCCATTTTTGTTTCTTATTTTTTATGATGTTTGCTAGGGTTGCTGGGAGGAGTTACGTAGCATGTGCAGGTACCATGGTAATAAGGGAGGACCCTAACCCATCTTTCTGATACTTTGAATGGTACTCTATTTTCTTCTCCAATGGAACTTCAAATTTGTTTTGCTTGAAACAGAAAATAAATTTAAATTCAGTTACTTTTTGGATTGATTATGAATCTTCAGCTTATGATTGAGCTTCTTAGACCTCTAATACAGGTATACGCCTCCTAAGTTCATTTACAATTTATAAACATTTTATCAAATATTCATTTTTTTATTATTTTTGAATTTGAATGCAACCTTTTCAATTCAACATGAGGTAATTTAGAATTGGAAGTTTTATTTATTTGTAACTTTTAACAAGGTTAGTTGAAGGTAAGGTCTCTATGATTTGAGTAAAGTTGTATTTGAGACAGTTTTTAGCTGTTTTGTTTTTCAGAAAACAACCACAGTTGCGTTTAGTTACTAGCTTTTTGGCTGTTTTTCAAAATGTTGTGGGAAAAAGTTGGTTTTGAGAATCAAAGTTGTTAGAGTATGGTGTCTATTAGAAATATGTTGCTTGAATTTTTTTTAAAAAAAATATTTTTAATATCCACAATAGCTTTTTAAAAAGTCGCTTTCATCACGAACTTTACAACCAGCTTTATACAGTTGCCACAAACATATCCGAATAATTTAGCTTCTATTTATTATATCATTCTAGCTTTTGATATTGCCTTATATTATTTAGAGGTTAATATTTATGCTATTATTTTTAAATTTAGATGTAAAATGTGACATTTCTGATGTTTTTAGTTAATGATTTAGTTATATTTAAATTTTTTGGTTTTGTTATTTAAATTTACATCTAAAATAAAATTTATGACAATTATATTTAAACATTTTATTATTACTCTATACATGATTTTAATTTTGACTCTTAAGAAGTAAAATGTAACTAATAACTAATTCAATTTAATTATTATTTTTTAATTTTTCTTAATATTGGTATTAATTAGTTTTTCAGTCATTTTATTATAGCTCAATGTATCATTTGGAGTAATGGAACCCAAAATTTAACATGAACAAAGGGAATTTGATTAATTTGAAAAATGTGTTATGAATTTTAATATTTGGATAATAATATGAAAAATTAATGATGTGTTAGATGTTATGTATGATGTTATGCATGTAATTGTCCCTTTTTTCTAACAATAGTGCACTTTCCTGCAATGGCTGCCCTAGGTCGCTCTATTTCCATGGAGTGGAAACTTTATAACAGTTTAACCGTAGTTAAAGTTTGGAAGCGGCTCCATTGTTGTCGTAGCCTAGCACAGACTGTTATGTTTTGGTGGGAGCTCCTGTTTTTGCATAAGTAGATGGCCCAGTGATATCAATGCCTGTGACGCATTGAGAATGGCTCGCTGCCTCCACCATATGCTTTCTACTTGGCCGATGATTATAGTTTGCTCTGTTTCTTTCTCTTTAATTGTGCGATGCTGATGAAATCCATAGCTTCAGAGGTGCTTGAGGCACCTTAATGCTGCTACGCTATTCTTTTGTAATGCCATTGGAGCAGCTTGGATGGCCCGATCATCTACTGAAAACTGCTTCACCTGTGAGTAATCAGTGGAGAGCAGATCAATGGATCTGCTTTGATGATGGAACAATTATATAAGATATTAAAGTGAAAGGTAATGGCTTAAATATTTAAAATAAATTTAATATAATAAGTTTTTCTCTCTCATTCTAATTATTCAATATTAAAATAAGAATATCACAAGTAATGATGGTGACATCGGTGCTCAACATTATACATGAGTAGAGAGAGCACAAGAGGAGAGGTGCATGGGTATTGTTTATCCTAAGATTGGTTTGTGTGTGCTAACGCAAATGTGTTATTTGGATAATTAAAGGTCTTGCCTCACAAAAATTCTGGTGAACTGGGCTTTAAGGCGTGCATTTCATCATATGAGGCATAACGCTCACTCAGCAACAACGAGGCATAAGCCTGATTGTAATTTTTTCAAAAGAGCACTATGGTAGGTTTTTTATTGTGTAATTTTATGCAGTGTTTAACTTCAAGATTTTAAATATCTATATTTACTTTTTTATGAAACAAACATTTTGGTAATTTTTTGACAGTCAAATTTCTTTCTATACACGGTAATATCCATCATTGTAGGTGATCATGCCTGCCAAATGGCAGGGCAAGATCAACACTATTCTCATGCTATGGCGATGGAGCAGTTGGATGGCCTTTGGGGTAACCCCTGCTTCATAAGTCACTGTAGAACCGTGTTGTGGACATGCTTTTTAATACAATGGCGAATCTTAGTCTGTATCGATTTCTTTTTACCCCATAATGGAATGATCCGTATATTGAAACCATAGGATGATTGTGGCTTGAGCTCCATGCTCTCTATAAATTCATGAGTAATGCTTCACCCTTTAGGGATAACTCATTAGCTTAAGGGTCGGTTTGTTGTTGTAATATTTTTGATAATTTTGAGAAATGTTATGGGGAGAAAAAATTTATTCGAGTGTGTTAGCCATTTTGTCGAAAGTGATAAAAAAGGGATTTACATTCATGCTATTGAATTTTTATATATATTATCTAAATGGGCTTTTACATACACAATTGTTTGGTTTGCTGCATTCAAAATGTTATATATTTGGTGACTGCATTTGGATTATTCTCTACCTCAAATCAAATGAATTCTATTTATTCACCGACACTTATTTTTTGCAAATGTCTGTTCTCGCTTGTACTTTGAGTCTGTAATCGAAAAGGGGATACTTCAATCACAATTTATCAGAGGCTGGTGTCCGCCATGACTTTCATTGGTTTTTCTCACCCGTTGACGGTTGGTAAGCAAGAAAATTTAGAGTGCAGTATGATTTTGGTTCAAAAAACTATTTGGAAGGTGCTTTGCCGAAACTAGAAAAAGGAAGATTTTGATACATATCTCACAATTTTTTTGAATTTACATATTTAACATCTAAAGTTTGATATTTACAAATTTTAGAAGGATATTTGTTCAATTATGTGATTTATGAGGCATATAAAGTTGAATTTCTTCTTATTAAATCCTACTTGTAGCCAAGTGTTACAAGGCGATGATAATGATTGGAAATTGACCATGGAAGACTACTTGACTATAACTACGTATCATTTAAAATTAAGTAAGACATGTTAAATGCCCTAATCACAATCGAAATCATTAAATTCAATTCGATTTGAAAATTGACTGTAATGCGTCGAAAGCATAAAAATAATTAAATAGAAAATATCAAATCAATTAAGGATCAATCAAATAATTAAAATCAAATTTTAATATAATTACACGCATATCGAAGTCGGAAGTGATAATGTCTAAACGATTCACAAATTAATTGCGTTGCCAAACGTCGAAACCTATCGAACGACGCCTTTCGCGGTCAATTCGACAAAGTGTGCGTAAATGTCGATCAATCCGAATGCGACGCCGCATTGAGAAACTAATTTTATCCGACCGCCGACATTGTCAAAACGACTCCGACGCGAATCGATCGATGCCGTGATTCGCACAACAAACAACTAAAATTGACACCTTAGTATTTTATTATTGTGGATGATTAAAAATTAGCTAATTACCTAATTATTAAATTAGTTTGCTGCTTAATCACTTAATCCCGCCAATCCTACCTAATCTCGTACCTAATCGGAAGAGGTCCTCAAAGCAAACGAGGGTTATCCGCGTTGACCTCATTTTTCACGATCCTTCCTCTCATTTTCGACCTTTCCTCTCTAAAGCAAGTGATTTCCTCTCCTCTTCTGCTCGACAACCCACCCACAGTTTCCTTCTCCCTCTACTGAGCTCCTCAGTGGTTCTCCTCTCCTCTCCTCAAGACCGAACCTAGAGCAAACAGACTCGATCCTAGCCTTTCTTCCTCCTTCCACTGTGAGCGAGCAAAATGAAGGAAACTCCTCTTCCCTCCTTCTTAGAGTGACTAGCTGAGCAAGACACCGTTTTCCTGTCTCTCTCACAGGGCCTCTCCAATGAAACTCCTCTGGCTCACTCTTGAACGACTTTCTTCTTAATGGGCAAAAGTATTCTGCTCTTTGTTCTATTGCATAGAGCTCTGAGTAAATCCATATCGTGTTTCAAGCAATCTTACTTTTCGGTTTAACTCACATGAATAGGAGTTGAATGGGTGTACCCTTTACTTGATATGATAGAGTTCATTAGCTTTCACAAGACGCTTATTTTATCCAGTTATTGGAAGGGAGAATGATCAAAATTTGCTCGCTTTTCTCATTTGTTTTACTTTATTCGATACTCCCACATAAGGAGCCTGCTTTCATCATTGGCTTTGTTCCAGCTTTTCAATGCACAATTGCTTCCAAATAGAGTATATGAGCTTATAAACAATAGAGAAGGATAATTGTTTCATTTCAAGCCATGACGTAATAAACTATTTTAAACCAACTATACAATATGTTTCTCATACACGAAGTCCCATCTCTTTTGTGATTTGAGTCATGTTGTTGTTTAAATGGATTAAATATTGCAAGCTTTAGGGTTACCTTACTCCGCTTTGCCCCTTTCCACTATTTGATTACTTACAATCATGAAAGTGGCTATCTTATTTACGCAAGATTTCAGATTTGTTGGACTTATTAAACTTAGTGTGATTATTTAGTTTATGTGGATTAAACTTCATATAATCACCATGTTAAAAGAAAAGGAAGAAGGTTGATTGACTTTGTTAGATTGTGTTTTCTTTTGATCATTAAGTCATAAGCCTTTGAAGAATCCAAAATGTGTTTTGTGCAAGTTTAAAGCTTTCATTTTGGTGCTTCATTAAAGTTACATCTTGCTTGTTCATACTTTACTCAAAAGCAATTGCCATGTCTATCTCTTGCATTAAAACAATTATATGTCGTCCATGAGTATTTGGAGGTTGGAATCATGCAAGATACATTGTTCTACTTTTCTTGCTCTTGAATTATGGGTGAAATAGTGATGAAAATGCAATGCTCAAAGAACGCTTTTGTTTATATCTGAAGCTTTAAATTTGTGATATATACCATGTTCTCCAACATTAGAGGAAATCTTACGCTATCAAAATTTCTAGTGTCTCATGACATACACCCATACACGCCTTTCTGACATAAAGACCTCTGGAAATGTGGGGAGAACCTATGTAAATTTTGATTATTATGCTCCTAATCAAATATATAGCAGTGATTTTCTTTTATTTATATGCAAAACGGAATTTTAAATCATGATATAAGTCTACCACGTCTCCAATATTAGGAAACGCTATATCGTTTTGTCAACATACATCTATATCGATGTCTTTCGACACGAAGTGCAGCCTCTTATAACCACAGCGAGAGAGTTTGTAAATTTTGATTATTACGCTCTAATCAAATATATATACGCAGTTCTTTTGTTTATACGCAAGACTTTAAATTTCATGATATAAGTACCACGTTTCCAATATGGTAAAAATCTTATTAAAATTCTAGTGTTCTCACAACATACACCTATACATGTTTCTTCGACATGTATGGCCTTCATGTAAACCCCACATGTGAGAGCGGAGGTCATTGTAATTTGATTATTACGCCCTAATCAAACACACGCAGCCTTTTGTTTATACTGAAATGTGAGCTTTAAATTTGTGATATAAGTCACCATATTCTCCAACACGGAAATCTATCTTATCAAAATTTCTAGTATTCACGACATACACCTATACACGTCTTCGACATTTGGGTGTCAGAATCATGGGAGAGCCGGGATAATGTCAGAATTTTGATTATTTTGCTCTTAATTAAACGACGCAAGATTTAAATTTATTACTATAAGACTACTCGTTTCTCCAACATGAGAAACTGTATGCTTATGCTAACCCATACACGCTTCTTGCGAAATAAATTCGGTCGCGATCACGACACCACCATACACGCCTTTTCTTTGCTGAACACCCTATGCCATATGAATGACGGGAACGAAATTTTCAAAATAAAAAAAGGTGAAATATGTCATATATAAACGCTTATCTTTAATTTCATATACGTGAACAAATTTATTTTAGTTATAAGATCGCCATTGTCTAACGTGGAACTCATGATAAGATGCTCACGCGTCTAACGCATGGGAATCTGTTATATATTGCTCACGCTTCTGCCAGCGAATGTTCGCGAACCCATACACGCTTCTTCGTGTGGCAATCCGCGGCTCACGACATTCCACCATACACGCCTTGGCGTGGAAGACCTACCCCTGCATCATGCGGACGACGAGACACAAATTTTCAAAATAAAATGAAATATGTCATATATAAACGCTTATACTTTATTTCATATACGTGAATGCAAATTTACGCTTATAAGACGTTACGGTTCAATCTACAAACCCATGATAATGCTCACGCTTAACGCGACGTGAAATCTGCTATAAAAGATTGCTCACGTTGTTCAACGCAGGAAATCGTATGCGGCAACCCATACACACCTTTCTTGCATGGTGACAATAATTAGTCGTTGTCTACGACACCACTATACACGCCTTTCTACATGAAGACCTTCAAGTCACGATGGATGACGGAGGTCATTAAATTTTCTTTAAAAAAAAGATAGAGAAAGAAAGGATGAACGCTTGGTTAACATGGGCTTAAAATCTTTTTGCGCCATATATGAATACTACGCTCAATCTCTATATAATAAAAGTTTTATCTTATTTGTAAGTGATGACATAAAGTAGATTCCATCTACTGACAAGTTATGGACGATACATATTAAACTAAATGCCTCTCCTAGTTTTCATTATTCACACCACGATGATTTACATACGAGACATAAAAGACTTAAAGAAACACATATAAAATAAATTAAATCTACCATATATGACATATATCGAAGATATCAAAAAATGGTTAAGTTAGAAACTCACACAGATATGTGACACAACTTAACCCTGCAAGAAGAATTTAAACTGGTAAGGGAGAAAGGAGTAGAAAATGTGATTCGCGAAAAGGAAAATCCTCTTATTTAGAGGCTTTCTTCCTTTCCTCCATCTATTCTTAAGATCGACGGCTACGTCATAAATGCACGCAGAAACTATCTAATGTAATTATTTCATTATCAGCACATGTATCTGACATGCGACGTCACAGATCCTTATCTCTTTTTTATGAAAATAAAGTCATTATATCTTCTTAATAGATTTAATAAGATTTGCCCCACTGCTGAGCTGGATTGAGGAGATGGATTTTAATTAATCCACTGCTTTAAATGAAATATGATATCCACTCATATTTTATATTCCCTCTCTTATCGAGAAATAAATAAGCATGGGTGATTGATCATAGGGTTTTCAAAATGATTTATTTTACCTCTTCTTTCTGATTTGTTACATAAAGAGAGAATTTTAACCCAAATCAAATGCCTAAATTCATTTTAGGTCCATTACCTTATATTTGATCATAGCCTTCAAAATGATTTATTTTAAATTTATGTAATGATTTGCCATATAAAGAAAACAAATCAAATGTCTAAATTCATTTTAGTTTTATGATTGATCGATGCCTTCAAAATGATTTGTTTTAAATTTCTTTATGTTCTGATTTGCCACATAAAGAAAGGGTTTCCCAAATCAAACGCCTAAATTCATTCTTCATCACTTTATATTTGATCATATGCCTTCAAAATGATTTGTTTTAAATTTCTTTATATTTCCGATTTACACATAAAGAAAGGATTTTAACAAATCAAACGCTAAACTCATTCTTTAATCACTTTATATTCGATCATACAAAATGATTTTTTAGCCCTTTATGCTTGATTTACACATAAAGAAAGGGTTTTTAAATCAAATCAAACGTAAACTCATTCTATCACTTTATATTTGATCATACTAAAATGATTTATTTTATTTACGGCTGATTTGACATAAAGAAAGGATTTTAATAAAAATCAAATGACTAAACTCATTCAGCCATCACTTTATATTTGATCATATGCCTTCAAAATGATTTATTTTCCCCTTTACTGATTGATCACATAAAGAAAGGATTTTACCAAAATCAATCAAAACTCATTCGCCATCACTTTATATTTGATCATACGCTTCAAAATTTATTTCAAATTTCTTTATGTATTGATTCCATTATAAAGAAAGAGTTTTAAATCAAATGTCTAAACTCATTCAGCATCACTTTATATTCAGCAAGAGGCTTTCAAAATAATTTATTTCACCATACGTTGATTTGTGACATAAAAGACTTTGGCCAAAATAATATCATATTTTCCAGAAGAGATGTTATACATCCGGTTGTCTGACCGTCCCGTTAACAAAACCTAAAATCCCAGATAAAACTCACGCTTGCATTACAATCACGCCAAATACAAAAGCAGATGCTATACTTTCCGGTTTGGTCTGACCGGCCCGAATGTTATATCAAACCTAAACCAGAATTGAACTTACGCTTTAACAAGATTTAATGTCCATACAACATTTTAAAAGACAGATATCATGTGAAGTGTCAAACAAGGACACGTAAAGTTAGTATAAAATAAAAGACAGATGCTACATAATCCGGCTTTTCTGACCGGTCCCGTTAATAAAACTCAAAATCAAAATTGATATAAACTCTAACTTGAGACATTTTAATGTCCATACAATTCAAAAAAACAGATATCCATGCATGGGAGTAATACTAAGTCAAATACAAGAACAGATGCTACATCTTCCGGTTTGTCTTCTGACCTAGTTAATAAAACCTAAAATGTGATATTATAAGAATTTCAAATTAATAATATCCGGTAGTTTAATTCCATATATAATACAAGATATTTAATCAATTAAATTTAAAATTCAAATTCTGAAAGAGTCTCAAACCCGATCCTCTATGCTCAAACTAGATGACAAGGCGATTATACTTCGAGATAATGAATTTACTGATCCTCCTCTAAAAACCTATTGAGCCTATCAATCGATATTAACCCTGGGATAATTATAATTAAGATTTCGATGAATGATCATATATATTCAAATCTAAAATCAATCATAAAATGATCAAAATTCAAAGAAAATACAAAATATATAAATAAAATAAAATGAATTATTTAAATTAAAACTTAAAAATAAAAATAAAAAATAAAATAAAATCAATCCACCCCTCCGAATTGTTGTCTTCTGAAATTAAGAAAACTCTCACAAAGAGCTCATGTCAAATTAAATACATAACTACCTTCACACTCAAATATTTCTAAAGTCGAAAGGACGCGCCTGTCCCCTGTCTCATGTTTACGGAGCATAAGACCACATAAATGGTTACAACTTTCTCGACCGACCGATATGGCACCACTAAATTATTTGCCACGTATGTTCCCCAATCCGCTTTCTTCTTTGAGTGAACGTAGAATGATTTGGTTGCATTCTACGTTAAATTTAAGGCCGACTTATATTGTCAAAAATTCCATCCAGTCTATAAGGATACCTGGACGACGAACCCATTCCGAAGGATTCTTCTGGCCGGGTCGACTACCTCCTCCGACTAAGCGGACCAGTGAACGGATGACGGAAACCATGGATCTTGATCGGTGCCATCGTTCCCCACAAAAGTTTTAAATTAAAATAATAAATTTCATAAGTTTCTAAACTCCACTCACCGCAATTATATACTCTTTAACGATTCATCGATTTTAATCGAAAGTGCTTCTCTCAAGATTGAGAGTAATTAACTATAGATGCTTATAGAAAACGAAACCAGATATAAAAGTTCACTAAATAACAAATCTCTAGTGTCTTATCTACTATTCATGTCTCAAATTATCACCGACACTTAAACAACTCTCCTCTTTTCCGAAAGATGTCGGTGGCGAATTTTCGGATACCACACCTTCATGCACACTATTAAATGGTGTGGTTGCTTTCGTTCGAAATGCTTCTTTTCTATTCTCTTGCATTCACATGGAGCAGCTTGGAAGGCTTGTGCATCCTCCGTGCAACAGCTGTATTTTTGTGTTGCTGCGGTGAATAAATAGATGGATCTTAGTGATGGAACAAAAGGGAATCTGATTCAGCTCCTTTATTACCCTTTTTGATGCTCGTTAGGGCTGCTGGGTTGTGCTGTTAATGATTGGAGTACTTTATTTACATGAGTGAATTGGAAGGTTTATGTGTTTACTGTGGGACAGTTTTGAGTGTGATGTAAGTAAACTCCCTAAAAAATTATATGATTTGTGCCATTTTAGTTCTGAATATATGGTGAAATATAGCCTTGTCACATTGTCAAGAGCAAATTCAATGATTATAACTTCTGTTAGATTATCGTTACCCAATATTTTCTATAAACCCACATTTGTCATACTGTTTATGATGCTTCTCTTTTTTCTGCCATTCGGTATACTCAACAATTACATACAATTCCAGCCTGAGTGATGAATTATTCATTTATATTTTCACCAGTGTGAATTCTTAGAATCTTTCTCATCCTGTCTCTTTCTCTCATGATGAAATCCATCACAGAAGACAATCTTGCCCACCCATTGGGGGGCATGATTCCTTTAGATGGTGATTCATAATTATCTGCTATTCTCATCCAATTATGATGCAGTAGCTTGGATAGCCTGCGCATCTGCGGGTAATTGCTATTTCCATGTGTCCCTGGTGGAAAATTTGTGGCTGGATTTGCTTGTTGGATTGAAGAAAGGTGAGTCTGAGCTCATTTCTTAGTTTTTTAAGCAGTTCCAAGAGGAGAAATGTGTGTATATGTATGCATGTATGTTTATTTCATCATTCAAGGTGATATTACTTGCTACATGCCGGGGTTGGATTGTTTCCATGGTGCTTCAAGGATCTCTATAATCTTTATACAACTACGATGGAGCAGCTTCTATGTCCCTACCTGGGTAACCGTTGCATCCACAAGTCACCGTGGAGAGAAGGTAGTGGTGTTCTATTAATGGAACAACTGTGAATCTAAACCTATTTGTCCCCTTTGTTTCTCTATCTTCAAGGAAGCAACTAAAATAAAAGAAAGGTATTTTTTTTGTTCAAAATAAAATGTGCTTTGTATTTTAAAAAGAAATGTATTCTTCGTTTCACAAAAGAAATCAAATCTCTAAGATGTCAGTTCAAGGCATACTTAGAGTTGCTTAACGGCTGATGATCAAGTTGGATTTCTTTTAACAGCTCTTTGGAGATATTAATGCTTCTCTATTGTTGTATTGTAATATAGGACCGCAAATGAACTGAACTGAGCTGAGCCGAGCGTGTGCGTGTTCAAGTTCAAGCTTGTTTACCATTATTGAGCTCCAGCTCAATTTGAGCTTTTTAGGATGGTGTTTAAGCTTGAGCTTGTTTATTATTATCTAGTTCGAGCTTGATTCGAGTTTGTTCACGAGCTTAGTTCAAATTGAATTATCAAACTTGTTGATGAGCAGCTTGTTTAATGAAATAAATGAACTTTAATCAAGCCTTAATCGAGCTTTTTTGCAAGCAGCCTGCTGAGAAATCATGATTTGTATCAATTAAAGCTTGTTATGCCTACAAAATAAAAGTTTAAACAATATTGTTCACAAATAAGCCTTAATCGAGCCTTAATCTAACCATAATTGAGCTTCCTAATGAGCTTTGAAAACAATGTTGTTCATGAACATAAATGAACCGAACGATAAGTTGTTCAAGCTTGTTTATTTAGCAATCAAGTGTTTATAAAAGTATTCAAGCTTGTTTAATTAGTTAATCAAACGATCATGAGCAAGCTCTAATCGAGCCGAGGCATGAGTAGCTTGTTGAATCCTCGGTTCATTTGCAGCCCCTTGTAATGTAACCAAGTGGCTTGGATTGCCTGTGCATCTGTGGGCAACGTCTGCTTCTGTGTTGTGCTGAATATTGAACGGTTGGATCATTTTTGGGATGGAAAGGAAACGAATCTAAATACCCAGGCTTCAACCCCCTATTTTCTGTTCTGTTGGAAATGAAATGTAATTGAAAGTGGGATTTACATCCATACCACATAATGCTTATGCATTTTATAACTATAATCTAAATTTATTTATCTATTTTGTTATGAGACAAACATTTGGGCGCACATGCATGCATGTATGTATGTATGTGTATGTGTGTGTGTATATATATATATATATATATATATATGGAGCTACTTCAACTTTTTCCCGAACGTACTCATTTTTCATTTTATCTCTAAGAGTAAAGCCACTCATGCACTTGAGCATTCTCATTTCTGCAACACTTTGCTTTGTTTTGCTTCTCTTTTATTGGTCAATATTCTGCACCATGAATCATTGCAGGTCTTACCGTCATCTTATAAATTTTTTGCTTAAATTTAAGCGGTACGTTTCTATTACACAACAGACTAGATGCATTCCTCCTCTTCAATTATCCAACTTGAATTCTACTAATAACATCTCCATCTATTTCACCATCATTTTGAACAATAGAGCTTACATATCTGAATTGCTCACTCTTTTTAATTACTTGTTCACCCAATGTCACAACACTACCATCGTAATTCTTCAACTAAAATTACACTCCATATATTCAGTTTTAGATCTGCTTAAATGAAAACTTTTAGACTCTAAGATTGAACACCGTAATTCAAGTTTCTCTTGGACTCCCTCTCTAGTCTTATTGACAAGAAGAATGACATCAGCAAAAAGCATACACCAAAGTACATCTTCTTGTAAATGCCTAGTAAGAACATCCATAACTAAAAAGATAAGGGCTTAAAGTTGAGAATAGCTGCGGCAATGGACGGTTCTCCTCGGGAGTAACCACTCCTTCATGAGGCACTGCGAGAATTGTCTGGCAGGTCTGCTTTTTGATGAAACAAATGTGCATTTGAGTTTTTGACTCCCCATTTCCTTCTGAACCTTTCTTATCTTCAAGTAAAAAACTGGTATGATTTCTTCCACTTTTTAATCATAGATGTCAAATTTGTATGCTACCACAAATTAATGGATGCCTCTAATAAATAGTAATGATTCTCTCTCCAAAGAAAACTAATATAGTTTAGGGGTCCATTGCTCTACGAGCTTTCTCATTGTGATTTTGTTGAAATTTGTTTTTCTGTTGATTTTGAGATGCAACAACTTTGAGAGAGATGTTAAAGTGTGGTTGCAGTGATAACACATCAGATTGTTGCCATGTAAGCATCAAGGTAATTTTATCTTATATGGCAACAGCACACAGATTGATGGTTGAGTTTTCCCTGAAACATTGTTTTCCGTTTCATTAATATGAACTTCAATAAGTTATTTTTTCGAAACCTTTTGATGATTGAGGGCTTGTTTGGGATCAATTTTGTTGTGTTTTTGTATTTACTTGCTACTACTACCCACCCATGCTGCTGTTATCTTGCACATTTGCCAGCCACCGGTGTTGGCGTAGCTGTTCCAATTGAACCCTAATTGTGATGCTTTTGGACAGTCAGTTGTCAATATCTTCCATTGTCACTCTTCTCCATGGTCGTTGATCACTTTGGTTTAGCTCCATTTTTTTCTGATGTCAAATCCACTATTGAGGCAATCTAGCCCATCTTATGATGCCTTAGCGGTTGCCTCCTGCACAGTTGTGAGCTTTCAAGTCCCCTTTGTCGTTCCTTATTTTTTATGATGTTCGCTATAGTTGCTTGGATGAGTATCCCAACCTATTTTAACTGTTGCTTTGATTGATAGTCTATTTTTTTCCTCAAAATGAATCTTCAAATTTGCTTTGGTTGAAAGAATTTACAGGAAATAAAGTTACTTTTCTGGTTTGATAATGAGTCTTCAGACTTTGATCGGAGCTTTTTAGCCCGTGAATATAGGTACATGGTCTTCAGTTCATTTACACCTTATAAACATTTTATCAATTGTTCTTTTTTTATTATTTTAGAATTGAATGTGACAGGGGTTAGCTGCAGGTTGACCTCTATGGTCTGAGTTGTCTAACTAATAATTTAGCTTCTATTTATTATTGTCATTCTGGAAGAGAAACGACTTTTTGTGCAAACTATTTTTGGTAAATGATTCCTGGTCATATTGCAGAAGGGATTTATTAATTATTTGTTTCTTACATGCGTACCACTAAGTTTATATGGATTTGTATATCTGACAGTATTTTCAAATATGAAGGGAAAATTTTCTCCATTATGTCCTATTAGATTATCTAGTCTCACACCCCATGGGCAAGAATTTGTATGGAGCAGAGTAAGAACTCAGAGAGAGAGAGAGAGTAGATCTGAGGGTGGTATTAGATGGATGGCTACATAAAAAAAAGGGAATATATTGTGAGAGTTACAATGTAGCTTAATATATTGTGTATTTAGTTACACGGTGTTGTTTGATTCTGGTATGAGTTGATGTGGTTTGTCGTGTTGTGTTTTGACTGAATGTTTGAAAATTCTCCATGGAAGGCCGGACATCTACCCCACACTTATGAAACGGTGGGACTGCTGCTCAGTAGTGATAAGTGGTAACTGCTTTGTCAGTTCGTGTCAATTGAAGAACTATTTGGTGGATTTTCTCTGTTGTTCAACAAAGATGAATTTGAGCCTTCCACTGCCAATCTTGTGGCCTCCGATCATGATGGTGCTGGGTTAGCACGCTCTGCAATTGTAGGTGCCGTTGAGTGAAGCTCCATTTTTTTTTAAGCTCCTAGCTCTCCAATAATTGCTGGGTTAGCACACTCAGAAAAAGGTTCTTTGCGATTTTTTTACGATTTAAGCGTTTAACGTTGAAAATAAAGATGAATTAACAAATCTATTGTTGGGGTATTTTCATTCAAATGTTATTGAATATATATATATATATATATATATATTGGTTTTTTCAGGTTGGACAAGTGTTAAGTTAGATTATGATTTTAAGGTATTCTTAATGTGGTTTTAATAAGATGCATCATTTGAATTAAACAATTAACATTTGTCATCACTTGATATATATTGGAAATTTTCATATATAATATTTAAAGTTTGGTATTTATAAATATTTTTATCTATTCTATTTTTGAAAATGTGTATCATTTTTAATGTGATGAATTAACAAATTTGTATTTTATGCTTTGCCACGTGTTCAAATTTGATTGGTGTTCGTATGTAGAGCTATATCCGGACTCTGCACATAATATTTTCTCCTCCATTTGCGACTTCTCGTTGTCTAGGGTTTCAAGCTTTATAAAGAAAAGATGTTATTCATCGTGAGGTGGTTCTTATTGGGGGCATTTTTGGTTCAAAAAGTATTTTGAAGGATATTTGTCCAAATAAAAATATAACAAGGATATTAGTTCAAATATTTGATTTATGAGACATAAAGTCAATTTTTTTTTATTAAATCCTTCCTAGGTGAAATCCTACTTGTAGTCAAGCAACCTTTACTTAGGCGATGATAATGATTGGAAATTCACCATGGAAGGATTTTCCCTGCACAATAGTAAAGGGTGGGATTCCTTTGATGGCGTGTTGGAAATCAAAATGCTTCTTTTTGACAGCTATGTCATTATGTATAATTGTTTGAATTAGAATCATTTTTTTAAATAGATAAGGCTTGTGAGCTGACTGAATTATAAAATTAAGTTGGAGCTTGAGCTCAAACTCAATTAATTATGCTCAAATAGGGTGACTTGAACATGACTCACTTCTTTTAATTTTATCCACCAGTTCTCCAAATGATTTGTTTGGGTTGAAGGAATTTATTTTTTTTACTTTATCTCCACTCCCACATCTGAATTGTGGTATATTTATGTAATTTGCATTGATCGAACCTTTTGTGTTTTGTCATTGTTTCTTTTTTTGAGGAAATGATTGTAGATATATGACAATAGAAAATTCTCCACTGATTTAGTATTTTATAATACCACAAATCTTTCTAAATTTTGATATTTACATTCATAACATTTAATATCATATTAAAAAAATGAGTACTAATATTATTTGAACTTTTAAATTGAATATACCTTTATCATTCATAGGAAAAGTATTGTGCATCTTTTCTATTTTTATGAGAGGAGAAGCCCTTTAAAATTAATGCTTGTTTTTCTTGGAGACTTTATAATGAAATATTTTCTGTTTGTTATTTTGGGGAAGGATTGTGTATGTGATTTGAACGTGGAAAACCTCAAATTGCATTGCAAACATTGAGGTAAAATTTGATTCATTTTTTTTCTTTTGTCGTTGATGGTTCCGTCATTTTAATTCTTCTCTTATGTTCTTTTTTTTTTTTGGTTTGACATCTAGTTTTGGAAATTATCATGGTCTTTACTTCTTTAGGTTCAAGATTTTTGTGTTATCTTTGCTTTGAATGGTTGTCTTTATTTTTGGAGGCTTTGAATGAAACTCGGTTGTACTTGTTTTGTTTTGTATGAGTTGTTTTGGAAGTTCTTTTTGGTATGTATTAGTTATTTTTCTAATTCTTAGCTTTTTAGTGCCAGCCACTCTATGTAGATGATGCCTTAATATGTGGAAGAGATGTTATTAGTTGTTACTTTCTTACATGCATACCAATGAATTTTTATTTATGTATATAGTAGTTAATGTATTAAAGGATTCATGTCATGGTTTTTGAACAAGTTTTATGATGGATGTCCATTATCTAATGCAACTCTCCACTTTTCTCATTAAGGCCTTGGGACTGGGCAACAATAGTGTTTTTATGGAGAAACTTGAAATATGGAGTTCAATCTTTTAGAGTCTAAAGGTTTACATTTGTGTAGATCTAAAATTGTATACATAGAGTGTAATCTTAGTTGTAGAAGATTTAGTAGTGGGTTTGTGACAATAAGTGATGAAGTCATTAAAATGAGTGAATATAGGAAATGTACTGTGATATAAAAGTACTTAGACTTAATAAGGTCGCTTTTGCTTCATAACCAAATCTTTTCAGGTCTAGTTTTGTCTTTTTTAAGATAGGTCAAATTTAATAAGTCTACTCTCTTAATTTGTTCATCGGTGGTGGACATTTTATGTGACCAAATGTTTGGGGCAACTCTCTCTAATCTTATTTGCCATTGGAGTTTCTTTATCCTTTTCAGTAATAAATTTATTTATAATTTTATTTCTAATTTATTTTTATTAAATCTTACATGAGTGTATCATCTTTATTCTTAAAAATAAGAACTAACAAACTTTCTCCTCTCATCCGACATCTTTTTAATCTTTAAAATAAAATTAAAAGATTCATAAGCCAAAAAAATTCTTGATCTCATAAGCATTTATAGACTTCTATTTGAATTCCTATTTTGATGGTTGGTTAGGGTACTGATGTGAACTT
Organism: Cymbidium sinense; assembly: GCA_021442155.1. NCBI lineage: Eukaryota > Viridiplantae > Streptophyta > Magnoliopsida > Asparagales > Orchidaceae > Cymbidium > Cymbidium sinense. The sequence goes on from CM038215.1 coordinate 170,459,073, forward strand.
ATTTCTTGCTTTGACATGGAGCAGCTTGGAATGCTCGTGCATCTTGCAGGCAACCACTGCGTCTGTGTCGCTGTGAAAAAATAAATAGGTGGATCTTCGTGATGGAACAAAGCGTAAATTAATATGGAAATCAATTGGCTTGTCGTGTTTAGCCTCTCAAAAAAGTGATACGATGTGCTGCATCTCATTTCTGAGTGGACCTATACTTGGTGTAGGTTTATTTTGGTGAAATATAGATTTGTTGTATCTAGCATAGTGCAAATTCAATGATTATTAATCATATCAGGACAGCTGTCTATTTATTCTATATTGAACGGCTGGATCATTTTTTGAATGGAAAGGAGAGGAATCTAAATCCGCAGGGTGCAGCCCCTTATTTTCTGTTCTGTTTATGGTAATGCCACTTCCATGATGTTTTGATTGATACTCACTATTTTCTCCCCTTATCTTTGTAAGGGTTTTTTTCAGATTGAAGACAAGGAAATGGAATGTAATTGAAAGTGGGATTTACATTCATACCACATAGTGCTTATGTATTTTATATCTATAATCTAAAGTGGGATTTATATTTTATCTTTAAGAGTAAAGCCACTCATTCACCTTAGCATTCTCATCTCTACAATACTTAACTTAGTTTTATGCTTCTCTTTTATTGGTCAATATTTTGCACCATAAATCATTGCATGTCTTATCACAATCTTATATAATTTTTTCTTAAGTTTAAGCGGTATTTTTCTGTCACACATCAGGTCAGATGCATTCCTCCACTTCAACCACCCAATTTGAATTCTACTAATAACATCTCTGTCTATTTTGCCATCATTTTGAACAATAGAACCTAGATATCTAAATCGCTCATTCTTTTTAATGACTTGTTCACTCAATGTTACAACACTATCATTAGAACTTATACAACTAAAATTATACTTTATATATTCAGTTTTAGATCTACTTAAATGAAAACATTTAGACTTTTAAGGTCGATTTCAATAATTCAAGTTTCTCATGGACTCCCTCTCTAGTCTTATCAATGAGAAGAATTGTATCTGCAAAAAACATACACCAAGGTACATCTTGCTGTAAATGCTAGTAAGAACATCCATAACTAAAGCAAAAAGATAAGTGCCTAATGTTGAGAATAGCTGTCGCAATGGGCGGTTCTGCCTCGGGAGTAACCACTCCTTCATGAGGAATTGTTCGGCGGGTCTGCTTTTTGATAAAACAAATGTGCATCTGAGTCTTTGACTCCCCGTTTCCTTCTCAACCATTCTTATCTTCAAGTAAAAAAGTTGTATGATTTCTACGGCTTGATGTCAAATTTGTACGCTATCGCAAATTAATGGATGCCTTTACTTACGTTCTACATAAATAAATAATGATGCTTCTCTCTCCAAAGAAAACTAATATAGTTTAAGGGTCCATTGCTCTGCTAGCTTTCTCATTGTGATTTTGTTGAAATTTGTTTTTCTGTTGATTTTGAGAAGCAATAAGTTTGAGAGAGATGTTAAAGTGTGGTTGTCGTGATAACACATCAGATTGTTGCCATGTATACCTGGCATCAAGGTAATTTTATCTTATATGGCAACAACACAGAAGATTGATGGTTTATTTTTCCCTAATATCCACTTCAACAAGTTATTTTTCAACACCCTTTGATGACTGAGGTTTGGGATCAATTTGTTTATTTTACTTTCTCTACTACTACCCACCCATGCTGCTGTTGTCTTGCATGTTTGTCGCATCTGTTGCCGTATTTGTTCCAAATGAACCCTAAATGTGATGCTTATGGAGATTCATGGTCAATATCTTCCATCGTTTGTTCTCCATGGTCATTGATCACTTTGGTTTAGCCGTCGTTGCTTGCCCATACAGCCATCGGCCATTGCTGGCCGTCGTCTCATAGATTTTAGATTATATTTTTTCAACAAAATAAAAAAAAACAAGCCGTGAATTTATAAAACTCTCAACCAAACAATTATAAAGTAATCCCAATTTATTTTATTATTAAATGTAACTAACTAATCCTTCATACATGAGATGCATTCAGTGATGTGTATTTTTTTTCTGGTCGTAGGTCACGTCATTGATGTGAGGGCTGTGGAGGGAGATCATGATTGTCTTGTTGATTCTTTTAATTGGATTGTTGATCTGTGTTTTCTGGGGCACTCTTACGTTTTCTTGTGGATTGTTCAAATTATTTTCGATGACTATTAATAGCCTCATCAATAGAAATTTACACTTCCACATGATAAATCAAATCGATATATGGCCCAGTATCTTGCATTAGTGAAAAGGCAGAAAGGCCCCCCAAAGAAAAACTCTTAGTAATTCAAGGTTAATCCCAGTTATTTGGCGAGTTTCTAAAGAGAACTTCTACAAGTATTATTTAAGTGATTCACTTTCATTTTGACTAAAGCTTGAGAAATGAGAGGAATTTTTAATGATCTTCCGGTTTTCAATAAATTGTTCTACAAAAATTTTAGTGAGTTCGCTAAAGGTATATATAGATCCCCTGATAAGGGAGTAAAACTTAGTGCGGTCCTGACCCTTGAGAGATTGGAAAGACCAGACAAAGCAGTGTGTCAGGAACTCGTCGGAATGCATGATAATTTCATAATGATCGATGTGTTCATATGAGTTAGTTTCCCCATCATAGGAGTCGATGCTTAGAATCTTGAAACCTACGGGAATAAGATGTTGAAAAATAGTTTCGGCTAAAGGTGAATTTCTAATAACTGTGGTGAGAGGGAAGATGATTTCTGTCTTTAAGGTGGAATTCTTTTTGCATTAAGCATTGTAATTTCACACGTATAACATGATAGGTGGAATCAACAGGGCAAAAATGTACCAAATTACCGAGAATAATCGATGTGTTAACAATCGGTTGAGCCGCACGTGTTGGATAAATAAAACTAGCAGTGTCAAGGATGTCAGCATCACAGTTTGGAAATGGAGGAACTTTAGCATGATGGCGAGAAGACCTTGTATTAGCGCTTTGACCTCTCCTGGCTAATGATCGATCTTGGGGGAGATGCGTTTGTCGGAGTAGTGACTGTCGTAAAAGTCGAATTATCTTATTTGAGACTCTTCCATTCAACGAATATGATCTTCTAGAGAGGTTTTTGTTGCACTTTCACCAATAGGGTCACGCCTATCACGAGGAAGTGAGACAGAAGCTTGACTTTTTTTGGTTTAAGGAATGATTTCGGGAGTGACGGGAGTTGGAGCGAGAGGCTCTGTCGATGTGTGTATTGTGCCTGTTGGTCATAACACAAGTGTTCACAGAGGTTGCGATTGTGGGATAAACTTCTCACAACAACAACAACAACAACAAGCCTTAATCCCACCAGGTGGGGTCGGCTACATGAATCCTTCATCTCCATTGTGTCCTATTATGTGTCAAATTCTCATTTAAATCAAGTATACTAAGATCATTTTTATACATCTTAACCAAGTCTTTTAGGCCTACCTTTAGCTTTCTTAACATAAGGCAAATCTAATGCATCTACTCTCCTAATGTCATGGACGATACGCTTTATGTGGCCAAACCATCTAAGGCGACTCTCCTTAATCTTATCTACCACTGAGCTACTCCAACTTTTCTCGAATATACTCATTTTGCATTCTATCTCAGAGTAAAGCCACTCATCCACCTAAGCATCCTCATCTTTGTAACACTTAACTTAGTCTTATGCTTCTCTTTTAGTGGCCAACATTCTGCACCATAAGTCCTTATAGGTCTTACCACCAACTTATAAAATTTTCCTTAAGTTTAAGTGGAACTTTTCATCACATAATAGGTCGGCATTCCTCCACTTCAACCATCCAACTTGAATTTTACTAATAACATCTCCATCTATTTCATCATCATTTTGAACAATAGAGCCTAAATATTTGAAATCACTCTTATTAATGACTTGTTCACCTAATGTCACAACACTACCACTAGAACTTCTACAACTAAAATTACACTTCATATATTCAGTTTAGATCTACTTAAACGAAAACCTTTAGACTCTAGAGTTGACCTCCATAATTCAAGTTTCTGTTGGACTCCCATTCTACTCTTATCAACAAGAAGAATGTCATCAGCAAAAAGCATACACGAAGGTACATCTTGTAAATGCCTAGTAAGAACATCTATAACTAAAATAAAAAAGATAAGGGCTTAAAGCTGATCCTTGATGTAATCCAACTGAAATAGAAAAATATTTTGTCAATCTTCCTTGTAAATGGACACAAGTAACAGCTCTAGTATACATATCCTTAATGATTTGAATATAACCAATATTAATTCCTTTCTGTTCTAAAACTCTCCAAATAACATCTCTTGAAACTTTATCATAAGCTCTCTAAATCAATAAATATTATATGTAGATCATCTTTATTTTCTCTATGCTTCTCCATCAAACCCCTTAACAAATGTATAGTATCCATAGTAGATATACCTGACATGAAACCAAACTGATTGTGAGTAATCGTATCACATCGTAGCTATGCTCATTACTCTCTCCCATAATTTTAATGTATGGCACATTAACTTAATTCATCTATAATTTGCACACTCTTGTGCATCACCTTTATTCTTAAATATAGGAACCAACAAATTCTTTCTCCACTCATCTAGCATCTTTTTAGTTTTTAAAATGACATTAAAAAGTTTGTAAGCCAAGAAATTCCTTGACCTTTTAAACATTTTCACACTTCTATTGAAATATTATCCGGTCCTACTGTTTTTTCACATTCCATTTTCTTTAAAGCTTCACTAACTTCAGATTTACTAATACGACAATAAAAAATGAAATTCTCTATTTTTGTTTAGGTATTAAGGTTGCTAAAATCGTCATTTCAAATCTTTTATTGAAAAGTTTATCAAAATATCTCATCCACTTATTTTCAATATCATTTTCTAAAAAAAAATATTTTATTATTTTCATCTAATACACCTCACTTGAATTATGTCTTTCTTATCTCTTTGGTTGACAAACTTATACATACATCTTTCACCTTCTTTGGTATCTAATCATTGTATAAATCACTAAAAGCTAAATTTTTGCATCATATCGCTTTCTTAGAATCTTCTAAGCTCTTTATATCTTTCCCAATTCTCCGAAGTTTTACATATAAACCAAGTTTTATAACAATACTTTTAATTTTTATATTTTCTTGCACACTCGACTCCACCACCAACTCTTATTAGTCTCTAATTTTCTTATTTCAAATATTTTAATTCTTCAATTTTCTCTAATTCAAAGTCTAAAAATAATTTGATTTATTTTCTCTTCTACAAATTTCTAAAACTAACTGATGTTGTACTTGGGTTTTCACTTGAATGACTTTCAATCTTTACAATCTAAACAATCTATTTTTCTTATTAAAAATAATCAATTTGTGTTTTACTAGATCCATTTTTATAAGTAATAATATGTTCATCTCTTTTCTTAAATAAAATGTTAGCTAAAATCATAAGCTAAAGTAAAATTTAATATAGTCCCTAACTTCTTCATTAGTCACCAAATTCATAATCACCATGAATACTTTTAAAATCTTCTATCACTCTACCAACATGTTTTTTTAAATCTCCTTCAATAAATATTTTTTTTAAGAGGTATCTTTTGTATTAATCCCTCTAATTCATTCCAAAAATTTTCTTTTGCTCTTACCTCCAAACTTACTTGAGGAGCATAAACACTTATAGCATTGATAATCTTAGTATCAACAATAATCTTTAAAGCTATAACAATATCTCCACATCTATTAATATTTATAACATTATCCTTCAAACTTTTATCTATAATCACACCTACACCATTTCTAGTTCGACTTTTACCTGAATACCAAAGTTTAAAACCTAAACTCTCAATCTCCTTGGCCTTCTCCCCAATCCATTTAGTTTCTTGAACACATAAAATATTTATCTTTCTATGAACTATAATATCTATTAATTCCATTAATTTTCCTGTAAGAGTACTTATATTCCAAGATCCTAACCTAATTTTAGTTTCATGGACTAACTTCTTTGCATCCGTAATGTGGGAACCCTTGTTTATTTAACACGCGGCCGCGTGGCTCTAAACATTTTCACTATATTCAAGCCATACATAGCTTCGGGGACGACCTAGCATTAACACAATGATTTAAAGGATTCATGTCATGATTATTTCGACAAATTTTACGATGGCTGTCAACTACCTAATGCAATCCTCCACTTTTCACATCCGAACTTGGGACCGGCAATGGTAGTGTTAGAAAATCAGTTGCGGTAGAATAAAATTTTATGCCTTAGCTTTGTTGAGAAATCTAGTACACACATAGATATTTGATGAGAGAAAGCAAAACTTTAGGATTTTACTGAAAAATCCCGAAAATAGGAAAAATTAAGCTTTGAAAAATGTTCCACTATATATCTGTTTTGAAGTACAAAATTTAAGTTTTTTAATAATGAGATTACAGAGGTGTTGTGGGATCCGAAAATTCGCCATCGACCTCTTTTGGAATAAAAAGAAAAGAGTTGTTTAAGTGTCGTTGATAATTTCAGAAAGCAGCTGAATAGTAGATAAGACACTATCTAGAGATTTCGTTCTCATTTGGTGAGAACTTTTTATATCTGGTTCCAGGTTTCCTATAGGTGCAAACTTTTATAGTTAATTACCCCTCCCAATACTGAGAGAGCACTTTCGATTAAGGCTAGTCAATGAATCATTAAATAATGAGTATATAATTGCAGTGAGGGAGTTTAGAATTTATGAAATTTATTATTTTAATTTAAAACTTTTGGTGGGGGAACAATGATGCACCCGATCTATATTCGGGCTGTGGCCGTGACCGTAATTTAGTGGTGTCATATCGAGGCGAACCACCGGGTCAGAGGGCTCAGGTCGTAACTGCCATTTATGTGATATCATTTCACGGCAAAATCACGCGGACAGAAGACACAGGCTATGTCCTTAAGGGCTTAAGGAATATTTGAGTGTGAAGATAATTATGTATTTGATTTGATATTTGCTCTTTGTGAGTAAAATTTTTCTTAATTTGTCACCCGAAGACAAATAGTTGCGGAGGGATGGATTAATTTTTTTTAATTTAAATAATTCATTTCATTTTTTATTTATATTTTTTGTTATTTTATTATTAAAATTTTAATTTTAATTACCCTCTCGATCGTTAATTTTAATATCGATTGATGTCTCACTTCGGTTTTCTGAGGAGGATCGGATCTAGATTCATGGTCTCAAAGTATAATCCTTCAAAACTTTGTCCACTCTAGCTTGATCATAGAGGATCAAATTTGAGACTTTTCTTCTTGAGGGTTTGAATTTTAGAAGCTATGTCAGTTGATTCATATATTGTATTATATGACAGAATTAACTTCTCAGATATTATTAGTTTTAATTTCTTATAATATCAAATTTTTATGTTTTGTTAACCCGGACCCGGTCCGAAGACCAAATCGGGATGATAGACCCTGTCAACTCTGACTATCTTCTTGTAGAAGATCAGATCTAGATTAATTATTTCAAGATCTATTGTTCTTCAAACCTTGTCAACTCTAGATTGAACATAGAGGATCGGGTTTGAGACTTTCTTCTTGAGATCTTAAACTTGAGAGGATACATTGATAATGATGCCGATAGATTTATCTTTTATCATTCTATGATAGAATTAGCTTTTATGATTTACAATAGCATCATTAGATTTTTTAGATTTTATTAACCCGGACCCGGTCTTAAGACCAAACTGGGAAAATAGACCCTGTCTACTCTGACTATCTTCTTGCAGAGGATCAGATCTAGATTAATTAATTCAAGATCTATTATTCTCCAAACCTTGTCAACTCTAGATTGTACATAGAGGATCGAGTTTGAGACTTTCTTCTTTAGATCTTAAACTTGAGAGGATACATTGATAATGATGTCGATAGATTTATCTTTTGTCATTCTATGATATAATTAACTTTTAAGATTTACAATAGCATCATTAAATTTTTTAGGTTTTGTTAACCCGGACCCGGTCCTAAGACCAAACCAAAAAAATAGACTCTGTTTACTCTGACTATCTTCTTGTAGAGGATCAGATCTAGATTATTTATTTCAAGATCTATTGTTCTTCAAATCTTGTCAACTCTAGATTGTACATAGAGGATCGAGTTTAGACTTTCTTCTTGAGATCTTAAACTTAAGAGAATACATTGACAATGATGCCGATAGATTTATCTTTTGTCATTCTATGATAGAATTAACTTTTAAGATTTACAATAGCATAATTAAAGTTTTTAGGTTTTGTTAACCCGGACTCGATCCTAAGACCAAACCGGGATATGTAGCATATGTTCTTTCATTTCATTTGATTGCTTGCATATGTCTATTTGAACATTTAAGCTATTAAATACTTCAACATGCATACAAGTATTTGTTCTTTTAAAGTATTGTATGAACATTGAAATGTCTAAGTTGAAGTTTTGATGTTTGACATGGTATAGATGTCGAATTATAAACATAGGCTTTGATACCTAAAATTGTAAATCGATATAGATCCGCTTACATATGAATTTGACCATTTCAAGTGTTTATCATGATCAATAGGTCTATTCTATAAGACTATAAGACAGTTGACACTCTCAACTATTTGTCATGAGTCAAGTATAGATTTATCTATAAGATGCATTGAATCTTTCATGCTTGCATGTATCAGTGAGAGTCTTACATAAAATGTGAATGCACATTGCAAACTAAGTGATTGTCTGATATAGGCTTGATTCTTTAAATCACTTATCTTAGATCAAGCATATATATGTTCTCTAACAAATCAAGCATGCATTTTGTATAGTATGAATTTGATTCTTTCAAGTATTTGCATGAATCAAATGGTTAAGCAAAAAGAACATTGCTTCATAAAGTCATAAATTTCATTTAACTTGTATATTAAAGACATTCAAATTGAATAGAATGAGATCACACTTTGAATATGCACACTGAATCATTTCACTTAAGCATTTTAACATGAAGCCCTTGTCATTTGTTTCCTAAATGACATATGACATGCTTGTATCTTTCCATGCATTGAGTGTCACATTTTCATTTCTCACCCATTCATATGGCATAATCACCACTTAGGCAAAATGAATTTGAACTTTAAATAAGTAATTATCATATGCTATGAAGATTCAGGTAACAATTAAGCTAAGCATACTGTAATTGTCATATAGTATGATGAATGAGCTAAGCATGAATAATCATATGCATGTACCTTCCTTTTTCAAACACTTAGATATTTCACATTTTTATTTATCAAAATTTTCGACAGCCTCCCATCATCCCCGCATATGGGGGCTGCTTCGGGAGACTAGGTCTTCCCACCACGCCAAGAAAGACGTGTATGGCAGGTGTCGTGAGACACCACGATCAAAATTTTGTTTGCCCACCACGCCAAGAAAGGCGTGTATGGGTTAGCACATCATAGAATTTTTCTACCATGTTGGAGAAACATGAGTAGTAATAGTAAAATTTAAAACTTTACATTTGCATATGAAAACAAATGCTTAAATATTACCAATAAAAATAAAATGACTCCAACAAATCCTTACCTTTCTTCTTTTCTTTTTTTTTTATCAAATTTACCTCCGTCACCTCGCAGTTACCATGACTGCCAATCACGCCAAGATAGGCGTGTATGGGTGGATTTAATGAGACACCGGCGAAAGTTTGTTTGCCCTGCACGCGTGTATGGGGAGCATATCATAGTGAATTCCACATTAAGATATCAAATGATAGAAATAAAGAAGTATGGTAGAGATTAAACTCAAAAGTCCTTTCTTCCTTTCACAAGGTTTTGCATAATGTATCATTAAGAATTGATTTAAGCAAGGAAACAAGAATGAAACCCATAGGAAATAGCAAGTAGCATGACAAAATCCCCTCTTTTTAATTTCAGATTTCATTCTACTCATGTGCAAGAGACAAAACAAATGAAATCCATAGGAGATAGCAAGTAGTATAGCAAAAACCTCTTTCTATTTAATTTCAGATTTCACTTTTCAGATTTCATTCTACTCATGTGCAAGAGATAAAACAAATGAAATCCATAGGAGATAGCAAGTAGCATGGCAAAAACCCCTTTTTTTAATTTCATATTTCACTTTTCAGATTTCATTCTACTCATGTGCAAGAGATAAAATAAATGAAACCCATAGGAAACAGTAAGCAACATGGCATTATATCTATTAAATAGCAAAATGATTCATTTCCCCTTAGATAAAAATAATTTCAGCAAGTCTTATGCTCATTAGAGAACAAACTAACTGATTTTCCCTTAGGTAAACATAATTTTCAGCATGCTACATACTCATTTGACAGCAAATTAATTGACTTCCTCTTAGATTAAAACAAACTTCTGCATGCCTCACATCTTTTGGATAGCAAACTGATGTAATTTTCCCTTAGATACAAAAATTTCAGCATGTATCATACCCATCAAATAGAAAAATGATTCAACTTCCATTAGTTAAAAGAAATTTCAGCAAGCTAAGCCTTTAGGGATAAGAAATATTTGCATAAATTTCATTTTTATCATATCCATAAATTTTTCAGCAAAGGAAACACATAGGTGTCCATGAAAAATAGCAAACAACACAATATTTGGGTCATACATCATCCCAAATTATTTTCAGCAAGCTAAGCATCACAAAATCCGTGAATAATAACAATAAGAATGAGATTTGGGCCATATATCATCCCAAATTCCTAAAGGAAACTTTTAGCATAATCCCAAGCATAAGATATAGCATTTTTTAACAAAACCCTAATTCTCAAAAGCATCTCAATGCATAAAAATAAGTTTAGGGTTAGAAAGAGACGACCTGGAAGTATTAAATGTAAAGAGGGAAATGAGGAAGAGCTTCAGTTTGCATAGAAAGAGCAAACATATTGATTAAAGTCCACGGGAGAACCTCGGAGAAGCGAGGCAGAAGGAAAGTGGATGGGCGATGGGAAGAAGGAGCTCTTGAATTAGAGGAGACGGACAAATCGATCATTCAAGCTCGAGGGGGAGAGGAGTTCGCTTTGCTGACAGAGTCACCGAAGCGAGAGGAAGAGAGGAAACTTAGGTTGAAAAGATGAAGATGGAAGGAAAGCGTGAAGAGAAGTCGTCTGAGAGAATGGCATCGAGAGAAAGAGGAGAAGCGCTTTTGACCTTTAGAGATCGTTGATTCGCGTGCCATTTGGTGGGAAATAATGGATGTGTTGCGATTAGATTGATTAAGGATTAAGATTAGGATTAAATCTAATTAATCTAATTGCAAATTAATATCATTTCAAATTAAATTTTATGAATTTACTTTATGCAATAAACCCCAACAATATGGTTGTTAATTTTAGTTGTTTCTGTTGTGCCGAACGCAACGACGCGATCAATTTCACGATCGGAGGTCGTTTAAGCAATGTCGGCGACGGTTGAAGTGAAATTAGGTTTAAATCGTGCGACATCGCGCTCAAATTGATCAAAGTTCGCACATACTTTGTCGAATCAACCGCAGAAGGCATCATTTGATAGGTTTAGAGGTTTCGGTGACGACGTCATGATCAATTTCGCAAACGGAGGTCGTTTAGACGTCGTCGAGGCTTCTCGACTTCGATATGCGCGTAATTTCATTAAAAAATTAATTTTCATTATTTTAATCATTAATTGATTCAATATTTTTTATTAATTAATTTAATATTTGAGCATTACAGTTGAATTTTCAAATCGGAATTTCGATTTGATGGTGTTTTAACCTCTACTTTATTTATTTAATTTTAAATGGCACATAGTTGTAGGTTAACAAATGCCCCCCAATAAATATGGTGCATGGAGCGGAGGTGTTTGTTGCACATGACCTTACGGATCTCAGAGATTTGCTTGGATGTCCTGGAAGTTATAATTTCAACAACTTTTAATAATACCTGATCGCCTTTGATGGAAGTGAGTATAACTCTCAAGTTGGGCAAGCACTTGAATTTCATCGATTCAGCTACAATAGCTCGTTGAACCGGTATTTGTTATTATTAGTCCAATGCTTTGTGCTTGATGAAGGAGATGATTTGACTTGTCATCATCAACTCGAAGAGAATGTCTTTGGTGCTTGACTTGTGCTTTGGCGGACTGTTGAAGACTTCCTCCTGGGGTTTGAAATTTATATTTTCTCCTCTCCTTGCTTTTTGCCTTGCGACTTGATGGAGTTGATGATTTATTCTTGAGATGAGGTCTATGCTTTGTGCTTTTGGGGACTTGTTGAAGATTCCATCTCAAAATTTAAAATTTATATTTTCCTCATGTCCTGGCTTTGTGCCTTAGCGGACTTGATGGAGTTGATGAGATGAGAATATCTTGGTCCCGTCTTTGCTTTGTGCTTATTGAAGATTTCATCTCAAAATTTGGGATTTGTATTTTCCTCTGTCTTGGCTTGCTTGATGGAGTGGTGAGATGAGAATGTCTTGATCTGCTTTATGCTTTGTGAAGATTTCATCTGATTCGTATCTTGTGTCTCCTTTATCCTTCATGCCTTGATGGATTTGATGAAAGTCCCGAATTATCTTGGAGATTTGTCCGATAATTACCTTCTTTAGCTACGCTTTTGTAGGCTTGTGGAAGGATACATCGCGACCTCTCGAGCTTGTGTTGGTTGATGAGTCATCGATCATGCTTTGCATATAATGGACATGTTGATGACAAAACTTTCTTAGTTAACTTTTATGAACATTGGGATGGCTTCTTGGTCCTTTGCTTTGATTGGACTTCAAGAAGAATTTCTTCGGTCTTTACTTTCTGCTTTAATATACTTATTGAAGGAGTTGAGATTTCACATTTGTATTTGATTCCTAACTCGGCTTAGTGCCTTCTTGAGTAAATTTTTTGTTGTGTAGAGAAATGACCGTCAATATGGATAATCTCAGTCAGGTCTCACCAAGTTGGAGAGATTTGAGGATTTGGATGCTCTTGTCTTTAACAGTAGGAGGATCCCTTACTACGGCCTTTGTGGCGTGTTGAGTAAGCAATCTGACTCGGCGTATTTTGGTGTGTTGAGTCCTTATACACCCAGTCGTGGACTTGAGCAATTGATGAAGGATTTTATCCGGGATGAGATGGGGATCTCTTACTACCTTTGTGTTGAGTAAGACTGTCATGGCTATTTGAGTCGACCTTATAACTCGAGCCTTTAGATTTGAAGTGGGATGATAAATGTATATCCAACTTGGTTTGTTGAAGTTTCTGGACTTGAAAATTTTATTCTTTGGTTGGTAAGACTTTTAAATTTGAGAATTTGAATACATAATTTTGAGTATGAATGTATGTGACTTGACGATGTCAATTCAAAGAGAAAGATGCTTTAGAATGCAGATACTTTACTATAAAACTTTAAAAAAATGTCTACAGGGAGATTTTTATTTTATTTTGGAAATACATTCTTTTGTTACAAGAGAATTTTCAATGAAAATTTTCATATGTGTTTGTAATGATGGCTTTCAAATGCAGATTTGTCCAATCACACTTTCATGTAATATTTCTTTAAATCTTTAAATTTGATTGGCGGCATTGGTCTTTCACCTTTGAAGTCAAGCTGATAGGCTCCCCGATATACCTTTTCAATAACAAAAGGTCATTCCCAATTAGGTTCAAATTTCCAATTATCATGAGGGATGATTGGTCTTCTCAAGGGACCAATTCCCTTCTGAGGCCTGTGATGGGCTCTAGATTTTGTTGAGCTTGGAGCTAACCTCGTCAAGCATCATGCTCTTCCATTGTGAGCGAGCATTCTCATCTTGGGTAAGATTTATTGAATGGCTACCGGGCGAAGGTAGTTCAACCAGTGGTAAACTGCCGACCCAACACTGCATAGGGGTAGACTTGTAGGAGTCTTGTAAGTGGTCGGTAAACCCATGCCCACAAGTTTGGTATATGCTCCTTTTATTTCTTGTGATAATTTTTCTAAGCAATTGACTAGTGTTTTATTAAATGCCTCTAGCCATTTGCTCTCGGATTATAAATTGAATATCTCAATCTTATCTTCGTCGGCAAATTTATAAACTTTAAATACTTTTGAAGGCGTCGTTATCATTTGGTACAAATCTATAGATATTGTGGGTAAAGAAGTTGGTCACTTCTTGTTGTAACTTCTTTAAATGGTGCGGCTTCACTTAGAGAAAAATGGGTGCTAAGATGAAGCGGTGACGGTGATGATGGTGGATCAATGGTCCAATTACATCTCCCCCCACTCAAGCGGTGGCTATGCTCGTTGGGTGCAAGTTGGAGGTTGATGAATTATGTTCAGTGGACGCATTCATGGCATCTCTTGGCATGATTGATACAATCTTTTACCATAGGCCAATAGTATCCAATTCTTTTAATTTTGAAAGCCATTTTAGGACGATTGGTGTGCACCACAAAGTCCTTGATGGATTTTAACAATTACTGTTGGCTTCTTCTATTCCAAACATCGTACCGCTCGAAGGATCTTGATCTGAGTATTGCAACATAAGCATATAATTGAAGCATTTTCTCAAGTTGTGCTATCGACTTATTACTTGGCAATTCTTGAAGTAGTTGACGAAGAGTTCTCCGTCTTCCTTCTCTTATAGAATTTCATGTGGTTTAGACTTCCTGGGTTGGGGCTTTCTTCTTGAATGGTTTGAAGCTTGTCTTGTTGACTTTGAGAAGTAATTTGTAAGGGAGTGTAAGGAGCACATGAGGCATCTTGATTTGCATTTGATGACCCCTCTTCTGAGGCTTTTTTTATTGGCTCTAGGACTCGGCAAACACTTATTAGTATATGTCGTCATCATCCATGCTCGCCATTTCTTTAGCTAACTTTGCTTAGCTTTTTTATTCCAGACTTGAGTCATAATGACATTTGGAATTTGCTTCATAAGCTCGAGAACTTCGCTGTGATAGTAGGCCAATTCAAGCTTGTTGATTTTGTAAAGGCAAACATTGATGTGAGTTGAGAATCGCCATAAATTTATTATGGACCCCATGGAAATGGCTTCCTCTAAACCTTCCACGCTTCATATTTTGCTTCGTTGGTTTTGGTTGAGTTAATTTATAAGAATGTCTCATTATGCCACCTTCGGTGTGATCAATGAGGCCGATACCGAAATTTGGGAGATTTGAGGGTTGAGTGTATTTAATGGATGAAGCTCCATCAAAATAATTTCCACATTTGTTGTCTTTCTTTTCATATATGTGCATGATTTGCTCATCGGAAGATCATCGTTAAGCAATGAATGGATGGGATGAGCAGCAAGAAAATCTTCTAGAATTTGCCCCTTCACGCTTTTGGGAACATATGTAATATCAAAAAGAAGGACGACCCATCATGCCAAAGCGACATCAGCGTTGGTCTTGTCATCAAGAACTTCAACGGATCGATCCTTGAGATAAGGGTAATTTTATGAGATAGCATGTAATGGCGTAGCTTTTGGGCGGCAAAATTAATGCCAAACAATGCTTCTCAATTGGAGAATAACATGCTTGCTCTATTAGTCTTCTAATATAATGAAGCATTTTCCTTTCCTTCCTCATTATGTTGTGCCAACAAAACACCTAGATTCCTCGTCTTCTTGTGTACAAGATGAGAGGCTTTCACGGGATTGGAGCTACAAGAATGGGTGGGTTCATGAATATCTTGACATTTTCCAAAGGAGTATCTTTCTTCATTAATTTTGCAAGGTCGACATCGCACGGATTTGATATAAATCTTCTAATGAATGCGAGATGTCCTGTATGGGCAGTTGAAGACTCCTTGGAGGCATTTCAACTCTTTGATTTTGTTGGGATCGATTTCAATCCCTCCATGACAACATATCCAAGGAACTTTCAGAAGAGACTCCAAAGGCGCGAGAGGATTCATCTTGAGATCATATTTTTTTTATTCTTTCAGCGATCCTTCATCGAGATGATCTTTGCTTTATACTCTTGACAACTAGATCATCAACGTAGCACTCTACTTTTTGATTAATCAGCTCGTCAAAGATGTGCATCATAGCCCTTTGGTATGTAGCTCCAGCATTCTTCAAGTCGAAGGGCATGACTATGTATATGCCATCGTCACGAATGAGGTATGCTTCTCATCTTGAGTCATCTTGATTGATATTTGATGATCATCCATAAATGAGAACATGTCGTGGTTTGAAGTGTTATCCATAAACAGTTCTAATATAGGAAGTGGAAAGTCATCCTTTGGACATGCTTTGTTTAAATCCCTGATGTCGATACAGATACGAATCTGACCATTCTTCTTTTTCACGGGGACAATATTAGCTATCGTCTGTATTTTTCTTCTCGAATAAATGAGCTTTTCAATGAGCTTCTTGGTTTAACATTCTTTTCCTCATTGCTGAGACTTGCTTGTGTGCATCACTTGATTGCTTTGTGAACTACATCAGGATAAGCACGGCATTTCAATATGTCCAAAGTAATCCCAATTCAAAAGCAAGTTTTAATTCTTCCACTTTATCTTGGGCGATGAGCGTGAGGGAGGATCCTCCTCAGTTCCCAAATTAATTTCTTTAAGTTCATCCATAGTAGTTGCCCACCACCATCTTCAACTCTTGGTGCTTCCCTACTTCTTCATTTACATTAAGAATGACATTCTCATCTTCATCATCACTCTCAACTTCATGTTATAGCGTAACAAGTATATTCTTGTGGACCATTGTCTTGGATGAAACCAAGGCCTTTGGTAGTGTGCTTATTTCTCTTACCAATGGTTTGAGAACCTTTGGGTACCACATCATTTCAAAGAGCTTAGTCCTGGTCCGGCTTTGGACCCATGTTTTCACATTAGGTTTTGCATCTTTGGAGTAATATTTTGGCATCCTTGTAGCTTCTTCTTCTTGAGATAGTTGCATTACCCCGATCCTCTTCTTGACACCTCGTTATAAAATAGGCTTCACGGCCCTGTTTTCAGAAGGAGTCAGTTCTCGACTTTGTGAGTTTCTCGAGGGTGATTTCTTTAAAATGTTGGGGAGGAATGGGAGTGACTTCAGTGTAGTCTGATGGATCTATGGTTATTTTAAAGTAGGTGCATTGCGCCTTACCCTCAAAAGCAGATTCAAACTCATAATCAGAGTCAAACTAATTTTCCTCAATCAGTGCTTCGAAGATTCATGGACCTTTGGATTTGAAAGGAACACATTCATCTTCTTCTTATCATGCCTAGATGAGGAGTGTTATTGATTTTAAACTTATTCTTTCATCCCTAGGATATTTGGAACAATCTCTTTCCTTTATTCTTTTAATTCTTCTCTTCTTAACTTGTTCTTTTATGGGTTTTGAAGTAGATGCAATATTTGATAGTTGTTTTGTTAGCTTTGATTCCTTGGGAAGAAATGGCGCATCTTGATAAATCTTCATTTCATGCATAAAGGTTGCATGTCATTTGGCATTCTTCTCCATCCTTTGTATATTTCATACATTGATGCAATGTAGATGGGACAATGTCATACCATGAAGCCATGATGAGAAGGCTCACGAATGAAGTATCTGCATCGATCACATGAAATTTGGCTTGTGTAGAGGTCTCTTTAAGAGGGAGGATAAATGACGATAGTTTTTGTCCCTTCTCATTGAAACCTTGAACCATGACTTATCTCGTCCCGGATGTTGTACATCTAGAGATAACCACAAGTTCTCAAGTTCATAAGATTCACGCGGAGGCAGGATCAATTAAGATCCTGTGGTATCATAATTTCATCACTTTCTATTTGTATAGAGGCGATTGTGCTGCGGTCCCATTAGATCATCTTACGAAAATGTGACGTTGGAGGCTCTTGAACATGCAAGGTCTGTTGAGACGTTCAACAAAATATGCTTGAACTTTCGGCTCTTTGAGAGCTTCAATTAAGGTGTTACGGAGATCTTGACATTAGAAGTGCTTGTATACTAAGTGAGAATTTTCCTTAGATGGGATAGAATATTGTAGTGATCCTTTTGATGAAGGCTTCTTATTTGAATCCTTAGGGATAACTTTTCATTGATTTCAATTTCTTTTCCTTTATCCCTATTCATTGGCTCTTTCCTCTTGGGATGGTAGCGACCACTTCTGTGCCTTCACTTTTGCATCTGAATCTTGGATGACTTCGATTCACATTACGCCCGTCAATGATAGTAGAAGATTGAGTGCACTTTAACTTTATATTTTTTATGTGTTGATATGGTGAGCTTCGATTCATCTTCATTCTTGAAGCGTTCATACATCATCAAGCAAGACTTCGGTAGGAAGTTCTTGAGCTTCTTCCCTTCTTCGTTGATCGAAGATTTGTAATGAATTACGCAAGCGTGATAGGTCATCTGTAGCGATTGTAATCTTCCATATTATTGATGATCCTTTGTGTTACGTTGCGACCATCAATAATAGTAGTAACATCTTGCCTTCTTCTTTTTATTTAATTTATTTTAGTTTGGCGAGGTTTCTTAGCCTTCCCTGCGGTATTGGCTAAGTGTCTTTCATGAGATGAGTAGCCTTCTAACTTAGGTTTTTTACTCAAATGCAGACTCAGTGGTGATTTCCATGAATACAGGCATATTCCAATTCTTGACATTTTTATAGTCTTTTTTAGAGGCGCCATCTTTCATCATCGACCGGTTTCTCTTTGCCTTTATCATTGCTTGATAGTCAGATGAGATGATTACTTTGTGGATTCTTTCTTGGACCAATACCGTCAGATAATGTGAATTCTCCATTTCTATATTTTTCGAGCCAATCTTTGAATATGTAGCAATCTTCAATAGGATGGCCGAACACTCGATGATATGGACAATAATTTGGGTTATCAGCTTGTCCAGCCTCTTCGGGCCTTTTACACTCTGGTAGTTGGAGACCTGCTTTGAGTGCATGCTTAAACAGTTTAGCCACACTTTCCCTCTTAAAAGAATATTCTTTGTTCAACTTTTCTTTTAGGGTCGGGGCCATTGAGTCATTCGCTTTTGTTTGCTTTGGTCGCCTTCGAAGCGACCTCGAGGCATCATTACCTCCAAGTATGAGCTTGGGTTGTGGAAGGATTGAATGAGCTTGGTCTTTCTTGATAGCAGGTAGCCTTTCTTTATCTATTATAGGCGTTTAACTTCTGTATCCTTCTTGAATGAGGTGAAATGTGTTTCACCCTTCTTCGGATCCAGAGCTTTTGCTCTTTTAGATTTATCTTGGTGGCTATCAGAATGGGATAAATTTAATTTCTCAAATTTAGCCACCCTATCAAGTAGCTCTTGAAATGTGATAATTGAAGCCATGCAAAGATAAGGCGCCATCTTATCATCGATGTTGCCCATCAACAGTTGGATCGCATGCTCTTCTTCTAACTGTTGCTCACATTTCATACTCATATTTAACGTGTGATATTTTGGTCAGCGATTTTCTTCCTCTTCTCAAGGCGAGATCAACAATTATTGTCTTTTTATTTGCTTTTGAACCTTTTTTAACACATGTTCAAGTCTTGGAGTCATTTGACAACTCCGCCATTCAAGCGGTCAGTTAAACTACTTGAGAATTGGCGGAATAATAATGCATCATTTATGTTACCAAGCACTGGGCTGATGTTGCTTGGGATTACCATTTCATCAAATAGATTAAATTTTGGCATTGAATATCCCTTTGGGTATGGAATTTGATCATATTCCAGGGATATGGCGACCTTGCTCACCAATTTTCTTTATACCAGTTTTAATCTTTTCATTCAAGATAATATCAAGTTGAGAGGTTGTCGACGGATATAGTTTGTATATTAGAAGCGGGTTGTAGGCGACTCATTTATTTCAATCCTCACTTGAGCTCAATTTGGACCCTTGAAGCATGTGAGATCAGATTTATTGGAGGATTGTGGGAGGCTTGATGATTGTTGGGGACGTGTTGGACCTATATTTCTCATTTCACATCATTGTATCATCATCATCATTTGCTCATTTTTCATTTGAAGCGATTTCTTTATCTTTGGCTTTCATCGGCGAATTTGTCTTTTGCTTCAAAGTGGTAGTATCGTGAAGGTGGGATTTTCTTCCCTTTCTTCTTCTTCTTCTTTGTTCCTCTCGAAGACTCGAGGATGCTTCCTATTTGAACATTTTTGTTGTTCTTGGGTTGAGGGAATCTTGTTCTTTGATGTTGATATTGGCGCGAGGATGACTCGACTTGTTGTACCATCCACAACGTTGCATCCTCTCTTCTTCTTCGTCCCCTTGGATGGATTTGGTCGGCGTCTCCAATGGACTTCGATTCAGTGTGGAATCAAAACTTTAAAGAGGCTTGATCGAAGTTAACCTCTTGATGGGATGGAGTTGATTGATGGGATCCCACGGATTCTCCAAGGTGTCTACGTCATATTTTATCATAGCCCTCTTTTTTAGGCTCCCATCGATAAATTTGAGTTGGGGATCTGAATTCACCAGATGTCACGTGCCGCTCTATAAGGTAATTTCTTTTTGAGGCTAGGCCTCCATATCTGCTTACCTTTCCACGGGACCTTTTGTGGATTCACGAGTGGTCCAAGTGTCACACATGTTCACCGTGTGGGACATGGATCGGTTGGCATCACGCCATTTGAGTTATGAGATGAGGTCTCCTTGGAGGAGCAGTCCTAGCATCCTTGATAGCAGGACTGGTATCTTCTTTTCATCAGTCCTCTCTCCTTGGCAACTTGGAGAACCCGATGCACTCGTTGGATATAGTTTCTCCCTCGAGGAGGAACTGACTTTGGTCCGAAGAAGCTGAGTAGAAACATTTAGTTTAACTTAAGGTTATCAAATCGATTATGGGTGGAACATCTTGGTTTTATTGGTTGTATTTGCACAGTGCTTGAGCACGACTCAAGGCTTCTTTCTTCTTTGCCTTTTAGCTTGCTTCAGATGAAGAAGCTTGACATCATGCCTCCCAGGGTGAAGGGTTGGTGGCATTACTTGAGGGACTAAAGAGACAGCGGTCTGACCCTCTTCATGATTGGTGCCTCCGAGGCGCCTCTCAAAGGCGAAGGTTTCTTTTGAAGTGACCAACGGAGTCACGACTTCGGCCTTTTAGGGATTCAGCGTCGGGGCGAGTTTGGCTTCAACAAGTTGAGGCTCAACAACTTGCTCATTCAAGATGGTTTGGAAATCCACACATGGATGGTAGCTGGTCCATCATTGATGATGCGTTGGCCGATGTTGGCGCCATTGTAGCAAGTGTGGTATGTTACATGCCATTCTGAGTTTAAAGGTAAAAGATTAGCAATTAAAAATAGCTATCTATCACTTCCAAAAAATATATGCGATAAGAAACATACTAAGCACATGCACTAAATAAAATCTCAAATGGCTTAAAACTTTATTTAGAAACTTTAAAATTTTTAATTTTGACTTATCATTTCCATTTTTTTTCATTTCTTATTTCATTCTTTTTTTTATACTCCACTGTAATTATAACTTAGATTTGACTAGCCAAAGATGAAAAAAGAAACATGTCCTAGTCGAAATCGTGGGATCGAAAATTTACCACCTCTTTTGGAATAAAAGAAAAGAGTTGTTTAAGTGTGTGATAATTTGAAAGAGATAGACACTAAGATTCTCATTTGGTGAGAACTTTTTATATATGGTTCTGGGTTTTATGCAAATAGTTAATTACCCTCCCAATCTTGAGAGAGCACTTTCGATTAAGGCTAGTCAATGAATCATTAAATAGCAAGTATATAATAGCAATGAGTGGAGTTTAGAATTTATGAAATTTATTATTTTAATTTAAAACTTTTGTGGGGAGCGATGATGCAGATCTAGATCCCATGGTTGTCATCCGTATGGTCCACTCAGCAATTAGGAGGTAGTGGGCAGAAGGATCATTGTCGACAACACATGGGTTCATCGTCCAAGGTGTCCTTGTAGACACAGGTGGAGTTTGTCGGGGACAAATATAAGTCAACCTTAGCTAACATAGGCTTTTGACCAAATACATTCTAAATTTCCACGACTCAAAAGAGCAAAATTTAGGAACATAAGGCTGCGGTAGTGGCCAAATTTAGTGGTGTCATATCGCGAACCACCGGTCGAGGGCTCAGTCGTGCCATTTATGTGGTGCCATTTAGCAAAAACCATGGACAGAAGACGGGCCCGCGTACGGGCTTTAGGAATATTTGAGTGTGAAGATAATTATGCATTTGATTTGAGTAGTTTTCTTAATTTGTCACCCAAGACAACAATTCTTGAGGGTGGATTGAATTTTTTTTTAGTTTTAATTTAAATAATTCATTTCATTTTTTATTTATATTTTTTGTTATTTTATTATTAAAACTTTAATTTTAATTACCCTTCTCGCTCATAGGGCTAATATCAATTGATAGACCTTGTCTACTCTTTTCTCATTTTCTATAGAGGATGGGATCGATTAAATTCATCCGAAGTATAATCTTGAAAACCTACTTTCAGCTTGATCATAGATGGTTTGGGACTTTTCTTCTTGAGGTTTGAATTTTTAGAAATATGTCGATTGATTCATGTATTATATGATAGAATTAACTTCGAGATATTATTTGAAATTCTTATAATATCAAATTTTTAGGTTTTGTTAACCTGGACCTCAAGACCAAAGGGATGATAGACATCATCTTATCTTCTTAGGATCAAAGATTAATTATTTCAAGATCTATTCTCCAAACTTGTCAACTCTAGATTGAAATATCGAGTTTGAGACTTTCTTCTTGAGATCTTAAACTTGAGAGGATACATTGACAATGATCGATAGATTTATCTTTTGTCATTCTGATGGAATTAGCTTTAAGATTTTAGCATCATTAGATTTTTTAGGTTTTGTTAACGGACCCGGTCTAAGACCAAGAAAATGTCATGCTCACTGTCTTCTTGAGAGGATTGATCTGATTAATTATTTGATCATTGTTATTTTCACTTTCTGATTGTACATAGAGATCGGGTTTGGGACTTTCTTCTTGAGATCTTAAACTTGAGAGGATACATGACAATGATGCCGAGATTTATCTTTTATCATTCTATGATATACTTTTAAGATTTCTATAGCATCATTGATTTTTTAGGTTTTGTTAACCGGACGGTCCAAACCAAATAGGGATATGTATATGTTCTTTCATTTCATTTGATTGCTTGCATATGTCACATTTGAACATTTTAAGCTTGAATACTTCAACATGCATCAAAATTTGTTCTAAAATATTGTATATGAACATTAAATGTCTAAATTGAAGTTTTGATGTTTGAGGCATGATGTCAATTATACATCTTTGATACATGACATATGTATCTAGATCCGTTCTATCAATATGAATTTAACCATTTCAAGTATTTATCATGATCAAGCGAGTCCATTCTATAAGACTATAAGATGAGTTGACACTCTTTTATTTATCAAGTATAGATTTATCATAAGATGTAGCATTGAATCTTTCATGTACTTGCATGTATATAAGTGAGAATACGTTACATAAAATATGAATGCACATTCAAAATAAGTGATTCATATGGATTCTTTCAATCACTTATCCAGATCAAGTATATATGCTTCTTTAAAAATCAAGCATGCATTTTTAGAGTATGAATTTGATTCAGTATTTGCATGAATCAAATGGTTAAGCAAAGAACATTGCTTAGTCATAGATTTCATTTAACTTGCATATTAAAGACATTCAAATTGAATAGAATGAGATAACACTTTGAATATGCACAGAATCATTTCACTTAAGCATTTTAGCATGAATTTGTTTCTAAATGACATATGACATGCACTTGTATCTTTTCATGCATTGAGTGTCACATTTTCATTTCTCACCCATTCATATGGCATAATCACTACTTAGGCAAAATGAATTTGAACTTTAAATAAGTAATTGTCATATGCTATGAAGATTGACAAAGCTAAGCATCTGTAATTGTCATATAGATGATGGATGAAAAGCATGAATAATCATATGCATGTACCTTCCTTTTTCAAACACTTAGACATTTCACATTTTTTTATTTATCAAAATTTTTGGCGCCTCCCGTCATCCCGCATATGGGCGAGACTGTCCCACCATGCCAAGAAGTGTATGGTGTGTGAGACAGGAAATTTTATTTACCCACCACGCCAAGAAAGTGTATGGGTTAGCACATCATAACATTTTCCTACCATGTTGGAGAAACATGAGTAGGTACTTATAGTAATAGATTTAAAGCGCATTTGCATATAGACATGCTTAAACATTCAAGAAAAGAAATCTTTCTTTCTTCTTTTTTTTTATCAAAATTTTGCCTCCGTCACCCCTATGGGGTTGCCATGAGAGGCGCATGCCACGAAAGTGTATGGGTGGATGTCATGAGACACCATATGAAATTTTTATTTTCCACGCCAAGAAAGGCGTATGTGTTACACATCATAGATTTCCTACCATGTTGGAGAAACATGAGTAGGTGCCAGTAATAGATTTAAAGCATTTGCATAAAGACATGCTTAAACATTGCAAGAAAAAATAAAAAACTTTGCTTGAATCCTCATCTTCATATTAAGATAATATGTAATAAAATGAGCTCTTCAACAAATAATTTCCTTACTTTTCTTCTTTTTTTTCTTTTTTTATCAAAAAATACCTCCGTCACCCATATATGGGGTTGCCATGAGAGAATGGTCACCATGCCAAGAAAGGTAGTTGGATGTCGTGAGACACCATAAATTTTGTTTTATACCACGCCAAGAAAGACGTATGGGTTAACATATCTATGAATTTTCCTGTTAATAAGATATCAAATGATAGAAATAAAAGTATGCAAGTAGATTAAACTCAAAAGCTAATCATTCCTTTCTTCCTTTCACAAGGTTTTGCATAATGTATCATTAAGAATTGATTTAAGGAAACAAGAATGAAACCCATAGAAATAGCAAGTATGATAAAACCCCTCTTTTAATTTCATTTTTATTTTATTTCATTCTACTCATGCAGAGACAAAAAAATGAAATCCATGAGATAGCAAGTAGTATAGCAAACTTTCTATTAATTTCATATTTCACTTTTCGGATTTCATTTACTCATGCGCAAGAGATAAAAACAAATGAAATCCAATAGAGAATGTAAAAACCCCTTTTTTAATTTCATATTTCACTTTTCATATCATTCTACTCATGTGAAGAGATAAAATAAATGAAACCCATAGAAACTAAGCAACATGGCATTATATCTATTAAATAGCAAATAATTCATTTCCCTTAGATAAAAAATTTCTAAGTCTTATGCTCATTAGAGAATAAACTAATTGATTTTCCCTTAGGTAAAGATAATTTTCAGCATGCTTCATGCTCATTAGATAGCAAATTAATTGACTTCCTCTTAGATTAAAACAAACTTCTGCATGCCTCACATCTTTTGGATAGCAAACTGATGTAATTTTCTCTTAGATACAAAAATTTCAGCATATATCATACCCATCAAATAGCAAAATGATTCAACTTCAATTAGATAAAAGAAATTTCAGCAAGCTAAGCCTTTAGGGATAAGAAATATTTGCATAAATTTCATTTTTACCATATCCAGAAATTTTTCAACAAGGAAACACATAGGTGTCCATGAAAAAATAAACAACACAATATTTGGGCCATACATCATCCCAAATTATTTTCAAACTAAGCATCACAAAATCCATGAATAATAGCAATAAGAATGAGATTTGGACCATACATCATCCCAAATCCCTAATGGAAACTTTTAGCATAATCCCAAGCATAAGATATAGCATTTTTAACAAAACCCTAATTTCAAAAGCACCTCAATGCATAAAAATAAGTTTAGGGTTAGAAAGAGACGACTTGGAAATATTAAATGTAAAGAGGGAAATGAGGCTTGATTTGCATAGCAAATCACATTAAAGTCCAGAGATTTAAGAGAGGAAAGCAAGAAAGGAAGAGGATGGATATAAACAACCATTTCACATTAAAGGAAGAATTTAACTTATCAGAGGAAACAAATGATTGCGTATTTAGGCACTATAGAGAGTTTGGCTTCTTACTGATGACATGTCTGAGGCAGAGAGGAAGAGAGGAAACTTAGGCGAAACTTAACAGATGGAAGAGCAGAGCGTGAGAGAGAGTCGTGAGAGAATGCGTCTCATAAGGAGTGAAATTCATTCGATTTAGCCAAGATTGATTGTTCTGCAATCGTGAAATATGAAGAAATTAAGAATGAGTTGGTGATTTGGATTAAGAGATTAAGAGATTATAATTAATTGCAAATTAATATTATTTCACATTAAATTTTATGAATTTACTTTATGTAATAAACCCTAACAATATGGGTGTTAATTTTAGTTGTTGATGTTGTTAAAAAATTAATCAATTTCATGATTTGAGATCTAGCAATGTCACGATTGACTGAAATTAGGTTTAAATCGTATCGCCAAATTGATCGATGTTCGCGCATACTTTGTCGAATCGATCGCGGAAGGCGTCGTTTGAAAGGTTTCGACGTTTCGGCGACGACGACATGATCAATTTCACAAACGGAGGTTATTTAGACATTATCGAGGCTTCTCAACTTCGATATGCGTGTAATTTTATTAAAAAATTAATTTTCATTATTTAATTGGTCATTAATTGATTCAATATTTTTATTCAATTAATTTTGATATTTTCGCATTACTGTATTTTCAAATGAATTTAATCATTTCGATCGATTATGGGGTTTTAACCTACTTTATTTATTTAATTTCAAATGGCACATAGTTGTGTGCGGTGTATGTTGAAAGCGACAATGAAAATCCCATCGGTGACCGGTATGCGGCAAGTCGGATCGTTGTTGTGGCGGTCGGCGATGGTGAATGATGGTTTCGGTATCCGCGACTCAATTAATGGCGGTGGCGATAGACGGATGGCGACAGCGATGGCTAGTTCCGGCGGTGGTTGGCGGAGACCGATTGATGGTGGCGGTGGCCGGCGGCAGCGATGGCCGACGACGCGATGACCAGCATGGTGCGATAGCGGCACGGTGGTGAGGCGATGGTGAGCGATGATAGTTGTGGTGAGCAATTCGGTTCGGATGAGTTTAGCTTAAATTTCCTCCATCATTTTAGCTTAAATTTGGGTTTAAGAAATCTTGGACTTGGCGGAATTCATTATTGATACTACTCATTCCGTAGATGCGTTCTCCGACGGCCTCCAAGTAGTCATTCACCTACTAAAATATGTATTTTATGCTTTGTCATGTGTCCAAATTTTATTGGCGTTAGATGCAGTACATCCACTTCGTAATATTTTCTTCTCATATTTTTGTAGGGTTTCAAGCTTTATAAAGAAAAGATGTTATTCATCCTGAGGTGGATCTTATTGGGGGCATTTTTGGTTCAAAAAGTATTTTGAAGGATATTTGTCTAAATATAAATATAATAAGGATATTAGTTCAAATATTTGATTTATGAGACATATAAAGTCAAAAAATTTTGTATTAAATTCTTCCTAGGTGAAATCCTACTTGTAGTCAAGCAACCTTTACTTAGGCGATGATAATGCTTGGAAATTCACCATGGAAGTAGGGGTGTAAACATGAGCCGAGCTTGAGCAAACAGAACTCTTGTTCGTCTTTGGCTCGTTTGAAATTTGTTTTGTTCGTGTTCCCCTCGTTTATATATCGAGCTTGAAATATTTGTTCATGTTCGGTTCGTTACATAACGAGCCGAACACGAGATGTTCACGAACAACGAGCTTTTTTGACAGCCCTATTAATGAGGTAGGATTCGAACCTAATCTTTTGTATAATAAAAGTTTTAACCACTAAGTTATGCTTGTATTTGTGATATATAAATGTGTTCGTATGTATATATAATAATAATAATAATAACAATAATAATAATAATAATAATAAATAATAATAATAAATAATAAAAATAATAGTAATAAAATAATAATAATAATAATAATAATAATAATATAATATAATTTTTTTATTTCGAGCTAAATCGAGCCGAACACAATCGAACAAATGATTGTTCATGTTCAGCTCGTTTATATATCGAGCTTGAAATGTATGTTCTGTTCGTTTAGTTACGAGCAGTAGAACAAACATATAATAGAATCTGAACGTTAAGTAAACAACAAGCTTTTTTTGACTACATGAAGATGATTTTCCCGCACAATAGTAAAGGTGGGATTCCTTTTGATGGCATGTTGGAAATCAAAATGCTTCTTTTTTGCGATAGCTACGTCATTGTGTATAATTGTTTGAATTAGAATCATTTTTTTTAAATAGATGAGGTGACTTGTGGCTTGTGAGCTGACTCGGAATTATAAAATTAAGTTGGAGCTTGAGCTCAAACTCAATTAATTATGCTCAAGTAGGGGTGACTTGAACATGACTCTATCTAGCTCAAACTCAATTAATTATAAAATTTTGATTCATTTTTTTTCTTTTGTCGTTGATGGTTCAGTCATTTTAATTGTTCTCTTATGTTTTTTTTTTTTTGAGGTATAGTTTTGGAAATTATCATGTTCTTTACTTCTTTAGGTTCAAGATTTTGTGTTATCTTTTGCCTTGAATGGTTGCCTTTATTTTTGGAGGCTTTGAATGAAACTCGTTGATCAAGCTCATATACTTCACAAGAGTGTATGTTGTACTTGTTTTGTATTGTATGAGGTGTTTTATAAGTTCTTTTGGGTATTTAATAGTTATTTTTGTAATTCATAGCTTTTTTAGTGCCAACCACTCTATGTAGATGATGCCTTAATATGTGGAAGAGATGTTATTAGTTGTTACTTTCTTACATGCATACCAATTAATTTTTATTTATGTATATAGCCTTTAATGTATTAAAGGATACATGTCATGGTTTTTGAACAAGTTTTATGCTGGATGTCCACTATCTAATGCAACTCTCCACTATCTTGATCTCATAAGCATTTACAGACTTCTATTGGAATTCCTATTTTGATGGTTGGTTAGGGTACTAATGTGAACTCAGGAATAGACATCATTAAAGAATAAAATAATTTATAATAAATCAAAGTGACTTTCAAAATAATTTTGTTTAATTTAAAGTTTGATTTAATTTTGAAAGGGTGAGATGAGTTTTTTGTTCCTAACTCATTCTCACATGTGTTCTGTATTTTTGTTTAATTTTAAGATAATTAAATCAATTTTTAAGTGTGATTGAAGCATTATACATTGGCTTAATTAACTCTACCTACACCACCTTAGAAAATTAACTAAGTAATTATGAGCTAGAGATGATATAAAACCCACAAAGTATTTAGATTTGCAATGCACCTAATAATGAAAGGCCTATGATGTAACATCATGAGATCAACAAATTAAAGTTCAAGGCCCATTTACAAAATCTCAAGCTAATCATGACATCAACAAATTAGAGCTCAAGGTCCATTTACAAGATCTCAAGCTAAAGCCCAAGAAAATTCAAGAAGAAGAATTATATTAAGGCCCATTTTATGATTTCATCTTTTTTATTTATGTAATTTTTAATTTTCTAGAAACTCCATGTTTGAAATTTTGCATTTAAAAATTCAAAGCATGATATGTGAGATGGTTGAATCCAAATAAAATAATAATATGTGAAATGGGTGGATGACATAAAATAATGAGACAATTTAATGCTTCACATTAATGTGGCCACCACCTTTCCCTCCATGTTTTGAATTCTTTTCTTTTGAAAGATGCTTGTAATGGCTATAAATAGCCCCTCTTATTAGAATGAAGGAGATCTTTGGCAATTACAATTTTTGAGTTATTCTTGTGGTTTGAGAGCTTGGTGGCCAAACTTGGCAATCCTTGGTGGGAGCGCTAGTTATCCAACATATCTTCTTCCTTCACCTCCAATACCCACGTCTCTCAATCTCATCAAAAGAAAGAACGCCCATCCATCAAATTTGGTATCGAGTAAGCCTGAAAAATTTGGTCAAAAGTTTTCAACAAAGGGAGCATCTGTTGGACTTGTCTTCAAACTTGTGAGTTTTCTTGGACTTGTGAGGTTAATTAATTTTCTTTTATATGATAGTTTAAATCATATTAGTAGCTTGGAAAGATATATATTGCTTGCAAGTTTATGGTGATAGCATAAAATTTCAATTAGTAAGCTCCATTATATATTTTAGCCATTTTCCAATTGTGAATGTGCATCTCCAAAAAAAAAAGAGAAAATTAAGAGAGTAAAGAGAGTACCTTGGTGAGGTAGTTCATCACCTAAAGAAACCTAGCCATTAGTGCAAATCAAAATCTAATTACTTGCTTTGAATCTTTATTGTTTATGGTTAATTTTAGAAGTTTCTTTGATTAACTTATGATAACTTGCTTTCTTAAGAAAAAAAAGAGGCTTTATAAATTTGAGCATTTTTATTTCATTTAAATATATATATATATATATATATATATATATATATATATATATATATATATATATATATATATATATATAAAGAAAATATGCATGAATAATAATATAAGTGTATTAAACTTGGTGATTTTGGAAGCTAAATAGAACTTTGTCAAAAAGACCTAAACTGTCTAAGGAGAACTTGGGATTTAAGTGGTCTTGTACTCTCCTCACGGAAGTTCTCTTAGCCTAAAATTTCCCTTTGATTGCACAATAGTATTATACTTATTTATTTTTTTTCATTTTTCTTCATTGGTCCCTTTTCATATATCTTTTTTTTTTTTTTTAAAAAAAATCTCATGGCACCAAAATCTATCTCTCAAGATCAAGTTGAAAATTTGACTAGATTAGTTGATGCCTTAGATCTTAGGATCCAAGACAATGAATTAAAAACTCAACAAATATTAGAAGAAAGTAAGAATCAAATGCAAGAACTTAAACAACAAATGCAAACTCTTATAGTGCATCTACAAAATAATAGTACCAACTCCTCTCCAATACCTACTGACAGGCCAATAGGGATAGATGAAGAAGATTCATATCCAAACCATAGAGAAAATCAACCACTTAGAAGACAATCAATTGCTAGAAATGGTGGAAGGGGATAAATTATTTTAAGACTATAGAAGACTCTAATGATCCATCTCAAGAGTTAAAGTAGAAGCCCCAACTTATGATGGTATACATGACCAAATAAATTTCTCGATTGGTTAGTTCAAATGGATGACTTCTTTGATTGGTATAAAATGGATGATTACCAAAGGGTTACTTTTGCTAAAATGAAATTGATAGGGCATGCTAAAATTTATTGGACAAATACTTTAGCTAAAGAACAAAAGATTAGGAAGGACAAACCTCACTTGGATAGAAATGAAAGAAATGTTAAGAGCAAAGTACTCCCAGGCATCATGATAAGAAGACATAGTCAATTATTAATTTTGAGACAAGGTAATTATCTTGTAATCAATACTTGAACACTTTTGAAGATCTAGTTTCTAGAACTAATTGTCGATAATGAAAAATTAGCCAATAAATTTGTTATTGGACTTAATGAAATTAGAAATGAAGTTGAATTTGACCCACAATCTTTAGAGGAAGTATTTCATTATGCATTATTGGTTGAACAACAAAAGAAATCCACCTCTCTCTAAAATTAAAAGTCAAGTACCTTCCATTTCATCCATAGATCTATTGTTAGACCACCATCCAAATGGCCCATCCCTTTGCCTAAAACTTCAATTGAAGGGAGCTCTAAGAACATTAAGTAATATGTTTTAAATGTCATAAAAAGGTCATATGCAAAATCAATGTAAAGCTCAAATCTTATTTTTAGAAGAAGTTGAAAATCCAATGGATGATAATAATCTAGAAGAAGTTTATGATGACACCCCATTATCTCGATGAAGAATTAGAATTAACCGATGACCCTCATGTTAATGTGATGAGATGTCTTACTAATAAAAATGAGGCAAGATTGGAGGAGAAAGAACATTTTACCATGTATGTTTTGTGTAATGAAAAGAGATGAGTTAGTTATATAGGGAGTGCTATGAATGTCATTTCAACACATACCTTAACTCGAACCAACCTAAAATCAACCTCACCTGAACCATTTCATGTTACAAATATCATACATCTCTTCCCATCACCAAGGTTTAGTTCCTATTAAAATAGGAAGCTATGAGGATCAAATTTGGTGTGATGTTCTCCTATGGACATTGCTCATATTCTCTTAGACGACCTTGGCTATATGATATGAATGTTATTCACTATGGTAGGGAAAATACTTATGTTTTTAAACATAATAATAAGACTATTAAACTCCTACCAATAAAGCCAGAAAAACACCCATAACACCACACAAAACAACCGACTTGCAACCTAAGCCTCTATTGAAGAAAAATGCCAAACTTCAATTAATTATCATAGAAAATCCTACTTAGCCTAATACTATCATTTTGATTCTTACTTTAAAACACCTACTCTTTCTCCTTTGACCCCAAAGATAGAAATAATAGGTTTTGGAGCTTTACAAAAAGAATTTTTGATCCATTTCTTCTTCACATATTACATGTAAAAGAAGTCATACTAGACTCTAATGAGACTCACATACCTCCTGTGGTCTCTTCTCTCTCTTTCTCGATTTTAACGATATTACACGATGAGCTTCGATGAGCTACCTCTCAAGAGACATTCAACATGCTATTGAGTTCTTTCTGTTCTCAACTTCCTAATCTTCCACATTATATGATGAACCCTACCGAGCATGTTGAGATTAAAAGACAAGTTGAGGAATTATTAAGAAAGGGTTTTATTCAAGAGAGTCTTACTTGTGCATCCCCAAAGATTATTAACTCCAAAGAAAGATGGAACATGAAATGTGTGTGATAATGAATAAATAAAATTACTATCAAATATAGGTTTCTATTCCCCGAGATGATATGTTAGATTTAATCTCGAGCAAATTTTTTTTCAAAGATTGATCTAAAAGTGGATATCATCAAATTGATTAGATCGAGATGAGTAGAAGATGGCTTTTAAGACCCCTCGATGGACTTTATGAATGTCATGCCCTTTGGACTTTCAAATGCTCTAGCACATTTATGAGATTAATGAATACTATTCTTAAATCATATATAGGTAAATTTTTGGTGGTGTATTTTGATGATATTCTAATTTTAGTCCAAGTGAAAATGAACATCTACAATACCTAAAAAAAAGTCTTTGAACTACTTAGACAAGAGAAATTATACATTAATTTAAAAGTGTTTCTTTTGCAAGTCGAGGTAATCTTTTAGGCTTTATTATATCCATTCTGGCTTAAACTGATCCTTCTAAAGTGAAAGCAATCTTAGATTAGCCACCACCTAAAAGTTTTACAAGAAGCTTCCATGGTTTAGCCACTTTTATCTGAGATTTATTAAGAATTTTAGTACCATTGCCCAATAATTGATATATTAAAATTAGATAAATTTTGTTGGACTCTAATGCACAAAAGGCCTTAGAGCAAATTAAAGTTCTTATCACTGCACCAATCCTTAGTTTGATTTTTCTAAAGCCTTTGAAGTGACATGTGATGCTTCGTGAATTGGGGATAGGTGGAATTTTAAGTCAAGAGAATCATCCTAAAGCATTCTTTAGAAAAGTTAAATGAAGCTAAACAACGATATTCCACTTATGATAGAGTTTTATGTAATTCAATCCTTAAGGCATTACACTATCTCTTACATAGAGAATTTATACTTAATTCGATCACCATGCTTTAAAATTCATTAATACTCAACTAAAAATTAAGTCATAGCATGCAAAATGGGTTGAATTTTACAAGACTACTTTTGTTCTAAAGCATAAGCCCGAATTGAGAATAAACTGCCGATGCTTTATCGGGTAAACCTAATGATTTCCTCTTTAGAATTGAGAATCCCGTGATTTGATAGAATTAAAGATGATTATATCACCTGACTTTCACCTAACTTATCTTGAACACCTAGATAAACCAATTACTTTATGAGGACATTCTTGATAACAAATGGATATTTATATAAAGGAAAATAATTATGCATTCCTCGATCTTCTTAGAGAATTCCTTATCACCGAGCTACATGTCGGGGTGTATGGTCATTTTGGAAAGGATATGACCATATGTTTATTAGAAAATAGATTTTATTGGCCTTCATTAAAACGATGTTCAAAAATTAGTGGCTCAATGTTTAATTTGTAAACAGCTAAAACTATCAAACAAGGTCTAGACAATACATTGCCTTATTGTCTTTATAGGCCTTGGGAAGACCTATCAATGAATTTTATTCTAGGATTACCTAGACACTGAGGACATGATAGTATTTTTGTTGTAGTGGATAGTTCTCAAAATGGCTCATTTCTTACCTTGTTCAAAACAAATGATGCTTCTTATATAGCCAAATTATTTTTAAGGAAATAGGTGACTCCATGGTCTCCCTTTAACCATTATTTCGATAGAGATGTTAAGTTTGTTTCATATTTTGGAAAATATTATGGAAATTATTAGGTACCAAATTAAAATTCTCTTCGCTTTCACCCACAACCGATGGACAAACCAAGTAGTTAATCGCATATTAGGAAATTTGCTTAGATGTTTGGTAGGTAAAAGTTTAGGAAATTGGGATTTACATTTACCAACGCTCAATTTGCCTATAATATTATATCTAGAACTACAAAAAAATCACCATTTGAGATAGTATGGTCAAAACCCACGACAACCAATAGATGTAGCAAACCTACCATCTCATGTATTTTCGATGCGACATTCTCATTTGCTAAAGATTTTCATAGCCTCCATGAAGATATAAGAAAGCAAATTACTATAAATAATAAAAATTATGCTTCTAAGGCAAATCATAATCGCTCAATGAAAGAATATAAAGAAGGCGATTATGTATTGATGCATTCTACCGGCGTTATCAAACTACTAAATATAAGAAATTACATGCACGAGCTTGTGGTCCATTTAAAAGTCTCAAGAAAATTGGAACTAATGCTTATCACCTTGATTTGTCCGATATGTTCATTCATCCGGTTATTAATATTGAAGATATTCTATCATATGAAGGAATTAGAAAACCTCTACTTGTTCGCCTAACTCTTTAGAGAGATATAGCAGCGGTAAGCCCTCTTCCTTTGAAGTTGACTATATTATCACCGAGAAGCACCCATTAATCCAGCTTAACATCATTTTATAGTTCGTTGAAAGAATAAGCCACCAAGACATGGTCAACTTTAGTGATTTGGAGACTTTAGCCCCACAATTAGTAAGACTTCTTAGATTTTAACTCTACTGAGGTGAGTTCAATTAAGCCTGTGAGAGTTGATGTAACATCATGAGGATCAACAAATTAAAGCCCAAGGCCCATTTACAAAATCTCAAGCTAATCATGAGGATCAACAAATTAGAGCCCAAGGCCCATTTACAAGATCTCAAGCTAAAGCCCAAGAAAATTCAAGAAAGAAGACTTATTAGCTGCTAAGACCCATTTTATGATTTCATCTTTTTTTATTTATGTAATTTTAATTTTCTTCTAGAAACTCCATGTTTAAAATTTTGCATTTAAAATTCAAAGCATGACATGTGAGGTGGTTGAATCCACATAAAATAATAGCATGTGAAATGGGTGGATGGCATAAAATAATGAGGCAATTTATTGCTTCACATTAATGTACCACCCACCTTTCCCTCCATGTTTTGAATTCTTTTCTTTTGAAAGATGCTTGTAATGGCTATAAATAGCCCCTCTTATTAGAAGGAGATCTTTTGGCAATTATAATTTTTTTGAGTTATTCTTGTGGTTGGAGAGCTTGGTGGCCAAACCTTGGCAATCCTTGGTGGGAGCGCTAGTTATCCAACATATCTTCTTCCTTCACCTCCAATACCCACGTTCTCTCAATCTCATCAAAAGAAAGAATGCCCACCTCCATCACCTAATGTGATTTGACTCACAATTAAAAATTAATTAAGCTAAGAGGTTTTAGTTTAAGTACTTTTAAAACACTCTTTCATACTTATGAAAGGGGTTTTAATTTCCTTAATTAAGCTTAGGTTATTAAACACCTAAGCATCTACTCAAGGTAGATTAATTAAGTTTTGAAATTTTTAAGAATTTTTAAAAATTATTTAAAGGGGTAATTAATGAATTAACCCTTAATTAAGAGGGGATTAAGGAAAGAAAAGGGGGGTTTAGGGAATAACTTAGGGGAAATGCCTCAAAATTATTACATAAAACTCCTACGCACTGGATCTAACCTTAATCAAATTTAATCATATGATAAATCCAGTAATCATACCTTAATTACCTTTAATTACATGAAGGGGATAATTAAGAAATGAGCTAGCAATTTTCCTAATTAATGCCTCAATAAATCTCAAAAAAATTAGGGGAGGCAGAAGTCATCCCTTAAAATGAACCCTAGAAATTTAAGATCCAGTGGTGACTTAATTATAGAGTAATTAGCTAATTAACATTCCCAAAGAAACCCAAATTCAGAGAAAATGAGAATTCAAAATCCATTGAAAATATTTTTAAAATATTCTAGATGAAATTATCCATCCATAGCATTTTTCTCAATATTTTTCTGATTTTTCTTGAAGGAGTTATGATTTTTTTGAAGTTATCTAATTAGGAATTAATAATCCCTAATTAATCAATTAATATTGGCTACACCGACAAATGGCGATGGTCAACGCGCTTACACGCCGCGTGAGCCTTTTACTTAAGTTGTCAAATCGGGGACGACCGATGATGCACGATTTTATCCCACCGCTCGATCGAGATCGGTCGAGGATAGACCTACGGTTTCAAAAGGAGAATTAATTTCTAAAACGTGCCTAATAATCTCAGTCGTCCATCTAAAATGCGTGGATGGACGGCTGAGATGGGCTGAGTTTTTTCCTAAGGATGAGGACTAGAGCGGCCAATCCAACGATGGATTTCACATGCAATGATAATTCCTTTCACAAAGGACCAACATCTATCAATCTAAGTGCTCGAAAAATCACTAATCTCGTTGGAGATGATCACCGACGCTCAGGATCGATGAGGTAGCTTCGTCCAGTGGAGACGAAGCCCTGTTGAAGTTCTTAGGTCTTGAGGTTAAGTAGATGAATGGTTGGCCAGAGGAGTAGAATGCTAACTCCCATGTGCATCCAATTGAGCTTTAGGCGGAGTTTGAAAATTGAATGTTTTGCTATGGGGTTTGGTCCATGCAAATGGGTTAACCCAAACCCATTTAGTCCACCACTCTTCATTAGTCCCCAGCTAGAAAACATCAAGTGAATATGAAGAGGGTATGACCAAATTACCCATGGATTAAGCCAAAATTTGTTCTATGGCCTATGGGTTGAATGGTCATTTTGCTGATTTTTCAATTTGGATATGTTTGGTATGTTAAGAAAATAGGTTGGGCCAAATTTCAATGGATTTAGAATATATTTGATAGGGTTTGGTTGATCCATTTAGGTTAAAATGAGTCAACTTGGGTGAAATTGACCAATAGGTCAAGTTGGGTCAAACTAAGGGTTGGGTCAAGTTCATATGACCATTTGAAATATTTTGGTGCCTTTGGTTTGGTTCAATTTGGATTAGATTTAGTTTTGGCTCATATGACTCATTTAGGTCAAATAGATTCATTTGACCTATTTGGGTTAGGTCAAGGGTAGGTTTAGATTTGGTTAGACATATGGAGGGGATTGATATCTTTGTTTCCAATCAATTTAGGTTAGGTTCAATTTTGGCTCAACATGATCTCTTTAGGTCATGTAGGTCTAAGGCAATTGGGCTAGGTTGGGTCTAGTTGGACAATTAATGCTTTGGTTAAGTTCCACAAGTGATTTGGGATGGACTTGACACATTGGTTTCAATCAATTTGGATTTTGATTATGTTAGGTTTTATTTTAGGTTAAGTTTTGACTTGGTCAACCCTTAGGTTTGACCCCATTTGATTGATTGATCATCCCATGATGATTGTTTATCATGATGAAAGGGAAATATGAGTTTGGTTCAACCCAATTTGGTTAAGATCAAAAGATGGCTCATAAGGGTTCTTTAGGTCACTTTGGGTCAAGTGAGCTTAAGTGGGTCAAATGGCTTGGTCAAGCTATATTTGAAGTTGATTGATCTTGTATATGGATTTATGATTGAAATATAAATCTATTTACAAGTGGTTTGAAGTCAAATGGATTTTGATCCATTTAAAAATTTCATATTCAAAGGAAGAATATGAAAGAGTTTTGAGTTTGATTTTTGATTTAGGTTTTGATTTTTTGATTGAGATTTAGATTTATATATGAACTCATGATTGTATGTTTGATTGAACCATGAGAGAAAATCAAGAGTTTGGCTTGATTTGAAAATGATTTGGCTAAGTTCAAGATTTTGACTTGAAAGGCTTATATTTGATTTGGAGTTCGATTTGATTTTGATATTTGGAGTAGATTTGATTGTTTGAATTTATATTTCATTTATATATGTGAATATAAATGAGAATATAAATTGACCATGATAAAATTTCAAAAATTTAAAAGAGTTTACTCATGATTTAGGTTAAATCGATTAAAGGGAATTTAAAGGATTTAATAGAATTTTAAATTTGAAATTTAATTTTTGGATTGGATTGGATTGATTTATATTTATATTTCATTTATATATGAGAACATAAATAAGAATATAAATTGATTTTGAGAAAATCCCATGAGTTTGAATTGATTTGATCAAAGTTTAAACCTATTAATAAAAAAAATTAATGAATTTAAGGAATTTTAAGTATTTTAATTTGAAATTTAATTTTGAGGTTAGATTTGATTGAGTTATATTTATATTTGATTTATATATGAAAATACAAATGAGAATAAAAATAAGTTTTAAAAAAATCTCATGAGTTTGAGGTGATTTGATCAAGATTTAGAGTTGATTTTGGCTAAATCCTTTAATGGAAAATTAAAGTGGCTTAAGAAAATTTTCATGAATTGATTTGGAATTTTGAGTTTGATTTGATGAGTTTGAATTTATATTTCATTTATATATGGGAATATAAATGAGAATATAAATGGATCATGAGAAAATCTCAAAAATTTGAGTAGGTTTAGATCACAATTTTGGCTAAGTTCTTAAGAAAGGGTTAAGGGCTTAGGAAATTTGAACTTTGGAATTTTTGATGGATTTTGATCATGGTTTTTAATCATAGAATTGAATCATGGATTTCAATCATGGAATTGATTTGAGTTTGAGAAAATCAAATAGATTTGATTTGGAGTTTGTCTTAAAGATGGAAAATGAGGAATTATTTAAGCTAAAGGGTAGGAGATTTTCCTAACAGTACTAAGGCATAACCTATTCATATGGCAAACTCATCTAAGTCTTCTAGGACTAGGTGACTTTGTACAATCACTTAATGTGTCTTGACTAAAGAACTCTTAAAGTCTAAGAGAAGTCCTATACCAGATGAAGGTATTGAGCTCATTTGAAAAATGAGGTCAACAATAAAGCTTGCTATCCAAATACAAGGAGGATTGACAATATTTACCTATTTCAATTGAATTACATCAAGGATCAGCTTTAAGCCCTTTTCTTTTTACTTTAGTTATGGATGTTCTTACTAGGCATTTATAGGAAGATGTACGTTGGTGTACGGTTTTTGTTGATGACATTCTTCTCGTTGATAAGACTAGAGAGGGAGTCCAAGAGAAACTTGAATTATGGAGGTCAAT
Organism: Cymbidium sinense; assembly: GCA_021442155.1. Lineage (NCBI taxonomy): Eukaryota > Viridiplantae > Streptophyta > Magnoliopsida > Asparagales > Orchidaceae > Cymbidium > Cymbidium sinense. The sequence goes on from CM038215.1 coordinate 170,498,662, forward strand.
CTTAGAGTCTAAAGGTTTCGTTTAAGTAGATCTAAAATTGAACATATGAAGTGTAATATTAGTTGTATAAATTCTAATGATAGTATTGTGACATTGGGTGAATAAGTCATTAAAAAGAGTGAGTGATTTAGATTTTCCTTATGTTAAGGAAGGTGAGAGGCCTAAAAGACTTGGTTGTATAAAATGACCTTAGTATATTTGAATTAAATGAATTTGACACATAATAGACATAATGGAGAAGAAGGATTTATGTATGAGCCCACATAGAGGATAAAGCTTGTTGTTGTTGTTTGTTGTTTGTATATATATATATATATATATATATATATATATATATATATATATATATATATATATATATATATATATATATTTTTCATATTAAATTTATAAAATTTTCTATAAGTATAAATGATATCTTTCTATCACACAACAGCCCAATGCATTCCTCCAATTCAACTATCCAACTTGAATTCTACTAATAATGGCTACATCTATTTTATATTCACTTTGAACAATAGACCCATTGTCACACTAAATCTTCTATTAAAATTACTCTATTTATTGATTGAGATCTACTCAAAAATAAAACCTTTAGACCTAAAGTCTTGGTTAGAATGTATAAAAATTGATCTGATTTTATTAGAATTAAATGAGAATATGTTATATAATACGATAATGGAGAAAAGGTTCCTTGTAGCTGACTCCACATTATAAGATAAAGGCTTGTTATTATTGTTATTATATATATATATATACATACATATAATAATATATGAGAATGGCTGTGGGAATGGATGGCCCCTGCCTCTAGAGTAACGACTCCTTCCATGAGTCACTGCTAGAATCGTCTGGTGGGCCTTCTTTTGATGAAACAAAGGTGAATCTAGTTCTTCGATTCCCCATTTCCTTCTCAACTATTCGTATCTTTAATAAAACAAGTTATATGGTTTCTTGGTTATTTTGTATACACTAGCTGTAAAATTCATATGCTACCACAAGGTGATGGATACCTTGACTCTGTAAAATTCATATGCCCAATGTAATCCATCATGGAAGGTGATCCTATGCCGGATTCGGGGGTTCTCCGGAGATCCTAATGTTTCTCTTGTTATGTCGCCAGAGCAGCTTGGATGGCCAGCTCAACTACGGGAAACCGCTGCGTCTGTGCTTCAGATCAAGTGCGTGGATTTGCTTTGTCATGGAAATAGGGTGAACCTGAGCATTCAATTCTCTTGTTCACTTTTTTACAAACGGGTTTTCCAGCGCTCTAAGTGAATGCCTGAGTAGTTCTAAGCTCCTATATTGCCAAACTTTGCAGGGATATAGGGTTATTTGAGATGACTTGAGCATGATTTAATCCTTAGTAGGATTTAATTTAAATCCCTAGGGGATGTTTGGTTGCAGGATTTGAGCAGGATTTAAGTTGGATTTAACTTAAATTCAGCTAAACGGTATTTTTGGAGAAGTTAAATCCTGTGCTTTTGTAATCCCGTTAAAGCCGCTTTTGCAAGTTAAATCCGGATTTACTAAATCCTGTTGGTAGGCAAATTTATGTGATTTAGAGAAGCATAAGCGAGTGAAGGAGGGTGAGAGGAAAGACGAGGATTACATTTGTGATTTCTCCATTGCCTTTTCAGGCAGCAACGAAATAGAAGGGGTACAAAGACTAGGGTTTTGAACGCTGAAATCTCGTTAATTCCTTCTCTTTTCTAGTTTATTATTTTTATATTAATTTATTTTTAGTTAAATTTTAAATTATTTAGATAATGATTAATTAATATATCATTTTAGATTAAATATAATTTTTTTCTATCTTCAAGGAAGCAATTAAATGAGCCCATAAAATGGATGGTTTCTTGCAAAAAAATTTCTTTTTTGCCCACAAAATCTGTGAAGTGGGTTTTTTTACGGTGTATGTTTGATTTAAACCCAATACTTTGTTAATAATTTTCAAGTGGGATTCAAATGATTGTCTAGGTTTCTTGTTCTCCCTTGTTACTGAATTCTTGTGCTGATACATCTCAAGGTGATGGATGCCCTAACATAGAATGCTCCTCTACAATGAATGCTCCTATAGTTTAAGGTTCTACTGTGATTTGGTTGCAAATTACTTTGTTGATTCGACAACAAAAATTTTGAAAGGGAAGCTAAAATGCTGTAGCAGTGAGAACACTGCAATTAGACTGTTGACGCATATATATGCTGACTTCAAACTAAGTTGATTTTATATAGCAACAACATTTCAGCTCAGTAGTTGGATTTTCAAAGCAATATTTATTGTTTTAGCATTCACTTCAAAAAAAATAGTTTTTTTCCAGCAATTTAGGCGTCTTTTGGGATCACTTTTGTTTTTTATGTTCTATTTTATTTTTATATTATTTTGTGTTTATTTTGGTTCAAAAAAAATTGCTCGGTATCTTAAAAAAAACTTCCTTATTTTTTATTTGGTGGTGGTTACTAAGGTATTTAACCTGGCAAGCTATTTTTTGTAGTGGTGCTAGAGCAGTTCAGATGGCCTGTGTTGTGCGAAACTGATGTGTCTGCGTAACAGCTCTGCTCCATTTTGTTGCCTCCCTTGTTTCTCAAACAGGTTTTCCAGTGGGCTGTATAAATACTAGAGTATTCTTCATTGCACAAAAGAAATCAAATCTCAAAGTCCTTAGTTCAAAGCATACTTAGAGTGGTTCCACGGCTAATGATCAAGTTGGATTTATTTTAACTGTGTTTGGATTATTCTCGCTTGTACTTTGAGTCTGTAACCGAAAAGTGGATACTTCAATCACAATTTATCAGAGGCTGGCGTTCGCATGACTTTCATTGGTTTTTCTCACCCTTGACGGTTGGTATGCAAGAAAATGTAGAGTGCAGTACGATTTTGGTTCAAAAAGTATTTGAAAGGTGATTTGACGAAACTTGAAAAAGCTAGATTTTGATACATATCTCACAATTTTTTGCATTTACATATTTAACATCTAAAGTTTGATATTTACAACTTTTAGAAGGATATTTGTTCAATTATGTGATTTATGAGGCATATAAAGTTGAATTTCTTCTTATTAAATCCTACTTGTAGCCAAGTGTTACAAGGTGATGATAATGATTGGAAATTCACCATGGAAGACGACCTTCATGCACACTATTAAATGGTGTGGTTGCTTTTGTTCGGAATGCTTCTTTTCTATTCTCTTGCATTCACATGTAGCAGCTTGGAAGGCTTGTGTATCTTCCGTGCAACAGCTGTATTTTTGTGTCGCTGTGGTGAATAAATAGATGGATCTTAGTGATGGAACAAAAGGGAATCTGATTCAGCTCCTTTATAACCCTTTTTGATGCTCGTTAGGGCTACTGGGTTGTGCTGATTGGAGTACTTTAAGAAATAAAAATGCAGTTACGCGAGTGAATTGGAAGGTTTATGTGTTTTCTGTGGGACTGTTTTGAGTATGATGTATGTAAACTCCCTAAAAAATGATATTATTTGTGCCATTTTAGTTCTGAATATATGGTGAGATATAGCCTTGTCACATTGTCAAGAGCAAATTCAATGATTATAAATTGTGTTAGATTATCGTTACCCAATATTTTCTATAAACCCACATTTGTCATACTGTTTATGATGCTTCTCTTTTTTCTGCCATTCGGTATACTCAAATTCATACAATTCCAGCCTGAGTGATGAATTATTCATTTTTATTTTCACCAGTGTGAATTCTTAGAATCTTTCTCATCCTGTCTCTTTCTCTCATGATGAAATCCATCACAGAAGACAATCTTGTCCACCCATTGGTGGGGCATGATTCCTTTAGATGGTGATTCAGAATTATCTGCTATTCTCATCCAATTATGATGCAGTAGCTTGGATAATTGCTATTTCCATGTGTCCCTGGTGGAAAATTTGTGGCTGGATTTGCTTGTTGGATTGAAGAAAGGTGAGTCTGAGGTCATTTCCTTTCTCTGCTTTTCTATAAAACATGTGCCACATCTTACTATTTTAATGAAGTTCAACTCTATAATGATCTGTCATTGACATTCCCAAGATGATTGAGGCTGAAACATCAACAATTCAAATGAAAGCCTTTAGACTCTAAGGTTGACCTTCATAGTTCAGGTTTTTCTTGAACTCTCTAGTCTTATCAACAAGAAAAATATCATCAGCAAAAAGCATACTCTTGTAAATGTCTAGCAAGAACATCCATAACTAAAGCTACGGGCTTGAAGCCAATTTTTGATGCAATCCAACTGGAAAATACTTGGTTGATTTTCCTTATGTTTAAACATAAATGATAGCTCTAGGGTTCATATCCTTAATGAGTTGACTATATGCAATATTAATTTCCTTTTTTCTTTAACCCTGCAAAGTAGCATCATCATTATTATCCAAAGATGGCCAAATCCATCCAAATATAGGGTGGATTATTTTTATTAATGTCATCAAAAAAGATAAAATTGCTTTTTGCAATCTTCATCTAATATAGATATAAGTATTGTAGTCAACACATCCATCAGTATGAAATTACTCTCTTTCCAAATGAGGTTGGCCAAAATTTAGATAGAAGGATCATAAAGATTTTGGCCTCTCCTCACTCTACATCATTTGCAGGGACAGAGGTTTAGGATGTTTTACTATCAAAGATCTATTCAATTAAGCAAAATACTCATCAATTATGCAATTTAATCATGAAAATTTTACCCTTCCCTTTTCCTTTATAAAATTATATAATGATGCATATTTAATGCTTGTAATTAAGGAGTTATATCAGAAAATGATATTGGGTTTGTTTTATGTATTAGCATTGGTTGGTGTTTTTGTCCTAAAGCTAAAGTTGTATATCCTAATCTTTTAATCAAGTTAAATTAAGAAGTGATGCCATTTGATCCAAAATGTAAAAAAGCTTACAATCTTAGTTTACCTAGCCTTAAGGGTTTAATCATAAGGCCTTTTTGTAGGCTTTTCTAATCTAAAAAATGTAAGGTCTAAATTTAGTTTTATTTTATTTTGTTTTATTTATTTTTATTTTTAATTATGGTTGTTACTCTCCACCATCATTCAAAATAAAGTTAAGGAATAAGTCAATTCAAATTCAACAATTTATACACAGCCTTAAGCTATCTGGCCTGTAGGGTCAAGTTATAAAACCCAACTTTTGGGATATCTACATAGATTTTAAGTCTTTCAACATTTCTGACATGCAATCCTCAATTTCATGGTTGAGGTGACAAAGTGTTAACTAAAACACACTGTCAAAATACAAATACAACTTCAAATCAAGTTGGCATAAAGCCTCATCAAATTAAAAATTAATTTTAATTAAAACATAAATTAATCTCAAATTTCTTTAGTAATCTTTTTAAAATTGAGATATAGGTTCTGAAATTATGCTAAAGCTACTTAAATTCATAATCCTAAAACTTTCAAGCTCTATCAAATTGAGACATAAGTTCTTTTAAACTTAACATAAAATTATTAAGTTTGTATGATCACTTCACACACAAATCATTAAATCCCAAAATATTTGAGTTTTGTTTTTACTAAATATTTGAGTTGTAAACTTCAATCTTACTAAATAAAAAAAAATTCTTCGTATTTTTTTTATATTCTTAAATATAAAATTTTCATCTTACTAAAAAAAAAGGAGAAAATTTAAAAAAAAAAAATTTCACATTTCTCATAAAAAAACTATTTATATTATTCATAAAAAAATATTTTCGTCTCCTCTCTCTCTCTCTCCCCCTCACTCTCTCACTCACTCTCACATGATAATAATAATAATAATAATGTGTGGCTCATTATCACTCCTCTTTCAATCTCTCTCTCTTGTCATAAAGAAAAAAAAAACTTTGCAGTTCATCATCCCTCCTCTTCTAAAGCTAAAATTAATAAAATAAAATAAATAAATGTTAATAATTAATTAATAAATAAATTGATAAATATGATAATTATAAATTTTCATAATTTTTAGATAAATTTATTTTATTTAATATATTTTGGGATGATAAATGTTAGCATAAATGATTTAAGTCATTTTGAAGATTTTTATAACTTTTTAAATTTTTATTTGATTTATTTTATTAAAATAGACAATTTTAATTTCAAATTTTAATTTCTTCCAATCCATAAGTATTTTTTTACTTTAGATTTTTATCATAGGTGTGTTTTAACTTTAATTTCAATCTCTGAAAATTTCAACTGAATCCAACTTATATTTTTAGAGTAATTAATGAAATTTTTTTTTACTAAAATCTAAATTAAGTTCAAATCATTCGGTAAAATTTGGGGATTTTGGTTTTGTTGGATTTTTCTTGAAAAAATGAATCTAACTAGCCCTTGTTTGTAATTTTTGGTTAGGTATTTTATTTTCTATGAATTTTTAAAGTTTCACGTGATTTAAGTAATGTTTAAAATTAAAAAAAAATTAATTTTTTCTATTTAATACAGTCAGCATCGCGTGTGGCATTGAAGTGGCAATGCGGCGCTGCGTCAGCGCAGCGAGCGGGAAAATGCTGTGCACAGTGAGATCGCGACGCACGATTTTATCCGGACTGTTCGATCGTAGATCGGATGGTCTTGATCAAGTCGTACGATTCGAGGCCAGGATCGCACGATCGGCGTGCAATCTGAGTCGTTTGATCTTGTGAACCGCTAGATCGAACGGTCCAAAATGCATCCGACAATCAGAAGACCTAGATCGAGCAATGCGTGATCCCGATCGATCCAACCACGGATCGGATGGTTCTCTCCGGCGGTGAACAAGAAAATCGAGGGATTAGGGAGAAAAATGAGAAATTCTAAGTGAAAACTTGTCTAAATAGATTCATTTTCATGTCGATTCACACCAGAAAATAATTATTTTCTAATTGGGATAATGTAAAATATAAAAAAGCAGGATTATCTAGAATAAGTTTTTAAAATCACACGAACAATCGTCACAAATGAAGGATCCCAAGGCCGGCTACGGTTTTTTTTTTGTTTTAAAGTTAACTCACCGGGGATGATTATCGACGACAGTGATGACTTGAGCACACTGTTGAGTGAGGAAGAGGTCTTGGAATGAGCTTGGATCTTCGCCTTCATTTCAGAACGATGTATTTTCTGATGCTTATCATTTTCTCGTCGAAATCAATCTGTTTTTGGTGTTTCTAGCCTAAGAGAGATGGGGAAATAGTTGTTGGTTGTTTTGGGAGCTCTTGGGGGCTGAATAGTAGTATCAGGAAGATGAATGTATCCTCATTTTTCTCTCCTTTAATAGTGATTGAAAATTCACTTTTTTTGAATTTTTTTGCTCAAAGTATTGTCATTTTGCTTGTGGTGGTTGAAATGGATGATTGATTGATTGATGATTTGAATTTTTGCTTCAAAATCATCTCTTGTTGTCATATGATTAGCTCTATTGAATGTCATGGATTGAGAGTTGAATACATGTGATGTGGAGAATTAAATGAAGTTGGGTGAAATCTTATGTGAGAGAGGACCCATGAGAGATTTAATTAGGTTTGGTTGATTTGGGTTTGGGTCGGGTTTGGGACATATCGATTAAGTTGATCAATTGGTCAAATTAGGTCAAACCAAGACTTATGTTAGATTCAAATGATAATTTGAATAGTTTTGGTATGATCAATTTGATTTAATTTGGCTTAAAAATTGATTTTGGTTCATTTAGAATTAAATGGGTCAAATGAGTTAAGTTGACTAATTTGACAAAAATTGGCCAAATTAACTTGGGTTATGAGTTGATTCATGTTCAATTGGCTAATTCAAAATAAATATGGTTTTTGGTTCGAATTAATTTTGATTTAATTTTGATGTAAATCAAATTCACCCTTTAGGTCAATTTGGGCTAATGACTCAATTGGGTTCGATTGATTAAATTGGGTTTAATTATGGCTTTAGTTTAGTTCAATAATCAATTTAGAATGAACTTAAGCTAATGGTTACATTTAATTTGGGTTAGATAATTGTTTGACCCAATTTGATCTTTTAGACCAATTTGGGTAAACTTTGGATTGAATGGTTAATTGGGCTTCGTTTAGCTCAATGAGTGGTAAAGTCATATTTAAATATTAAATTTGGGTTGATTCAAGTCATTTGTTTCAATCAGTTTGATATAAGATGAGTTTTTGCTAGTTTTTATTCATTTGGACTAAAAGATGACTTGATCACATGATTATGTTAACTTGGTTTGACTCAAATGATTGCAATTGATCATCTTAGAGTGCTCAACAATCATGCTGAAAGGTTTTGGTGAGCTTGGTTCAATCCAATTTGGGTTGGATTGGATGTTCGCTCAAATGAATCCTTTAGGTTACTTTGGGTCAAGTGGACTTAAGTGGGTTAATTGGTTTGGTTTTGGTTTGATTCGAGTTTAGTTAAACTTATATATGATCCCTGGATTAAAATATAAATTCAACAATAATCAATTTGGAGTGTAAGGGATTCTTTGGCTCATTTGAAATTTTTAAGCCAAAAGGGCTAAGTTGAGTTTGACTTGGGTTTGCTTCGATCTGATTTGATGATTTTGGTTTCATTTATATTTATGTAGATAATTGAATGTATGATTGATTTAAGAAAAAATTCATTATTTTTTACTTGATCTGGATAGAATTTGGCTAAGTCTAAAGAATTGGCTTAGAGGGCTTACATTGGGTTTGAATTTGATTTTGGATATAGTTTTGATCATTCGGATATAGATTTCATTTATATTTTTGAATATAAATAAAGAAACAATTAATTTATAAATAAATCAATTGATTTTGATTTAATTTTAAGGAGGTTTTGGCCAAGCTTATGAAGGTGGTTCATATTGTTTAGGAATGATAATAAGATTTTAATTTAATTTTGAGTTTCAATCATTTGGAGTCAAATTTGAGATATGGATTTGAAATTTGAATTTAAATTTGAGATTTAGTTTGAGATTTGAATCTGAGTTTGATTTGAGAAAATGTATCTAGATTGAGTTTAAGTTATAAGATAGGTAATTTCCTTAAGCCCTAAAATATAGCTTAATCTTATGATTAACCCTTCTAAGTCTCTAGGCGTAGATTAGTGTCTAAGAGGATGAGGTTGAGGACTCACTCCACAAGCGAGGTCATCAGAATTATTACTCAATAAACTCAGAAATTATGGCAGATAATTTAGAGTGTTATTTTTCATTATGTTACTTGATGTCGTTGACTTGAATGAAAGGGGTAGAATCGAATTCGTTGAGGATTTTTTACTCATACAAGATTGTTTATGAAAGTGTTACTTGATGATATTAACTTGTATGAAATGGGTCGAATTGAATCCTGAAAAGATTTCCGAGGTTGTCAAAGTGTTACTTGATGACATTAACATGTATGGAAGAGGTCATATTGAATCTGCGAAGGTTATTTAACTCAGCCGATGTTGTTTGTCAAATTGTTACTTGATGACATTAACTTGTATAAAATTGGTCGAATTGAATACACAAAAGATTTTTTACCCATCCAAATTTATTTGTCAAAATGTTATTTGATGCAATTAACTTGTATGGAAAAGGTCCGATCAAATTCCCTTTGGATTGATCATGCTCTGACAGATACACAATGTGAGTTATGCATTTCTCAAGTGGGAGGATTGAAATGTAGATCATTTATCTGCAACAAGTTTGAAAGAAAAAAATCACAAACTCATTACTTTGATAATATCGGTGATGCAATATTATCATAAGACAACTTAGTAAGAGAAATGAGATAAATTTTTAAAGAGAGTTAACAAAAGATAAGAGGTGGAGAGGAAGGAACAAATGAGATAAATAAAGGCTGCAATATTTATGTACAAAGAATTACAGATAACACTTTCTGAGATCCTCAATGTTTCAAATTTTCTTGGAAATATTTTTCCCTCTGGATCTTTGATCATAACTTGACGGTTGGTTGTCTGATAATGAAACGTGGAGCAAGTCTTTTACAGGCAAAGCCCTCTAAGGCACTTCTTTATCTTGAAAGTTAAAATTCTCGATCTTGAAGGTCACCGAAGGGTGTGGTTGAGCTTGTCTGAGGTAACATGATTGTGTTATTTGTTGATTTTCACATACCACTCCAACCTTAACGGGGGTTAAAAATTTCATCTTAGGATGAGGTACTGAAGTGACAATACTAAAGATTGATTGGAGGAGCCTTCTAAAGATAACATTGTATGATGAATTTTTCTTGACCACTATGAATTGAATTAAATGAGTGACTTGTCGAGAAAATTCTCCGAGAACAACAGGAAGGGTGATTGTCCCCTCTACTCGCACAGGGCGATTATCAAACTCATATAATGGTCCTATAGCGGGTTAGAGCTTTTTCTTAACCAGACTCATGCTAAGAAATGTGAAGTAAAATAAAATATTAACAGAACTCCTATTATCAATCAAAATTCTCCTAGTGATAATAAGATCTTGATGTGGAACTTAGACTCTTTCCAAGTCAAGTCATTAAAAGTGATTGGATGATTAATATAAGATTTTTTAACTTTGATTCTTTAAAGGTGGTGATGAAAATTTGATTAAATAGTAGTGTCTCTCCTATAATCGTTTCAGTTTTTCCAACTATTTGATAATTATTTTATTATTTCTGTGACGATTGTCACGGTTACTCCTTGGTTCGAGTTATGTTTATTTGAGGTGATTGATTTTGCACAAATCGACGTAGATATCCTTGTTGAATGAGCCTCTCCATCTCTTTTTTGAGTATGTACACGACTTCGATAGATGTAATAATATTGACCTGATTTCTTGAATTTGATTTCAGTGGATGTGGCTACTTAATTGTCTCTTAATCTCGAATGACCGTCAAGACGTTAACACGATATGCGTTCAGTGGTGTGGTGTGTATTATTTTTCTGGTCGTAGTTCACGTCGTTGATGTGAGGGCCGTAGAGGGAGATCATGATTGACTTGTTAATTTTTTTGATGGGATTTTTGATCTGTGTTTTCTGGGGCACTCTTACATTTTCCTGTGGATTATTTAAATTATTTTCGATGGCCATTAATAGCCTCATCAGCATAAATTTGTGCTTCCACATGATAAATCAAGTTGATATATGAGCGGGCCGTATCTCACATTAGTGACGAGTAGAAAGGCCCAAGACGGAGCCTTCCAAGGAAAACTCTTAGTAATTCAGGGTCAACCCCAGGTATTTGATTAGTTTCTAAGAAAAACCTCTAGAAGTACCTTTTAAGTGATTCACCTTTATTTTGATTAAAGCCTGAGAAATGAGAGAAATCTTTAATGATCTTCTGGTTTACAATAAACTGTTCTACAAAAATTTTAGCGAGTTAGCTAAAGGTATGAATATATCCCCTGATAAGCGAGTAAAACTAAGTGCGGGCTTGACCCTTGAGGGTGATTAGAAAAACCTGACAAAGTAGTGTGTTAGGAGCTCGTCGGATATGCATGATAGTTTCGTAATGATCGATGTGTTCATATGAGTCAGTTGCCCCATCATAGGAGCCGATGCTCGGAAGCCTAAAACCTACGGGAATAAGATGTTGAAGAATAGCTTCGGGTAAAGGTGAAGACTTCTGACAGCCGTGGTGAGAGGGAAGATGATTTCTGTCTTTAAGGTGGAATTTTTTTACATTAAGCGTTGTAATTCCTCACATATAACATGACGGGTGGAATCAACAAGGAAAAAACGTGCCAAGCTATCGGGAATAATCGATGTGTTAGCAATCGGTTGAGTCGCATGTGTTGGATGAGTAAAACTGGCAGTGTTAAGGAGGTCAGCATCACAGTCTGGAAGTGGAGAAACTTCAGCCTGATGGCGAGAATGTCATGTATTAGCGCTTTGATCTCTCCCGACTAACGATCGATCTTGGGGGAGATGCGTTTGCCGTAGTAGTAGCTGTCGTGTTTCTCATAAAAGTCGAATTATCTTATTTCAAGACTCTTCCATTCAACGAATATGATCTTCTAGAGATGTTTCTGTTGCACCTTCACCGATAGGGTCATGCCTATCAGGGGGAAGTGAGACAGAAGCTTGACGGCCTTGGTTTAAGGAATAGTTTCGGGAGTGATGGGAGTTGGAACAGGAGGTTCCATCGTTGCGAGTATTGCGCCTGTTGGCCTTAACGTAAGTGTTCATAGAGGTTGCGATTGTGGGATAAACTTCTCACAGACGACGTCAAATTGTTGCGTCCTAGAAAATCAGTTGCGGTTGAATAAAATTTTATGCCTTAGCTTTGTTGAGAAATCTAGCACACACATAGATATTTGAAGAGATAAAGCGAAATTTCAGGATTTTTACGTGAAAAAATCTTGAAAATAGGGAAAAAAATTATGGAGCTTAGCCTAGTAAAAATGTTCCATTATATATCTGTTTTGGAGTACAAAATTTAAGTTTTTTGATAATGGATTACAGAGGTGTATATTAGCGACAGTATCAAAATTAGGTGACAATACAAGTATTGAACATGTAGTTCTTGATGGTAGTCGATGATGAATGATGGTTGTCGGTGATGATTTGTCGACTGTCGGGTGGTGGTAACTGGCGATGTCGCATCACTCTTATTTAAATGGTATTTATTTTATCATTTTTTTTACGAGTTAGAAAATTCTATAATTAGCATAAAGATGATTATAGAGGTTTAGGGTTAATTTATCTCAGTAATTAAATTATCGTTGGACGGCTGTGAATCCACTATAATCAAAATATTTTTTTAAAAATTAAATTATAAATATTTAAAATGAATTGGAGGGTAACAATAAGCGACTTTGATCTTGTAGTTATCATATAAAGATAATATATGCAAACTTTTATTTTATATATTTTATGATGCAATTATCAAATATATTGATCTCAATATCAAATTATCATTAGAGAGTTGCTTTATTGATGTAATAAAAGTATATAAATTTCTTCAAGCTTTTGAAGTCTCATATATATATATATATATATATATATATATATATAGGTGAGCATTAATTGCTTATCCTCATTTTTTTTTCTTACTAATTATGCTCATCCTAATAAAAGATCTTGCCTAATAAAGACAAAAAATTTCTTTCTTTATTAGTTAAAAATTATCTTTATTCAAAATTATTTATATAATTATATATTCTGAATTTAATTATTTTTATTATTAATAATTTATTCATTTTGATCATGATAATATATAAGAAAAAAAAATATTTTGATCAATATTTAAAACATAACAACTCACATAATCATATATATAATAAAATGCTATTTTTAGTTCATTATAAAAAAAAGTAATTAATATTCTCAAGTAACGTGAAATTAAATAAGAAGAGTGTGCTATACTATTAAATATAAACAAATATGAATGAGTAATGTGATATACTATTAAACTTTAAAAAAGTAATTTGTACCAATTATTAGCATAATATTTTAACATATTATTATTATTATTATTATTATTATTATTATTATTATTTAATTTCTTATTGGTTTTATGTAATATAATTCTATTTTTAGAAATTTTATATTATAATTCTATTTTTATTATAACTTATATTTATATGTTTAAATTTTAATTATAAATTTCTTTTCAAAATATTTAATATGCATATATTGATATTTATAAATCATATATACTTATATATACATTAATGATTAATATTAATTAAATTTATAAGATATTTAATCGAGCATTAATATCAATTATCACATAAAGCATTAATTGAGCTTTCTCTCAAACTTTAATTCAATTATTTTTTTTGTGAAAACTAGAACTTAATAATTATATTTTTATATATTTTCTTATTTTAATGAAATAAAATAGAATTATCATAAATCATATATAAAAATATGATTTATATATAACTTTTTTAATATTTAAATTCTAAAAATATAAAAATATGATTTATATATAACATTAAAACGCTCATTCTTTTCCTTTCTCGTAATCGAAAAGTGGATACTACAATTACAATTTATCCGAAGTAAAAGTCCGCCGTTGCATTCTTTGCCGTTGGATAAGATCCGACGGCTGATAAGCCCCAAAAAGTTTTCCGGGCACCAGCTGCAACTGTGTGTATAAATGGATAACTCAATGCGATGAAAACCCTAACTCATTAGTTTAAGTATGCGGTGCATGCAGAATGGCTGGCCTCTTTCCCCAGCCTTCTCCACGGCCAATGATTACTTTGATCTAAACTCATCCCTCACTCTATTGGGGCGATGATGATGAAATCCATTAGGGATAGAGATCTTACCCCGTGTTAGGAATGCTTTCGAGGGTGCTTCAGAGATCTCAATGCTTACCTTTCTATAGCTCCGGAGCAGCTTGGACGGCCCGCTTGCCTACGGGAAACCGCTGCTTCTGTGCATCATCAGTTCATAACACGTGGGTAGATCTTCTTGATAATGGAAATAAGGTTAATCTGAGTCCTATGACTGGCTATTTCTTTGCCCACATCCTATCAAACTGGTTTTCCAGTGATCTATATGAATGCGTGAGTAATTCTAAGCTAGCTTCTCGGAAAACAATTTTTTGAAGTCATTAAGCCATACGGTGAAATATATAAGAGTTGTGTGCTATGTATGAAATGCCTCTTTCTTTAATACAGGGCAGTGGTCGGATTTAACGGATTTAGGGCCTGTTTGGGAGCATGACCCAAGAATTCCCTAAATCTTAATCTTAAACCCTAAATTAATTGAAAAATTCTTAAAATTTTGCAATTGTCAAAAATAGTAATATTAAATTTTATTATTGTGTGCTAAAAATTCAGTTGCGGTAGAAAAAAATTTTACGTCTTAATATTGTTGAGAAATCGAAGAGACACAGATATTTGAAGAGAAAAACTTCGTGATTTTTATAAAAAACTCAAAAGAGGAAAAAATCACTTGCCTCAAAAAATTTTCCACTATATATCCGTTTTTTAGAAAAGTTTATTTTTCCACGATGGATTACAAAATTTATGTGAAAACCTGACAATGAAAATCCTGATCAGTGAACAACATACGCGTAGAATAGAGGTAGTAATTGTGGTAATAATGCTAACGACTACCGGTGATGATCCCAGAAATGTCGTGGTGGCAGTGGCGCAGAAATGTCGATGTCGACATCGACGGCAATAATAATAAGGGCGGCGGCATGCCGACAGGTTACGGCACGACCG
The DNA here is from genome assembly GCA_021442155.1 of Cymbidium sinense. Taxonomy (NCBI): domain Eukaryota; kingdom Viridiplantae; phylum Streptophyta; class Magnoliopsida; order Asparagales; family Orchidaceae; genus Cymbidium; species Cymbidium sinense. The sequence continues at coordinate 170,513,749 of CM038215.1, forward strand.
CAACGCCGGTCGGATGTGATCAACGGTCCGCGGTATGCCGGCGGTATGGCGTGACGACGGCCGACGGTGGTCGGGCGGCGGCGACGCACGCGGTTGACGGCGCAGGGATCGGCGGTGGTGCTCGACGGCGGTGGTGGTTGACGTTTCTGTAAATGCGGGGTTATTTATAGATTAAAGGAGTGACGTTTCTGTCAATGCATTCAAAATTCAAATCACACTATCGGATTGTTCAAAATGATTCATTTGATCATCTGATGTAATTTTAAGTATTTGAATGCTCAAATGAAGTCAGAATTAGGATATCTTGGACTTGTTAGATCCGGCTCGATAAGATGCTCGATTTGATTATAAATACTTCATATTTAGGAGCCGATTGATATCACAGAGTTTTCTAGCTTTGATCGAAGTGCTTAAATGTAATTATATCGCCGACATCAATATTGGCTTCAACTAGTGCAATTTTGATCATATCACCTATAAATTCTTAAATTTCTTTCTCCATCGTTTTAGCTTAAATTTCGGGTTTAAGAAATCTAGGACTTGGCAAGATTGACGAATTCTTGTTATTCACATACCACTCATTTCGTAGATGTGACTCTGACGGCCTCCAAGTAGTCATTCACCCATTAAAATTTGTATTTTATGCTTTGCCACATGTCCAAATTTGATTTGTGTTCGTATGCAGAGCTACATCCGAACTCCACACATAATATTTTCTTCCCCATTTATGACTTCTCGTTGTCTAGGGTTTCAAGCTTTATAAAGAAAAGATGTTATTCATCGTGAGGTGATTCTTATTGGGGGCATTTTTGGTTCAAAAAGTATTAGTTCAAATATTTGATTTATGAGACATATAAAGTGAAATTTTTTTTATTTAATCCTTCCTAGGTGAAATCCTACTTGTAGTCAAGCAACCTTTACTTAGGCTATGATGAATGATTGAAAATTCACTATGGAAGACGATTTTCCCTGCACAATAGTAAAGGGTGGGATTCCTTTTGATGGCATGTTGGAAATCAAAATGCTTCTTTTTTGCGACAGCTACGTCATTGTGTATAATTGTTTGAATTAGAATCATTTTTTTTAAATAGATGAGGTGGCTTGTGAGCTGACTCAGAATTATAAAATTAAGTTGGAGCTTGAGCTCAAACTCAATTAATTATGTTATAATAATAAATGATCATGTGTGATATATGGATTCATGATGAAATGTGAGAAGATTTGGTAATATATAAATGCCAATATATTACCAATGGCATTGTCGAATATAAAGGTTCTATCGTTAAGAAAAGCGAATCATAAATCATTGTCAATTCTTGCCACTTGTACCATCAACCAATCACAATTAGTAGCAATGTTAATTAAGTTTTAGTTCATGCAAGTGTGCCCAAGTTTCTTTGATTCATCAAAATGCTAAAGAAAGAGTATGATGAGCAACTATAATATGGATTATAAAAATTGCATGATCACATTACACAATGTTTGGTTTATTGCAAAAGTAAAGTATTTGAAATGTATAGATTTTAAAAATTGTGGTGATTGATTTGAATAATTTGGAATGCAGCATAAAATTTTGTTATATTCCAAAATCACTTTTAGTTTAAATTTGATATATTTAGAATTTATCTAAATTCAGGGGAATTTTAAATACGGCGTTTGATGTAAAGTCGCCCCCTACTCATCGCCACCCGTCGTGGCCTCGTCATCGAAATCATTAGAATTTTACTTTGTATTACGTAATCCTATCAAACAAGAAAAACAAACTCTTATATTTATAAGATTTTCAATCGAACAATTTAAAAGTAATTCAAATTTATTATTTACATTTTACACTACATTTCTAATTCAGCTAGCCAAATAGCTCTTTAAATTTGCAGGCAAGTTCCTATATCTTGATCCATAGAACTTAATTGAAACGCTTTGATTTTGAATGATGGATGCGATGATTTTTCTTTCTTGAATATGGTTTATGAAGATGATATTCTGTTGTTGAAGTTGCAAGTGATAGGAATCAGTTGAGAATGATGAAGCACACAGTAATGCAATCTTAGTTTTCCTTCTATGTGGTTAGCCTAGGAATAGGAGCTGCACTCCTCTAAATAGGGGAGGCTTCTTTCTTGCTCTCTCTCTTTACAGAAGGAATCTCCTTGAATTTTGAGGGTATCAAATGCAAAATAGAACCAAAAGGAAGTGAATCAATCCAATAAAAAAGTTTTTATATGAAAGATTTTTTATGGCTGATTTTTTTTTTTTTGTGGATTTGGGGAATGCATAAAAACTATTTGTATGGCTTTTGGTGGGAGTTTGTGAGGTAATTAGGAAGATACCATAATTTTAAATTTGGAAAATCATCATAGCACCTAGTTAACCCTAATTTTGGTTCTCATCAAGAAGTGATGGTTTTGATTGTTTGGAATTGATGGAGCTCAATTTATGGATAGCATTGATATGTTGGGCTGGTAGCGGATTGCATTGGGGCTAGGCCATGATAGTGATGGAAGAAATTAGGGTTATAGTAGAGGGATAGCTAAATCGTAATTCTAGGTTTATAAAAGAGTTTTTATAGTCAGCATGGTATTTTTTTTCTGTTCAAAATTTTTTTTAAATGATGGGTGATCAAAATTTAAATCTCTCGTGCACCTCTTAGCTTCAGTTTAAACATTATTTCAATCAAACTCTTATAATGCATTAGTAGATATAAACAAACAAAAACTTCTTTTTGTGAAATGTTTTTCATGTTTCTGTAGTTGACACAATAGACAACAATACAAGCTACAGGCGTTGCTTCAAATTTGGTTGAGATCATTCAATGTGCAGGCTTCAAGTTGCAGACACTTTATTTGAGTTTTGAAGATGAGGAAGATGCCATTAAATAATGTACAGAGAACTGATGCGCCCAACCTTCCTGATTATCTCTCTATTTTTTATTATATTCACTTCACTAAGCTTTTTGTTCTTTATGTTATTTAATGAGCTTCCCAGTTCTGAATAGTGTATTTTACTTAGGAAATTTCATTGTGTAATATTGCATTTGTTGAATAGTTCTGCTGCTTATACATCTCTATGATGGAAACCTTGCCTTCTTACAGATTTCATTTGAATCAAAAACTAGTTTGGTAGGGTGAGTGCTCTTAATAGAATTGCAGCTCTGATTGGGATTTTGGTCTCTACAAATACCTTAAAATATAATTAATCAAGCATGAGTTTTGAGGTAATATATATTAAAAACATCTAAAATTAAATGTAGGATCATTTGAATTCGAATAAATTTATGATTGAACCGAACGGATTGATGAAATGAATTTATTAACATCTAAGTTTAAATTTAGCCCTTGAAGTGTAATTAAAATTATGAAGTATTGATTCAAGGATCAAATGATTATTAAATCTAATATATTTATAGTTAAATTAAGCATCTTGATAAGAGGAATTTAATGATTTTAATATGACTTAAATTTTAAATTATTAAAGCACTTAAATGTTAAAAAATGATTTATGATTGAGGAAAATTTTAAATTTTAGCAAAGTTTATTAAAATATTTTTCTGAAAATTATATATATAATATCATTCTCTTGTAGAAGAGAGGAGAAAGCTAAAGGCAAAGCTTAAGAGTTAGAAGTTAAAATTTGTAATATAAGTTACATTTTGAATTATTTTGAGTAGGTGAGGTCTCATGATTTTTAGAGACCTCACCTAATTTAGGAGTAATGACTCAAGAATATGTTAATATTTAGATAGATTTCACAGGGCAAAGCTAATATGTTCGATAACACTCATATTGTGTTACCTCATCATAATATTTAGATAGATTTCACATATATTATTAATTCAACTCATCATTTCATGTTACCCGCTAATTTACAACCCCCTTCCATCTTTAATACATTTAAGTTGTTCTCATTTTACGGACATTTATGTTATATTGTTCAAGAAGAAATTCTATTAATATATGAGCAATTTATGCCTTAATGAAGTATTCAAGAATCTTTTTCTTTGAATGATATCATTATTTAGTATTCTATTTTATTAGGATTTAAACTCCCTAATATTGAGTCATATTAGGGAATGTCGGATCCATATGAATATATTGATTATTATTAAATTATTATGCATATTCAACAAGTTTTTTATACTATTTTGTTGTATATTTGTTATTGCTTTCAAGGCTAAGACCTCTACACCTATATCTACTCTCTCCTACGAAATATTATTCTTAGTTTTGAAGAAGTAGCTAAACTCTTTGTGAAATAATTTATTGTGAATAAAAATTATTATTATAGTCTCACTAAAAAAATATTTTCAAAAATTCTCTTTTAAGCCTATCAAATAGCAAAGATAAACCCAAAATTATTAAGAAGAATTTTTTTTGAATGACTTATTCCCTTTGTTGATATAAGAAATAATTTACTCTTGATATGACACTGAAAATTCTACTAGTCGAAGCACGAATCTTGACGTTAAAAGCAAACTGATCCGAAGTTGAAACTGGTCGAAATCAAGAACTTAAAATATCATTGGAAACTTTGGGATATCAGTTAAACCCCTAAAAAGCTTTCAAACATGGAGTGTTTATAATCAAATCGAGCGTCTCGACGAGCCAGATCTAACAAGCCCAAGATCAAAAATTTTGACTTTATTTGAGCATTCAAATATTTGAAATACATCAAATGATCAAAGGGATCATTTCGAGCCGTCCGATGAAGTGGAGTGGTACGGGTTTTGCATGTATTTACAGAGACGCCACTCCTCCAATCTATAAATAGCCCCTCATTCCTCATATGAGGGGAGCACAAGCAAGAGAGAGGAGAGAGCCCTAAAGCTTGAAGATCCTCCAAGCACAATCGCCACCACTCGACGGGTCGCCAACCACCACCGCCGTTGCCGCCACGCCGCCGATCCTCGCCATCAACCTCGCCGGTCTCCATCATGACGATCTTCATGCCGCTCGTTGTTCGCTATCATCTGCTACCACTAGCAATTGTTATCACCTGAACATGACTACATAGTCATTGTTCCTTTCTCATATACAATTCTGTAATCTTGTTATCGGGAAGATTTTGTACTCTAAAATAGATACATAGTGGAAGCTTTTTAATGGGCTAGGCCCTATGATTTTTCCCTCTTTTCGAGATTTTTCACGTGAAAATTTCTGGAGTTTTCTTGTTCACTCTTTAAATACCTGTGTGTGTGCTGGATTTCACAACAAGGCTAAGGCATAAACTTTTACTCTACGCAACCGGTTTTAAGACGCATCAGCTTATGGGAAGAGAACCCATCAATCACAATTTCTGGAACACCAGATTATGGCCAATAGCGCACACTGCCACACAAGCCTCCCGCCCAACTCCGCCACTCAAAATCAATCTCAACCAAGGACGCCAAGCTTCCGCCTCACTCCCCTAATAGATGTGTGACCCAGGAAGGCACAGGGATCTCTTTAGAAGATCGTCCTAATGGAAGAGTGTCTCAAAATGAGATGATCCGACTTTTAAGAGGAACACAACGGCCATTACCGCAAACACACCTCCCCAAGATCGATCGTTAGCGGAGGTCAAAATGCCGATCTCCTTAACAATGAAGTTCCTCCGCTTCCTGATCGTGATGCTGATCTCCTTGACACTGCTAGTTCTACTCATCCATCACGTGCAGCTCAACCGACTGCTAATCCACCAATTATTGCTAGTAGCTTGACACATTCTCGTCCTGTTGACCCCACTCGTCATGTTATACGTGCAGAATTACGATGCTTAATGCAAGACGAATTTCACCTTCAAGACAGAAATCATCCCCTCACTATGAAGAATCCTTTAGGCGAAGTTATTCTTCAACATCCTATTCAGTGGGTTTCAAGCTTAGAGCATTGATTCCTATGATGGGGCGATTGACCCATATGAACACATCGACCATTATAGGACTATCATGCATATCCAACGAGCTCCTGACACACTGCTTTGTCAGGTCTTTCCGTTACCCTCAAGGGGCAAGCTCGCACTTGGTTCTACTCCCTTCCAAGGGGATCCATCCATTTTTGAACTTCGCCAAGATTTTGTGGAAGTTCATTTGCAAACATGAGGATCATTAAAAATTCCTTCCATCTCTCTGGCATTTGTCAAAATGAGGGTAAATCACTTAAGGAATACTTCCAGAGGTTCTCCTTAGAAGCTCGCCAAATACCTGGAGTAGACCCTGAACTATTAAGAGGATTTTTCCTTGGAGGACTTCATCCAGGGCCTTTTTACTCGTCACTAATGCGAGACACGGCCCGTTCATATGCCGACTTGGTTCATCGTGTGGAAGCACAAATCTCTGCTGATGAAGCTATTATTGTCCATCGCAAATAATTTGAGCAATCTACAGAAAAATATAAAAGCACCCAAGGAATGTAGATCTTATCAAAAGCAAGGCGCGTGATCTCCCTCCATGGCCCCATAATGACGTGAACCACGACCGAAAAGGAATACACGAACATCTCATGTTAACCTCCTAATGGCTATTCAAAATGAAAATATCAAGTGGCATCAAACTAAATTCGGAAAACAATATTGTCACTTCCATCAAAGTCGTGGACATACTACTGAGGCATGTAAACAACTCAAAGAAGAAATTGAGAGGCTCATTCAGCAAGGATATCTACGTTGATTTGTGAAGAATCAATCGACTCAAACAAACATACCTCCAATTGGGGGGGCAACCAGAATAATCATCACGAAAATAAAAATAGTCATCAAAAAATTGGTGAAATTGAAACAATCACAAGAGGACCAATATTATCTAATCAAGTTCTCATTATCATCTATGAAGAGCTGGAGTTAAAGCAGTCTCGTACTGATCATTCCATCACTTTCAATGACTCGGACTTAGAAGGAGTACATGTTCCTCATCAAGATCCACTTGTCATCAGCGCAGGGATCGGTGACCCATACTATAATATTAAGAGAATTTTGATTGACAATGAGAGTTCTGTTGATGCCTTATTTTACTCCACATTTCTTAACATGATCCTGGTTAGGGAAAAGCTCCAACCCTCTGCAGGACCATTGTACGGGTTTGATAATCGCCCTGTGTGAGTAGAGGGGACGATTACCCTTCCTGTTGTCCTTGATGAATTTCCTCGATAAGTGACTCATTTAATCCAATTCATGGTGGTCAAGTCAGATTCAACATATAACACTATCTTTGGAAGGCCCCTCCAATCAATTTTAGTACGTCACTTGATATCTCATCTTAAGATGAAATTTTCAACCCGTTAGAGTTGGATTGTGAAAATCAGCAGATAAACAATCATGTTATCTCAAACAAGCTCAACCATGCTTACGTGACCTTCAACATCAAAATTTTAATTTTTGAGATGAAGAAGTACCCCCAAAGCTTACGTAGAAGACTTGCTCTGTTTGCTCGGATGACCAACCACTACGAACAGTGCAAGTGCAATATTTTCTCTCAGACGAACAGAGAAAAAAATACACAGACTTCTTGTGCAGAAATCAAGACATCTTTGCTTGGAGTTTGACAGATATGCCAGGGGTCGACCCTAATGTAATCATGCACTCCCTCAAGATTGATCCAACATTCAAACCAATCATCCAAAAGAAATGGAGGTTTGTACCTGATCGTCCCCTATTGAACAAGAAGTTAACAAGCTCATAGAAGCATGATTCATATGAGAGGTACATTACCCTACATGGCTAGCAAATATTGTCATGATTAAGAAAACAAATGGAACATGGAGAATGTGTATTGATTACGACCTTATGAGCTTGCAGAAAGATAGTTTTTCTCTTCCTCGAATTGATCAATTGGTTGATGCTACGTCTGGACATCAAATGCTCAATTTTTTGGATGCTTACTCTAGTTATAACCAAATAAAAATGAACCCAATGGATGAAGAAGCTACATCATTTCAAACATATAAAAGTTTATACTATTACCAAGTTATGTCATTTTGATTAAAAAATCTTTGTCTTTACTAACTTATGAATAAGGTTTTTAAAGACCTATTAGGCCGCACAATGGAGGTATATGTGGATGACATGTTAGTGAAAAGCTTGAAAGAATCACAACATATTTCTGACTTAGAAATATGCTTTAATCTTCTTCGACGTTACAACATGCGATTTAACCCAACCAAGTGTGTTTTTGGGGTTACGTTAGAAAAATTTCTTGGATTCATGGTAAGCGTGGGATAGACCAACCCGAAAAATCAAAGCTCTCAAAGATATGACTCCTCAGAAGAATATTAAGGAAGTTCAACGTTTGAATGGGAATTGTTTGCGTTATCCGCTTCTTAGCGATAAATACTTGTTATTCTTTAAAATATTAAAGGGAGCTAAAAATAATAATTTTCAGTGGATTGATGAATGTCAGTCTGCTTTTGAGCAACTAAGGGAGTATTTAGCACCTCCACCCCTATTATCCAAGCATATTCAAGGAGATATGTTATACTTATATCTCGCAGTCTCTTCCCATACGATAAGCTCAGTTTTAGTGCGAGAAGAGAATGTGATACAACAACCAATTTACTATGTCAGTAAAATTCTCTCTGATATAGAAAGTCGTTATCCACTTGCAGATAAGGTGGCTCTGGCTTTAGTTTTCTCAGCGCGAAAATTATGTCCATACTTTCAAGCTCATACTATCGGCGTTTACACTCATTTACCATTAAGGGTCATCCTACAGAAACTAGAAGCATCTGAGAGGTTAATCAAGTGATCTGTAGAATTTGGAGAGTTTGATATAAATTTTCTACCTCACCCTACTATAAAGTCTCAAGTACTTGAGACTTTATAGTGGAATCTGCTTGACTCAAATGAGCTATCACATGCCTTTTGTCTCCTCAATGGACCCTCATGTTGATGGAGCTTTAGAAATCTTGGGTTTGGTCGGGGAATCTTACTTATTTCCCCCGAATACCTTAAAGTATGGACTTCGCTAAAATTTCTAATAATATGGTGAATATGAGACTCTCATACGGGGTTGAGACTACCATTGATTTGAAGCTCAAGACTTAGTGATACATGACTCTCAACATGTGCCTCCCAAGTTGAGGGAAACTTTAATACTCATAATCTCGGTGGCCTGATACCTCCACTTGGTGAAGTCTCTTGCCCATTTCAAGATACATCAAATCATTCACATCTTTACGAGAGAAGAATACTCGGCTCTCGCTAAGTTTCTTCTGTACTTCTTGAGATCTATTTAAGAGAAGGCATATGTTGAAGAAATATATTTTCTAGTATCCAAGGGTCATGGGTGATTCAAGCAATTAATGAGATAAAGGAACACTGGATGGACCCCATCTGTCTTTTCTAGATGAACCCTTCTTGAAGACCCAACTTACTTTCGAGAAAGCTTCAAACTTTACTATTATCGAAGGTGAACTATACAACGAGCTTTTTTGGACCGTACCTCAAATGCCTCTCCCTTGAGGCGATTATTAAGAGGTTCACTCGGGATATGTGGAGAACACCTAGGAGGAAGGCTAGCTCTTAAAATTATAAGGCAAGGGTTCTATTAGCCTCTGATGAAACAAGAGGCATGGGTTCACAAAAAAATATTCAAGTTGTCAGTTGCACTCTAACCTCTCTCACATGCCGCATATAGAGCTCTCATCCCTTCAAAGCCCGTGACCTTTTGCTTAGTGGGGATTGATATCATGGGACCTTTTCCGATAGCATCAGGGCAACGAAAGTTTATCACTTTAGCCGTCAACTACTTCACTAAATGGGTGGAAGCCGAACCACTTGCTAAAATTACGGAGGCAAATGCTAAACAATTTATTTGAAAAAATATAGTATGTCGATTCGGTCTTCCTGCAAAGATCACATGACAATGGAAATTCTTGGAAAAGTCTTTAGTCCTTTTGCAAAGATCTTCATATTCAATTCGCATCGGTATAGCACATCCTCAAACTAAGGGTGAAGCTACCAACGGACTATACTCAAAGGACTAAAACACATCTTGAGAAGGAGGGCAATGGGTTGATGAGCTTTCTAATGTTCTTTGGGCTTACCTACCTTCATGGTGAGACACCATATAACTTGTGTTTGACACAAAAGCTATTATCTTAGTAGATATGTCGGGTTCCAAGTCAAGAGTTCAATTATTCGATCATGATGGTAATGAAGAAAAACTCAGACTACTCCCAAAACTTCGTGACATGGCTTGGGGACTTCTATCACCAAAGCTCATCATTTCAACAGAAGAGTAAAATCTCATCCCATCTCTGTCGGTGACTTGGTCCTATGAAGTCTCGAAGTTGTAGGCAAAGGCCCTCAACGCAATAAACTCTCACCTCTTTGGGATGGCTCATATGTGGTTATAGGCGGCCGGAACATTGGCTCAAATCGAGGAGGAAAAACTTTACCTCGAACTTGAATCTCGAAAATATTATCATATTCTCTTGCATAATTTGTAACTTTTATTTTGTCTCGTTTATCATTTCCTCTTCATGTAGCCGACCCTACTTAGTGGGATAAAGACTTATTGTTGTTGTTGTCATTTCCTCTTGAAATGCTTTAAAATCATCTTATGATTGTATCACCGAACTTATCAGTAATGAATTTCTAGCTTTTTCTTACAAGCTTGTTTCTTCTTCATTTAATCCTCACTTGAGAAATATACAACTCACGTTGTATCTCAATCGAGGCATAATCAATCCCAAGCGGACTTGAGACCTCTTCCATACGGTAAGAAGTCAAGTAACACTTTGGGATAGGATAGGTCAAGGTCCGGTGGACATCCTGCGACTCTTCCATACAGTTAACGTCACTTTGGGATAGGTCAGATGAGTGGACATCTCGTGACCTCTTCCATACAGTTAACGTCAGTAACACTTTGACAAAAGCTCGGATTGGTCAAAATCTGATTATTCAATTCAACCTCATCCGTATAGGTTCGAATAATATTAATTACCGGATAGGTAAAAACAAAAGCGTATCATCTAAAAAAAATTTCATTAACAGCATTAACATGGTGATATAAGAAAGAATCAAAATTATGATACACACTAATAATAATACATATAAAAAAAATGCATCCTCAAGTGATGCTACATCATATCAGTTGGTGATATTAACGTCCTCCTCACCACTAGGAGATGCTCCCTTGGACTCACTCTCAACTCCTTCATCTCCTGAATCTAATGAAGAGTCTTCAGACACTTGGCTGGGAGATCGGCATTTTGACAAAAAATTCTAGCCCAAGCAAGAGAGAGGAGAGAGCCCTAAAGCTTGAAGATCCTCCAAGCACAATCGTGCCATCACTCGACGGTCGTCAACCACCGTCGCCGGTCACCGCCGTTGATCCTCGCCGTCGTCAATCTCTGCCGGTCTCCATCATGACGACCTTCATCGTCAGTCGCTGTTCCTCGTTGTTCGCCATCATTTGCTACCACTAGCAATTGTTACCACCTGAATGTGACTACGTTGTCTTCCTCATATAATTCGTAATCCCATTATCGAGAAGATTTTGTACTCAAATAGATACATAGTGGAAGCTTTTAATGGGCTAGTATGATTTTTCTCTCTTTTCGAGATTTTTCACGTGAAAATTTCTGGAGTTTTCTTGTTCACTCTTTAAATACCTGTGTGTGTACTGAATTTCACAACAAGGCTAAGGCGTAAACTTTTACTCTACCGCAACTGGTTTTCTAGTACGCAACAACTCTTATAATGATTTTTTCCACCATTTTAAAGATAAATTAATATAGATGAAGCTATTAATGCACATCAAAAATATTTCAAACAATGTACTAATAAACATAAAAATTCTATTCTCTTGTTTATTTTTAATTATTTATATGAGTGCTAAATTTTTTATATAAATTAAAATATAAGTTTTTATTCCATTATTATAGATTTTTTAATATGTAATATTAATAATTTTATTTATTATTTTAATATATTTTTATTATTCTATATAAAGTTTTACGATTAAGATCAAATGAATCAATCCCAATAAGCAGAACGAACGAGTAGAGCGAAAGCTTGTTCGAGTTCAAGCTCGTTTGTCATTATTGAGCTCGAGCTCGATTCGAGCTTTTAGGATGGTGTTCAAGCTCAAACTTGTATAAAAAAATCATGTTCGAGCTCGGCTAGAGCTTCTTTACGAGCTCGGTTCAGATTAGGCTTATCGAGCATGTTAACAAGCAGCTCGTTTAATGAAATAAATGAGCCTTAATCTAGCCTTAATTGAGCCTTAATCGAGCCATTATCGAGCCTTAATCAAGCCTTAATCGAGCCTTATACAGTATCATTAATTATTTTATACAGTATCGTTTATGAACAAGCCTTAATCGAGCCATTATCGAACTCCTTAACGAGCTTGTTCGTGAGCTTTAAATGATAATGTTTGTTCGCGTGCACCACCAGCAGAGTGAAAGTTTTTAGCCTTGTCGATTAGTCCAAAGACACACGGTAATTAAAGAGAACGAGACACCTAATTTTAACGTGGAAAACCTCAAAAGAGGAAAAACCACTGGCTAGCCCAAAAAGCTTATATGTCTGAGTACAAAATCTTCGATAACGGATTATAGAATTGCATATGAGAATAATAACATGTAACAATGATCAGTTGTAATTCTAATGGTGGAGATGCGGTAACTCCGGTGAATGGGTACAAGTGATGAAGGTGCATTGATGGTGAGCGGAGTGAGCGATCTTGCTTGGAGGATCTTCAAGCTTGAGCTCTATTCCTCCTCACTTGGGCTTTTCCTCTTCTTCCTCGCTAGGACTCTTCCTCTTCTTCCTTGCTCGGACTCTTCCTCTTCTTCTTTGCTCGGACTCTTCCTCTTCTTCCTTGCTCGGGCTCCTACTCTTTTTTACTTGCTTCAGCTCCTCTTCTTCTTCACTTGCTTCAGCTCCTCTTCTTCTTCACCTCACTTCGCTTCACTTGGCCTCCCTTCATGTGAGGAATGAAGGCCTATTTATAGATGGGAGGAGGGGCATTCTTGTAAATTCATGTAAAGCCCGTACCCCTCGATCGGACGGCTCAGGATGATTCCTTTGATCATTTGATATATTTTGAGCATTTGGATGCCCAAATGAAGTTGGAATTATAAGATCTTAGGCTCGTTAGATCCGGCTCGTCGAGACGCTCGATTTGACTATAAACACTCCACATTTGAGAGCTGTTTTGGGATTTAATTGATGTCCCAAAGATTCCAATGATATTTTAAGTGCTTGATCTCGATCGGTTTTGACTCAAAATCATATCGCTTTCGACATCAAGATTTGTGTTTTGACTAGTGGTATTTTGAGAGTCATATCAATGTTAATGAATGTAAATGAACTGAATAATAATTTGTTCAAACTTGTTCATTTAGCAATCGAGTATTTATAAAAATATTCAAGCTCATTCAATTAATTAAATAAAAAAATATAAATACTCTGTTGAACGTTCCATTCATTTACAACCCCAAGAAAATATTACGTCCGGAGTCCGCACGTAGCTTTACGTATGACTCAATCTATGGACGACATGTCGATTTTCCCGCTTTCTGATTAACGGAGGAGATAAGACGGCTTTCCCGGCCCGTCACCAGAACGCTCGTGATATTAGGCTACGTAAATACATTTCCCCGCCCCGAGCTGCTCAAAAATGCGGAGGAATTTAAAAGAAATATATACGATTTAGGGTTCGGGGTTAGTTTTTCCAAATAAATGAGTGAGAAGAGATACAAAATCTCATTTCCTTTTACAAAAGAACCATGAAGATGGAGAACGTTGAGGAAAACAACCATTTTAGGCGAGGATGTATTAAATACAAATCCATCTTAATGCTTCTGCATTTTTTTCTACGGTTTATTAGTGATATTCTTGTTCTATCGAAAAGAATATGTTCATTTCTTCCAATTAGAAGTAATTTGGATGTTTTTTTGTCGAATATTTAATTTTGAGTGTTATTTTGCACTTGGTACCTCTTTGGAGGGTACAGACCATTTTTGACCCTTTTTTCCATTTTTTTTGCCACCTCCTTATGATTATGTTTAGAACATTGCATAGGAAGTATTTGATGGCATTTTGGGTGGTTTCTGGGTGGTTTAGTGCATCTGTACCCTGTGTACCTCTTTGGAGGGTACAGACCTCTTTTGACCCTTTTTTCCCATTTTTTTGGCCAACTCCTTATGATTATGTTTAGAACATTGCATAGGAAGCATTTGATGGCAGTTTGGGTGGTTTCTGGGTGGTTTAGTGCATCCCTCTGTATCTCTTTGGAGGGTGCACTCTTTGATCTTTTTTTACGCTTTTTTTCCAACTCCTTATGATTATGTATAGAGCATTATAATGGAAGCATTTGATGACAGTGGTTTTGGGTGGGTATTTTGCATTTGTACCCTGTGTACCTCTTTGGAGGGTACAGACCATTTTTGACCCTTTTTTCCCATTTTTTTGGGCCAACTCCTTATGATTAGGTTTAGGACATTGCATAGGAATCATTTGATGTCAGCTTGGGTGATTAGGGGGTGGTTTAGTGCATCTGTACCCTGTGTACCTCTTTGGAGGGTACAGACCATTTTTGACCCTTTTTTTCCTTTTTTTGCCAACTCCATATGATTATGTTTAGAACATTGCATAGGAAGCATTTGATGGCATTTTGGGTGGTTTCTGGGTGGTTTAGTCATCTCAGACTGTACCTCTTTGAAGGGTACAGACCATTTCTGACCCTTTTTTTCCTTTTTTTTGCCAACTCCATATGATTATGTTTAGAACATTGCATAGGAAGCATTTGGCATTTTGAGTGGTTTGGGTGGTTTAGTGCATCGTACCCTGTACCTCTTTGAGGGTACACCATTTTGATCTTCTTTTCCGCTTTTTTTGCCAACTCCTTATGATTATGTTTAGGGCATTGCAAGGAAGCATTTGATGGCAATTTGGGTAGTTTGGGTGGTTTAGTGCATCAGACCCTGTACCTCTTTGGAGGGTGCACCATTTTTTTACCCTTTTCTAGGTTTTTTTGCCAACTCCTGGGATTATGTTTAGAACATTATAATGGAAGCATTTGATGGCGTTTGGGGTGGTTTAGTGCATCAGATCATGTGTACCTCTTTGAGGGTGCAGACTTTTGATCTTCCTTTCCGCCAACTCCTTATGATTATGTTTAGGGCATTGCAAAGGAAGCATTTGATGGCGCTTTAGGTAGTTTCGGGTGGTTTATGATCTCAGACTGTGTACCTCTTTGGAGGGTACAGACCATTTTTTACCCTTTTTTCTAGGTTTTTTTTGCCAACTCCTTAGGATTATGTTTAGAACATTATAATGGAAGCATTTGATGGCAGTTTGGGTAGTTTCTGGGTGGTTTAGTGCATCTGTACCCTGTGTACCTCTTTGGAGGGTACAGACCTCTTTTGATCTTCTTTTCCAGTTTTTTTTGCCAACTCCTTATGATTATGTTTAGGGCATTGCAAAGGAAGCATTTGATGGCAGTTTCTGGGTGGTTTAGTGCATTCAGACTGTACCTCTTTGAGGGTACGACCTTTTGACCTTTTTTACGCTTTTTTTTCGCCAACCTTAGATTATGTTTAGGACATTGCAAAGGAAGCATTTGATGTCGTTGGGTGATTTCGGGTATTTTCCATCCATATTTTCTAACATATTTTTGTATCCGTCGCTGTAAATGCAAATAATGACCCATATTTGGAGAAACTCGCACCACGCTCGGAATGAAACGGAGGCATATGTAATCAGACGTGACTATGCACATCAAATTGGTGTTGGAAGGACCATACTTATTGGCCAAACTCAAAGAAATTGAAATCAAAAGATTTTCTGTGCAAAAGTCGGTCAAAAGAAGCCGCCTAAAATGACAAAATTCCAGAAGGTTGATACAAGAACTGGATGTCCAGCCATGATTAGATTCTCTGTTGATTTGGAGGGAATTGGACGATTAAAAAACATACAGAAAGTCATAATCATTCTTTGGCAGAGCATGCTGACCTACATCTTCTCAGATCACACAGATGCATTAGCGATGAAAAGGCGTCCGTGTTGAACAACAATGAGACGGTATTAGAGCAAGATGCATTCGCCTATCTAACCGAGGAAGCGTAGAGAATATCGGGTTCACCAAAAGAGATGCTTTCAATTTTATTGAAAGAGAAAAGATCGAGGATTGCAAATGGTGATGGTAATGCATTAATACAATTGTTTAAGGAGAGGCAAGCATCGGATGGGATGTTTGCATGGGATGTGCAAGTTGATGAGTCGGATTGCTTAGTAAGTTTTTTTTTGTAATGGCATGTCCAGAATAGAATATGATTGTTTTGGGGACGTGATAATTTTTGATACAAGCTATCGACTCAATAAATATAATCTCGTTTGTGCCCTCTTGTTGGAGTGAATCATCACTGGCAAAATGTATTATTTGGAGTAGCCTTTTTATCAGAAGAGACAATTGAGTCATTCTCATGGCTATTCCAAACTTTTCTTCGGTTGATGAATGACAGACATCCTATAACAATATTCACTGATCAAGATCAGGCTATGGTGAGAGCCATTGAAATTGTATTGCCGCATACTCATCATAGGTTGTGCCAATGGCATATTTCAAAGAAAGCTCCTTCCAAGGTTCATTGCTTCAATAGTAATAAGATAGTACAAGGCCTATTTTATAAATGCATGAGTAAGTGTGACTCAGAGGAAGAGTTTAAAGAGGCTTGGTATGCCATGCTAGAAGAAGGCAATTTGCATGATCATGCTTGGTTGTCTGAGCTTTATAAGATTAGATCCAAGTGGTCCACTGCATTCAGCAAGGACTCATTCTGCATGGGCATCTTGTCAACGCAGCGTAGTGAGTCCACGTGAACAATGTATGCCATGGAATATCTAAACCAACAAGTTCTCCACGATTGTTACTTGGGGTTGGAAAAGGTTATGGAGACATGGCGGAATGAACATGACAAGACTTCAAGTGTAGTCATCGATTGTTCTATTGTTAAGACCAGTCCAATTCTAAAACAAGCTGCTATGTTTTATATAAGAAAGGTTTACACTATGTTTGAAGAGGAATTTTTGCATGGGGTTGGGGGTCTATCCATTAAGTCGATGACAAAGACCATGGAGTATTTGGTAAGAAACATAGAGAATAAAAATGCATCCAGAACATGTGTATTTGGACTACCCTAGAAGTGACTTGTAGTTGCAAAAAATTTGAGATGATGGGATTACTTTGTGCCCATTGTATCGAGTTCTTAGTCGAAGATGTTGTGCGATTCGGACAAGTATCTTCGATGCGATGGTCTACTAGAGCAAAGAGGGATATTTACAATGATAGTGCATACATAAAATTAAGAGATGTGGCAAGCATAGATGGAAATGCTTCTGGCATTATTTTCCAAAACCACATAAGTCGATATGCATATCAAATAATACAAGAGAGCGAGGACTATATGCTTGGATCCCTAAAAACTATATGATGATGTTGACTCTATAATAAGGGAATTCCTCCAACCGACAAAGCGTTAGGAAGAAGAAGTTAACCACGATAAGGGAAAAGACATCTTAAAAGATCGTTAAGCAACGTCCAAAGGGTGTTTCCAACTCAAGGCTTAAGGGATATTGGGAAAGATCCAAGAAAGCCAAGAGTAATTTTACTAGTATTATTTTTGGTATTTTAAATATTGTTAATCTTCAAACCCTTCTACTTTTTTTGGTTGTAAAACCAAACTACCGATAAGCGTGTGCTTCCTCACAAGTTGCATCACCTTTCTCGCTATGCCAAAGTGTTTTTCGTGAGGTATGCACATAATATCATATATCGATCTTTGTAAGAATGTATCAATATGATGTTCTACATGCAGAATTTAACTCGAGCTCCATAATGAAACAATCAAGGGTACACCGATGAGGATATTATCTCGTGAAAATATTTTGATACATGACATTATCCGCTTTTGGTTGGAGATAGCTAGGAGATTTTGACACTACTGTGTTTGTAGCTCTTTAAGCAATAGTGAATGAGTTAATCCCCTGCTGTGGAAATTGTAATCATTAGACAGTATCAATAAATATGTACCAATAATAGATCAATTTTGCCTTTTGTTTACCAATTTTTTATTGCCAACTCCTTATGATTATGTTTAAGGCATT
Source organism: Cymbidium sinense (assembly GCA_021442155.1). Lineage (NCBI taxonomy): Eukaryota > Viridiplantae > Streptophyta > Magnoliopsida > Asparagales > Orchidaceae > Cymbidium > Cymbidium sinense. The sequence goes on from CM038215.1 coordinate 170,531,833, forward strand.
ATAATGGAAGCATTTGATGGCATTTTAGGGTGGTTTCTGGGTGGTTTAGTGCATCTGTACCCTGTGTACCTCTTTGGAGATATAAAACATTTTTGACCCTTTTTTTCCCATTTTTTTTTGCCAACTCCATATGATTATGTTTAGAACATTGCATAGGAAGGATTTGATGACATTTTGGGTGGTTTGAGTGGTCGTACTCTGTACCTCTTTGAGGGTAGCACCATTTTGACCTTTTTATCCTTTTTTTTGGCCAACTCCTTATGATTATGTTTACGACATTACAAAGGAAGCATTTGATGTCAGCTTGGGTGATTAGGGGGTGGTTTAGTGCATCTGTACCCTGTGTACCTCTTTGGAGGGTACAGACCATTTTTGACCCTTTTTTTCCATTTTTTTGGCCAACTCCTTATGATTAGGTTTAGGACATTGCATAGGAATCATTTGATGTCAGCTTGGGTGATTAGGGGGTGGTTTAGTGCATCGTCATGTACCTCTTTGGAGGGTCTGACCATTTTGACCCTTTTTTCCTTTTTTTTTGCCAACTCATATGATTATGTTTAGAACATTGCATAGGAAGCATTTGATGGCATTTTGGGTGGTTTCGGTGGTTTAGTTCATTTCTGTGTACCTGAGGGTGCACCTCTTTTGGCCCTTTTTCTCATTTTTTTGCCAACTCCATATGATTATGTTTAGAACAATGCATAGGAAGCATTTGATGGCATTTTGGTATTTCGGGTGGTTTAGTTCATTCAGATCTGTACCTCTTTGGAGGTCTGACCATTTTGACCCTTTTTTCTCATTTTTTTTGGCCAACTCCTTATGATTAGGTTTAGGACATTGCATAAGAATCATTTGATGTCAGCTTGGGTGATTAGGGGGTGGTTTAGTGCATCTGTACCCTGTGTACCTCTTTGGAGGGTACAGACCATTTTTGACCCTTTTTTTCCTTTTTTTTTGCCAACTCCATATGATTATGTTTAGAACATTGCATAGGAAGCATTTGATGGCATTTTGGGTGGTTTCTGGGTGGTTTAGTTCATTTGTATCCTGTGTACCTCTTTGGAGGGTACAGACCTCTTTTTGACCCTTTTTTCTCATTTTTTTTGCCAACTACATATGATTAGGTTTAGGACATTGCATAGGAATCATTTGATGTCAGCTTGGGTGGTTTCTGGGTGGTTTAGTTCATCTGTACCCTGTGTACCTCTTTGGAGGGTACAGACCATTTTTGACCCTTTTTTCCCTTTTTTTTTGGCCAACTCCTTATGATTAGGTTTAGGACATTGCATAGGAATCATTTGATGTCAGCTTGGGTGATTAGGGGGTGGTTTAGTGCATTCTGACTGCGTGTACCTCTTTGAGAGAACCATTTTTGACCCTTTTTTTCCTTTTTTTGCCAACTCCTTATTATTATGATTAGACATTGCATAGGAAGCATTCGATGGTAGTTTGTGGTGGTTTAGTGTATCAATTCTCCTCATTCTGAGGGTAGACCATTTTTGATCTTTTTTTATAGAGGATATATTATAATCTATTATAAACAATTCAGACTCTGTAATCGAATAAATTAAGCCTCTAAATTGACAAAGCATAAATTCAGTGCTCATAAGTATGTTCAAAGTGAGAAAAAAGTATGACATGTTAAGCACAACTAAGCAACAATCTATCCTAGTAAATAGAATTACTAATCAACATTTACCTCACAATCAGAAATATAAAAAATATATATAGCTGCAACAAACCACACTACTTGATTAAATCATCACAGATATAACTACACTGCAAATCAACTAAAGATATATAACATTAATCATAAAACAAACAATGAGCCATTTCAGTAGCAAAAACCTAAACATTTATTTTGAAAAGTTATTTTTATAGATCCATCTCATAGAACTCAACACGGAATTATCAATCATCACTATCAAATACAACTAGATCCATATCATATGTGAAAATATACACCGAATCACTATTCATGACATGGAAATGGTCCATAACGGGAAAATATACAATGTAATCACACTTTATGTCCGGGAAATCAATCTTTGGAATTAGCTTTGGGAGCTTCACCGATCGATGCATGCACTTCAACATTGAGTCTTCAAAGCGAATAAAATATCATCCTGTGACCATGCACTTCAACTATATGAGATGAGAGAGGATAAGTTAAACAAAGCAGAGTAAAATATCATCCCAGGTCTATGCACCTCAAAAAAAAAAAAAAATTGCCCAGTCTTCAAAGCCACCTAACAGATGTATTAAACAAAATCCTATATCGAAAAATAATATTGTTCTCACTTCACGGGATTTTAAGTCCCAAACAAAATGTAGCGTAACTCATTCTAAATATATTCATTATCTTTGGCCAATCTTTGGCCTACCCACCCATGGAGGTTTGATTGCTTCCATGTATTTGCACAAACATTCCATATGACACTATTTTCTTGACCGGTATCCCACTCACTATGTCGATTGGCCATTTGGATCGCCGCAAAAGCTCCCAAAGATCTTCAACAAGTAATTTGATCTAAATAGGCGTAAAAAATTTCAATAAGTTGGATTAGGGAAAAAAAGGTTAAGATGAACTAGATTTGAAAATAGTTCTTACAATCTCAGGAAGAATGCTCTTATGGGTTGGTTTGGGCAATGAGTCATAAAAATACCAGGCCTCTGATTTAATATGTCCAACCAAGAGTGTCCAGTGTTGATTATCTATAACTGGCATTAAGATTAACTCAGCCCTGGCCACACTGTCCACAGTGATATGCTGGATGAACATCTTGCTTTCCATCTTCAGGCCGTACCTGGCATAACTCTGCAAGAGAAAGAAGAGAACGATTACACATTACAGCTTTCATCTAAGCAAACAAGAATCAATATTACCAACATTCATGGGAACATACCCAATGCAAGCATGAAATGTACAAATATGGTTCATAATCGCAGAGCGAGCATTTCTCTAGAAGGCGGCATCAATGTGCATCCGAGATATTGATCCGTCAAGAACTCATCGACCGCCTCGCTAATAATGATATTCCCAGATCGAATCACCCCGCAATTAATAAATATTTTAAAGTGATCTCAACTAAACGGTAGGTTATTTTACGATGAAGGACCTGACAGGTTTGACTTACTTGTCCTTGAACCGGAGCACGATGTGTCAATAAGATCGAGCAGGGCAAAATAGGATGAGAACTCAACATGAAGTGCCTCTGATGCCTGCAACGAAATTACTGATGACAAAAGCTAGCGATGAAGAGATACATTCACTATGAATAAATCCTCGATCTCCTGATATGATGCATACCTCCTCGATGCACCTCCACCACAACAATGGCGCCGTGGGTCATCGACCTCTATTGGCTCATCTTTGCTAACCTATAAAACAATTTAGTGATGACGAGCTAAAGCAAATGACTTTGGATCGAGAGGTCGAGATTATTAATACCTCGTCGATGCTCCTCCACCACAACAAGAGCACTGTGGGTCATCGACCTTTATTGCATCATCAAGCTAACCTATACCAAAATTTAGTGAAAGACTATTTCTATTATTTCCAATTTAAAGAAAGTAACTTAATACCTCTGGTCGATGCTCCTCCACCACAACAAGATACGTGGGTCATCGACCTTTATTGCATCATCTGTGCTAACCTATACCAAAATTTAGTGAAAGACTATTTCTATTATTTCCAATTTAAAAGAAAGTAACTTAATACCTCGGTCTGATGCTCCTCCACCATAACAGTAGCAGCCTGTGGGTCATCGACCTTTATTGCATTATCTCGTGCTAACCTATACAAAAAATTTAGTGAAAGACTATTTCTATTATTTCCAATTTAAAGAAAGTAACTTAATAATTCTCCGATGCTCCTCCACCACAACAAGAAGTACTGTGGGTCATCGACCTTTATTGCATCATCTGTGCTAACCTATACAAAAACTTAGTTAAAGATTATTTCTATTATTTCAAATTTAAAGAAAGTATCTTAATACCTCTTTTCGCTCGACGTGGAGGCCACCACATCATTTGTTCTTGCTCGAGACTTCTGTAAGTGTGTGTGAAAGGGGAAGTAACAATTTTCCTCTTCTTATCTGCCGAGCTTTAACACCACGCTCAATGCTGCCAATTACAGGTTTCGGAGCATCGCCATGTGTGTGGTGGCCTCCACAAGAACTTCTCCTACTCAATTCCACGCTGGCTTCCCCTTTGAAGTATCCAACTCCAATGGAATCTCTTATGGTAGCCTCCACAAGAGCTTCCTCTGTTGTACCCTCCTCAGGGGCTGTACACGTGGTAGTCTCCCCGTGGGTACCATCCACAGGGGAAGCTCCCGTGGTAGCCTCCTGAAGAGTTTCTCCTGTGGTGACCCCGGTAGGAACCTCCCCTGCATTTGGGGTGGTAGGACCCCGCTGCCTGGATAGAACATCCTCGATAGCAGCAACCCGCAAATCAAGCCCATCCAACCTCTCAGTTATTGTCGTATGGAAAGACGATATCGTCTCTCAGTCCTTCAAGCTCAGAACATCCTCTCCACCAAAGTCTGTGGGGTACCGCAGGGGCGTGCTAGAAACACTGGACGGGAGAATATCGAGGAGAGATATAGGGAGAGTCAGTGGGGGCTTCAGTAATTGGACTTAAAACGGGACTACTATCGGGTTCCACATGTCTAGATTGTTGAGGACTCGAATGGAGCATCGCCTTCCAATAAGTCCTCGAATGAAAGGCGCACTGCGTGGTAAAAGGATAAAAAATTTTGAAGACATACAACATAAATGGATACATTCTTATTTGAACTAAGTGATATTATTATATGTCACCGGCCCCTCCCAAACCAAAGAAAGCATTTTTTGGGAACTCTATTTTAGCCCATCGCAAAGATAATGTTTTGCAGTGTTCAAATGACGCTTATGATGCTTATGTGCTCAGCCGCCCATATCTACAATGAATATATTAAACAGTAAACTTCAAGACATTATATTTCACATTAATGGAGATATAAAACATACCATCAGAAGAGTGACAAATCCACTCATGTAGCCAGCTGCCCTCTGGGTCTGAATCTTTGATGCAATAACATCAAATTGGGAGACTAGAAGTCCCAAATGGCACCGCCTTGTACTCAAGAAATCTATCTATATCATCGTAAGCAATCAATTCGATGCCACCTGTAATTGTGATATACAAAAAATAGATTTGACAAGAAAACGATATACAATCAGACAAACCGTGTGCAGTAACGAGCCATCTCAATTCTCAAGCCGTAGAATCCGATGAGTCAATACGGATTTCGCCATACAACCTTCTCCCTCTCGTTGCATCCCTATCATCAATGCAACTTCATCGGTGAAAGGAATGTACGCCCACCCAAAAGAAAGCTTGTTTTTTTATGTCCCAAAGAAGACAGATCGATGTAATGGCAACCAGTCTTGCTTGATGCGGAGTCTAATGAATTGATGGAGATGAAGCTTCTTTAAAATGTCGGCTTCATCAAGAAAGCTGCAGTAATATTATCGAACATATTTCTCACAGGTAGGTCGCACCTCAAGTTATCCTTTTCCCGCATGGTTAACTTCAAAAAGACAAGTAAAATGGTCAAAAAGAGGTCTGCACCCTCCAAAGAGGTACACAGGGTACAAATACAAAATACCCACCCAAAACCACACAAACTGCCATCAAATGCTTCCATTATAATGCTATATACATAATCATGAAGTGGCAAAAAAACCTAAAAAAGGGTAAAAGAAAGAGGTTTGTACCCTCCAAAGAGGTACACAGTCTGAACCACTAAACCACCAAACGCCATCAAATGCTTCCTTTTGATGTTCTAAACATAATCATATGTAGTTGACAAAAAAAATGGGAAAAAAGGGTCAAAAGAGGTCTGTACCCTCCAAAGAGGTACACAGGGTACAAATGAATACAAAATACCCAAAACCACCGCCATCAAATGCTTCCATTATAATGCTCTATACATAATCATAAAGTTGGCCGAAAAAGCGTAAAAAAAGGTCAAAAAGTCTTACCCTCCAAAGAGGTACAGTCTGATGCACTAAACCACCGTGAAACCACCCAAAGCGCCATCAAATGCTTCCTTTGCATGTTTAAACATAATCATATGTAGTTGACAAAAAAATGGGAAAAATGGTCAAAATGGTCTCCAAAGAGGTACAGGTACAAATATAAAATACCACCCAAAACCACCCAAACGCCATCAAATGCTTCCATTATAATGCTCTATACATAATCATAAGGAGTTGGCGAAAACGTAAAGATCAAAAGAGTCAGTACCCTCAAAGAGGTACAGAGTACAGATCACTAAACCACCCAAAGCCATCAAATGCTTCCTTTGCAATGTTCTAAACATAATCATATGTAGTTGGCAAAAAAAAAAGGGTCAAAAAAGGGTCAGTACCCTCAAAGAGGTACAGGTACAAATACAAAATACCCAAAACCACCTAGCCATCAAATGCTTCCATTATAATGCTCTATACATAATCATAAGGAGTTGCCAAGGAAAAACTGTAAAAAAGATCAAAAGAGGTCTGTACCCTCCAAAGAGGTACACGAGTGATATAAACCACCCGGCTCCAAAGCATCAAATGCTTCCTTTGCGATATTAAACATAATCATATGTAGTTGGCAAAAAATGATCAAAAAATGATCTGTCTCCAAAGAGGAACAGGTACAAATACAAAATACCCACCCAAATCACATCATCAAATGCTTCCATTATAATGCTCTATACATAATCATAAGGAGTTGGCAAAAAGCAGTAAAAAAAAGGTCAAAAGAATTCTCTCGAGTAGGTCTGAGATCACTAAACCACCGAAACCACCCAAACCGCCATCAAATGCTTCATTTGCGATGTTCTAAACATAATCATATGTAGTTGGCAAAAAAATGGGAAAAAAATCAAAATGATCTGTACCCTCCAAAGAGACACTGATGCAAAATACCCACCCAAAACCACTAACCGCCATCAAATGCTTCCATTATAATGCTCTCATAATCATAAGGAGTTGGAAAAGCGTAAAAAAAGATCAAAGAGGTATGTACTCCAAAGTACATCTGATATGCACTAAACCATAAACCACCCAAAGCTATCAATGCTTCCTTTGATATTAAACATAATCATATGGTTGGCAAAAAAATGGGAAAAATGGTCAAAAATGGTCTACCCTCAAAGAGGTACAGTGCAAAAATCTGCCCACCAATCACAAATGCTTCCATTATAATGCTCTATACATGTCATAAGAGTTGGAAAAAAAGCAAAAAAGGTCAAAAGTCACCAAAGAGAGTCAGATCACAGCAAACCGATCAAATGCTTCCTTTCTGATGTTAAACATAATCATATGGTTGCAAAAAAATGGGAAAAAAGGGTCAAAATGGTGTACCCTCGAAACCACTATCAAATACCCAAAATATCGCATCAAATGCTTCCTGCGATCTACACGTAATCATAAGGAGTTGGAAAAAAAGCGCAAAAAAGATCAAAATGCACCTCAGAAGAGTACAGGAGACAGATGCAAATCACCCAAAACCACTACATCAAATCTTCCTTTCGATATTCTAAACATAATCATAGGTTGGAAAAAAATGGGAAAAAAGGTCAAAATGGTCATCAAAGTCAGAGGTACAAAGTAAACCAAACCAACATGCTTCCGTGATGTCTAAACATAATCATATGGGTTGGCAAAAAAAAGGAAAAATGGTCAAAATAATCTTTCAAATAGGTAGATAAATGATAATAACATAAAAAAGCAATGATCTTTCAGTATCGAGAAAGAGTAGTAACCCTAAATTCATTCGAGGAATGCATGTAAATACCTTATGTATACCTAATACCAATTTATGATTTGCTATACGGCGATGACGTCGGCCGATCGAGCGAGAAAAAATCCTTCGGCGAGGAATGTCGCGTCGGTAATGTTTCTCATTCTTCTTCTCCGCTTTTGAGCGGCCAATGGGGCGGTGGGAAATATATTCTGGCCGCGTCCGTTATCGCCGCGGCGTTTGGTAGTCGGTAGGAAAGCCGTCTTTATCACCATTAATTCGGTAAACGAGAAAATATCGACGGATGTCATAGATTGGTCCGCGTGGTACGTGCGGACTCCGGACGTAATATTTTCTCCCGATAACAACCACTGACGCTCATTCTTTAAGCGCTTGGCCTTTCTCGTACTGTACTATAATTACAATTTATCCGAAGTTAAAGTCCGCCATTAAAATCCACAGAGAAGTGGATAAGATCCGACGGCTGATAAGCCCCAAAAAGTTTTCCAGGCACCAGCTGCAACGGTGTATATAAATGGATAACTCAATGCGATGAAAACACTAACTCATTAGTTTAAGTATGAGGTGCATGGAGAATGGTAACATCTTCCGCCAGCTTTCTCCACGGCCAATGATTACTTTGATCTGACCTTCTCTCTCACGCTAACGGTGCGATGACGATGAAATCCATCAGGGACGGAGATCTTACCCCGGGTTAGGAATACTTTCGAGGGTGCTTCAGAGATCGCAATGCTTATCTTTCTATAGTGCCGGAGCAGCTTGGACGGCCCGCTTGCCTGCGGGAAACCGCTGCTTCTGTGCATCACCGTTTCATAACACGTGGGTAGATCTGCTTGATGATGGAAATAGGCGAATCTGAGCCCTGTGACTCGCTATTTCTTTGCTCACATCTTCTCAAACTGGTTTTCCAGTGATCTGTATGAATGCGTGAGTAATTCTAAGCTCCCCTCTCGGCAAACAATTTTTTGAAGCCATTAAGCCATACAGTGAAATATATAAGAGTTGTGTGCTATGTATGTAAATGCCTCTTTCTTAAATACAGGGCAGTGGTCGGATTTAACGGATTTAGGGCTTGTTTGGGAGCAGGACCCGGGCATTCCCTAAACCCTAAACTAATTGAAAAATTCTTAAAATTTTGTAATTGTCAGAAGTAGTAATATTAAATCCTATAAAATCTTAAATTTCTTTATCCATCGTTTTAGCTTAGATTCCGGGTTTAAGAAATCTCGGACATGGCCAGATTGACGAATTCTTGTTAGTCACATACTACTCATTCCGTCGACGCCTTCTCCGACTGCCTCCAAGTAGTCATTCACCTACTAAAATTTGTATTTTATGATTTGTCACGTGTCTAAATTTGATTGAAATCCTACTTGTAGTCAAGCAACCTTTACTTAGGCGATGATAATGATTGGAAATTCACCAAGGAAGAGGATTTTCCCTGCACACTAGTAAAGGGTGGGACTACTTTCGCCCAAAATAATAATAATAATAATAATAATAATAATAATGTTGTGGATTGGGCGAATGATGAAATCTATCGTGGAAGTCAAGCTTACCACTCCATGGTGGAGTATGATTTCTTTAACAGGTGATTTAGAGATCTGTCTGACATAAGTCCAAATTGGTTTTGAGGAACTTTTATATCACGTTGTAATTTATACTGAATTACTCCCTCTCTCATAATTTTGATGTATGACATATTAATTTAATTCTTTTATAATTTACACTTTTGTGCATCACCTTTATTCTTAAAAATTAGAACTAACAAAATTTCTCCACTAATCTGACATCTTTTTAACCTTTAAAATAAAATTAAAAAAATTCATGAGCCAAAAAATTCTTTGATCTCCTAAACATTTACATCTGTTGGAATTCCTATTTTGGTGGTTGGAAGGCTCGTGTTTAGGTGAAATATAGACTGCGTCTGTCTCTGAAAAAAATAAATAGGTGGATCTTTCTGATGGAACAAAGTCTAAATTATATATTGAAATCAATTGGCTTGTCGTGTTTAGTACCTCTCAAACAAGGGATACGATGTGCTGCATCTCATTTCTGAGTAGACTTGGTGTAGGTTTATTTTGGTGAAATATAGACTTGTATGTTAATCATGTCAGCATATCGTTGCAATCCTCCCCCCCTCTCTCTCTCTGTGTGTGTGTGTGTGTGTGTGTGTGTGGGGATTGGGCGATGATGATGAAATCTATCACGGAAGACATGCTTTATGCTAACCACCCCATGGTGAAGCATGATCCCTTCAACACTTGATTCAGAGGTCTCTGCTATTCTCATCCAATGGCGAGTAGCTTGGATGGCCCGTGCATTTGCGGGTAACCGCTACTTTCATGTCTCACTGGTGGGAAGTGGAGTTTTGTTTTGTTCTTGTTGATTGAACTAAGGCGAATCTGAGCCCATTTCTTTTTCAACTCTTCTATAAAACATGTTACTGTATATTCCAGCAAATTTATGATCTCTTAGGGGTTATTCGCTAGCAGGATTAAACGCAAATTCTCTCTCCAAAGGGCAACTTTAAATCCCACAGAAGTTTAAAGAACATTTCTCCTCTGACCCGGCTACAGTAAATCATGCCCTGGCATTTCGCGAACTTAACAGACTATTGAACTCTTCTTCACACGCAGCTGGGCTTGTCAATGCTATCTTTGGAGATGCGGTATTTGTGTTAGAAAGAGAGGGTTTGGGATTTTAATTTAATTATGTTTTAGTATTAATTAAATAAGATATTATTCAACATTTTAAAGAATTTTTGACTAAATTGATTTTTTTTTTGAAACAGTTTTATGAAGCATTAATGGTTGACTAACTGGCATATTAATTTCTTGTTGTTATATGTTTGATTAATATTATTTAATTTGATCAAAAATATTATGAATTACATGCATTCATGTTCAATCTAAAAAAATTAAGTGCAAAAATTAATTTTAATAACTGATTTTAATTATCTATTATTATCATCTTAAGTTAATTGATATTTTTATTCTTGATTTAATTTATTTTGATGGAGATTATTTAAAAATATTAATTGTTTTTTAATTAGTTATTAAGATAATTTCTACTGCAGACTGATCTCAAACCTTTTTTTTCCGGGACATTTAAACGAATTGTACTGATCTGAAACTATTTTATGGGACATTTAAGCGAATTGTAATCTCAAACTCAATATGGAAGGCTTGTCTCTCCGATGGCTGGTAAGCCTCAAAATGTTTTCCAAGCACGAACTCTTGCTGTGGGTATAAATGGAAAGCCCGTAAAACCAAACTCATTAGCTGAAAGTATGAGGTGCATGCAGTGGTTAGCCTCTTCCGCCAACCATCTCTCTTTCTTTTTTTTCTCCCTCTCCTGTCTCTCTATTTATATGTGGGTGGGTGGGGATGATAAAGCCATCATGGAAGACAATCTTTTCACCCTATGGTGGAGCAGGTTTCCTTCTGCTGGTGATTGAGAGAGATCTCATCTGTTTGCTATGGAGTAGCTTTGATAGCCCATCCCATGCGGCTAACTGCAACTTTATGTGTTACTTGTATTAGAGTTATGCAAGTAAATGCCCCCAAAAAATGATACGATATGCAACCATCTCGTGCAGGTATTTTTGGTGCTCTTTCTCTCTCTCTCTCTCTCTTTCTCTCTTTCTATGTGTTGGTGGGTGGGGATGATGAAAGCCATCATTAAAGACAAGCTGCCCACCTTATGGCAGAGCATGATTCTCATCCATTAGCTAAGGAGTAGCTTGGACGGCCCTTGCATACGTGGGTAACTGCTTTCATGTGCCACTAGTGGGTTCGTGTGGGTGGGTCATGGAAGGCTCTTCCCATCTTATGGTGGAGCATGATTCCATCAGCCGGTGATTTTATAGCCCTCATCAATTAGCTATGGAGTAGCTTGGATGGCTCGTTGATATGCAGGTAACCGCTACTTTCGTTTGTCACTAGTAGTAGTGTTATGCAAGTAAATTTCCCAAAAATATGAGTTGATATGTGCTATTGGTGTGTGTGGGTGTGGGTGGTTGATGGAAGACAATCTTTCCATCCTTTGGCGGAGCATTATTCCTTCAGTTGGTAATTAGATAGCCTTTATCCATTTTCTATGGAGTAACATGGATAGCCTTTGGGGCTCTCAAATTTATGCCCGACCTCTCGATGAAAGAGAATTTAGATTAGCATTGAGTCAAACTTTCAAATGGCAGATGAGATTGTAGATAAGACACTACTTAAAGATTTCACCCTCATTTTGTGAGGATTTTAGATCTGATTTGAGGTTTCTTGTAGGCACAGACTCCTATAGTTAATTACCCCAAGTGTTTCATCTTAATTTGCTTTGAGATGATTATAATATGGTCATTTATTCCTTTGTTTATTATGCAAGCAATTTTATTTCCATCTATTCTTTTGGGAATCTGATGACATGAATGAATCTTAAAAGTGGTTTGATTTCTATTTTGCAATTTCAGCTGAGTAATGCTACACCGTCTCATGCTTTACCAAGGATAATCTCCTTATGGAAGTCATAGAAATCCTGTAATAAAAAGAAGTTTTTTAAGTAGTTCCAAGAGGAGGAATGTGTGTATATGTATGCATTTATGTTTATTTCATCATTCAAGGTGATATTACTTGCCACATGTCTGGGTTGGATTTGTTTCCATGCTGCTTCAAGGATCTCTATAATCTTCATACAACTGTGATGGAGCAGCTTCTATGGTCCTATTTGGGTAACCGTTGCATCAACAAGTCACCGTGGAGAAAAGACTGGTATTCTATTAATGGATCAACTGTGAATTTAAACCTATTTGTCCCCTTTGTTTCTCTATCTTCAAGGAAGCAACTAAAACAAAAGAAAGGTATTTTTTGTTCAAAATAATATGTGCTTTGTATTTAAAAAAGAAAGGTATTCTTCGCTTCACAAAAGAAATCAAATCTCTAAGTTGCCAGTTCAAGGCATACTTAGAGTTGCTTCACGGCTGACGATCAAGTTGGATATCTTTTAATGGTTCTTTAGAGATATTAATGCTTCTCTACTGTTGTACTGTAATGTAGGACTGAAAATGAACTGAATCGGTCCGAGCTGAGCGTGTGTGTGTTCAAGTTCAAGCTTGTTTACCATTATTGAGCTCGAGCTTGATTTGAGCTTTCTAGGATGGTGTTTAACCTTGACCTTTATTATTGTCGAGTTTGGCTCGATTCGAGTTTGTTTGTGAGCTCAGTTTAAATTGGATTATTAAAGCTTGTTAACGAGCAGCTCCTTTAATGAAATAAAGGAGCTTTAATCAAACCTTAATTGAGCTTGTTTGCAAGTAGCTTGTTGAGAAATATACATGACTTGTATAAATTAAAGCATGTTAAGCCTAAAAAATAAAAAATTAAATAATATTGTTCACAATTAAGCCTTAATCAAGTCTTAATTGAACCATAATTGAGTTTCCTAATGAGCTTTGAAAATAATGTTGTTCATGAATATAAGTGAACTGACGATAAGTTGTTCAAGCTTGTTTATTTAGCAATCAAGTGTTTATAAAAGTGTTTAGGCTTGTTTAATTAGTTAATCAAATGATCATGAGCTAGCTCACATCGAGCTGAGGCACGAGTAGATTGTTGAATGCTCGGTTCATTTGCAACCCTTCTGAAATGTAACAAAGTGGCTTGGATGGCTTGTGCATCTATGGGCAATTTCTGCTTCTGTGTTGTGCTGAATATTGAACAGCTGGTTCATTTTTGGAATGGAAAGGTCTAAATCCTCAGGCTTCAGCCCCCTATTTTCTGTTCTTTTTTTGGTAATTTCACTTCCATGATGTTCTGATTGATACTCTCTATTTTCTTCCCATATCTTTGAAAGTTTTTTTTTTTCAGATTGAAGACAAGGAAATGAAATGTAATTGAAAGTGGGATTTACATCCATACCACATAATGCTTATGTATTTTATATTTATAATCTAAATTTATTTATCTATTTTGTTATGAGACAAATATTTCGGTGTACATACATGCATGCATTTATGTATGTATGTGTATGTATATATAAAGAGAGAGGGGGAGAGAGAGAGAGAGATTATAAGTCTCACCACTATCTTATATATATATATATATATATATATCTCTATGTATGTATGTCACTGGAGTTCAACTTTTTCTCGAACATGCTCATTCCGCATTTTATCTCTAAGAGTAAAGCTACTCATCCACTTGAGTATCCTTATTTCTGCAACACTTAGTTTTATGCTTCTCTTTTATTGGCCAACATTTTGTACCATAAATCATTGCAAGTCTTAATGCCATCTTATAAATTTTTTGCATAAGTTTAAGCGGTACTTTTCTATCACACAACTGGCCAGATGCATTCCTCTACTTCAATCATCCAACTTGAATTCTACTAATAACATCTCTATCTATTTCACCATCATTTTGAACAATAGAGCTTATATATCTCAATCACTCACTCTTTTTAAGGACTTGTTCACCCAATGTCACAACACTATTGCTAGAACTTCTACAACTAAAATTACACTTCATATTTTCAGTTTTAGATCTACTTAAAGGAAAACCTTTAGACTCTAAGGTTGACTTTCATAATTGAAATTTCTCTTCGACTCCCTCTCTAGTATTATCAACAAGAAGAATGTCATCAGCAAAAAGCATACACCAAGGTACATCTTCTTGTAAATGCCTAGGAAGAACATCCATAACTCAAGCAAAATGATAACTGCTTAAAGCTGGGAATAGCTGTGGCAATGGACGGTTCTGCCTCGGGAGTAACCGCTCCTTCATGAGGCACTTGTAGAATCATCTGGCGGGTCTGCTTTTTGATAAAACAAATGTGCATCTGAGTTTTTGACTTCCTATTTCCTTCTCAACCATTCTTATCTTCAAGTAAAAAAGTGGTATGATTTCTTCGGCTTTTTAATCATAGATGTCAAATTTGTATGCTACCACCCTGTTCGGGAAGACCGTCTGATTCTCCATAAATAAATTGAGATGCCTTTCACTTACGTTCTACATAAATAAATTGTGATGCTTCTCTATCCAAAGAAAACTAATATCGTTTTAAGGGTCCATTTCTCTGCCAGCTTTCTCATTGTGATTTTGCTGAAATGTGTTTTTCTGTTGATTTTGAGAAGCAACAACTTTGAGAGAGATGTTAAAGTGTGGTTGTGGTGATAACATATCAGATTGTTGCCATGTATAGCTTGCATCAAGGTAATTTTATTTTATATGGCAGCAACACAGCAGATTGATATTATAGTTTTCCCTGAAACATTGTTTTCCGTTTCTGCAATATCAACTTCAACATGTTATTTTTTCAACAACCTTTTGATGACTGAGGGCTTGTTTGGGATCAATTTTGTTGTGTTTTTCTGTATTTACTTGCTACTACTACCCACTCATGCTGCTGTTGTCTTGCACATTTGTCAGCTACCGTTGTTGCCACAGCTGTTCCAAATGAACCCTAAATGTGAAGCTTATGGAGAGTCGGTCATCAATATCTTCCATCGTTTCTGTTCTCCATGGTCATTGATCACTTTGGTTTATCTCCATTATTTTCTGATGTCAAATCCACTATTGAGGCAATCTAGCCCATCTTATGATGCCTTAGTGGCTGCCTCCTTCTGCACAGTTGTGAGCTTTTAAGTCCCCATTTATGTTCTTTATTTTTGATGATGTTCGCTGTAGTTGCTTGGAGGAGTTACGCATCATGTGCAGATACCATGGTAATAGGGAAGGATCCTAATCTATTTTAACTGTTGCTTTGATTGATGCTCTAATTTTTTCCTCAAAATGAATCTTCAAATTTGCTTTGGTTGAAAGAATTTACAGGAAATAAAGTTAAATGTTGGCCACATTTCTACATGTGGAAATGTGCAGGAGTTCAAAATTTTTTTTGACTTACAAGTCATTTTAATGTTTTTTTAAAGACAAAAGCTGTCAGATGAGTGGAGAAAGAGTTTGTTAGTTTCTATGTTTAAGAATAAATGTGATGTACATATACGGAGGATTGACAAAATATTTTCTTATTTCAGTTGGATTACAACAAGAATCAGCTTGAAGCTCTTTTCATTTTGCTTTGGTTATGAATGTTCTTATTAGGCATTAACAAGATGTACCTTGGTGTATGCTTTTTGTTGATAACATTCTTCTTGTTGATAAGACTAGAGAGGGAGTCTAAGAGAAACTTGAATTATAGAGGTCAATCGTAGAGTTGGATTGTTTCATCATTCAAGGTGATATTACTTGCCACATACCGGGGTTGGATTGTTTCCATGGTGCTTCAAGGATCTCTATAATGTTCATACAACTACGATGGAGCAGCTTCTATGTCCCTACTTGGGTAACCGTTGCATCCACAAGTCACCGTGGAGAGAAGGCAGTTGGTGTTCTATTAATGGAACAACTATGAATCTGAACCTATTTGTCCCCTTTGTTGCTCTATCTTCAAGGAAGCAACTAAAATAAAAGAAAGGTATTTTTTTGTTCAAAATAAAATGTGTTTTGTATTTTAAAAAGAAAGGTATTCTTCATTTCACAAAAGAAATAAAATCTCTAAGTTGTCAGTTCAAGGCATTCTTAGAGTTGCTTTACGTCTGATGATCAAGTTGGATTTCTTTTAACGGCTCTTTGGAGATATTAATGCTTTTCTATTGTTGTATTGTAATGTAGGACTGCAAATGAATTGAACCGAATTGAGCCGAACGTGTGTGTGTTCAAGTTCAAGCTTGTTTACCATTATTGGGCTCGAGCTCGATTTAAGCTTTTTAGGATGGTGTTTAAGCTTGAGCTTGATTCGAGTTTGTTCACGAGTTTAGTTCAAATTGAATTATCAAGCTTGTTGGCGAGCAGCTCCTTTAATGAAATAAATGAACTTCAATCAAGCTTTCATCGAGTTTGTTTGCGAGCAGCCTGTTGAGAAATCATGATTTGTATCAATTAAAGCTTGTTAAGCCAACAAAATAAAAATTTAAACAATATTGTTCAAAATAAGCCTTAATTGAGTCTTAATCGAACCATAATTGAGCTTCCTAATGAGCTTTGAAAACAATGTTGTTCATGAACATAAATGAACCGAATGATAAGCTGTTCAAGCTTGTTTATTTAGCAATCAAGTGTTTATAAAAGTGTTCAAACTTGTTTGATTAGTTAATCAAACGATCATGAGCAAGCTCTAATCGAGCCGACGCATGAGTAGCTTGTTGAATCCTCAGTTTATTTGCAGCCCTCTTGTAATGAAACAAAGTGGCTTGGATGGCCTGTGCATCTGTGGGCAACTTCTGCTTCTGTGTTGTGCTGAACGGCTGGATTATTTTTGGGATGGAAAGGAGAGGAATCTAAATCCGCAGCGTGCAGCCACCTATTTTCTGTTCTGTTTATGGTAATGCCACTTCCATGATGTTCTGATTGATACTCCCTATTTTCTCCCCTTATCTTTGTAAGGGTTTTTTTTTCCAGATTGAAGACAAGGAAATGAAATGTAATTGAAAGTGGGATTTACATCCATACCACATAGTGCTTATGTATTTTATATCTATCTAATCTAAAGTGGGATTTTTATCTTTAAGAGTAAAGCCACTCATCCACCTTAGCATTCTCATCTCTGCAACACTTAACTTAGTCTTATGCTTCTCTTTTATTGGTCAACATTTTGCACCATAAATCATTGCAGGTCTTGTCACAATCTTATATAATTTTTGCTTAAGTTTAAGCGGTATTTTTCTATCACACAACAGGTCAGATGCATTCCTCCACTTCAACCATCCAATTTGAATTCTACTAATAACATCTCTATCTATTTCGCCATCATTTTGAACAATAGAACCTAGATATCTAAATCGCTCACTCTTTTTAATGACTTGTTCACTCAATGTTACAACACTACCACTAGAACTTATACAGCTAAAATTATACTTCATATATTCAGTTTTAGATCTACTTAAACGAAAACATTTAGACTTTAAGGTTGATCTCCATAATTCAAGTTTCTCTTGGACTCCCTCTCTAGTCTTATCAATGAGAAGAATTGCATTTGCAAAAAACATACTCCAAGGTACATCTTGCTGTAAATGCTCGCAAGAACATCCATAACTAAAGCAAAAAGATAAGTGCCTAATGCTGAGAATAGCTGTCGCAATGGACGGTTCTGCCTCGAGAGTAACCACTCCTTCATGAGGAATCGTTCGGCGGGTCTGCTTTTTGATAAAACAAATGTGCATCTGAGTCTTTGACTCCTCGTTTCCTTCCCAACCTTTCTTATCTTTAAGTAAAAAAGTTGTATGATTTCTACGGCTTGATGACAAATTTGTATGCTACCGCAAATTAATGGATGCCTTTACTTAGGTTCTACATAAATAAATAATGATACTTCTCTCTCCAAAGAAAACTAATATAGTTTAAGGGTCCATTGCTCTGCCAGCTTTCTCATTGTGATTTTTTTGAAAGTTGTTTTTCTGTTGATTTTGAGAAGCAACAATTTTGAGAGAGATGTTAAAGTGTGGTTGTCATGATAACACATCAGATTGTTGCCATGTATAACTGGCATCAAGGTAATTTTATCTTATATGGCAACAGCACAGCAGATTGATGGTTTAGTTTTCCTTGAAACATTGTTTTCCGTTTCAGCAATATCAACTTCAACAAGTTATTTTTTCAACAACCTTTTGATGACTGAGGGCTTGTTTGGGATCAATTTTGTTTTGTGTTTTACTGCATTTACTTGCTACTACTACCCACCCATGCTGCTGTTGTCTTGCACGTTTGTCAGCCACCATTGTTGCCGTAGCTGTTCCAAATGAACCCTAAATGTGATGCTTATGGAGAGTCAGTCGTCAATATCTTCCATCGTTTCTGTTCTCCATGGTCATTGATCACTTTGGTTTATCTCCATTATTTTCTGATGTCAAATCCACTATTGAGGCAATCTAGCCCATCTTATGATGCTGGCCGCCTCCTTCTGCACAGCTGTGAGCTTTCAAGTCCCCATTTATGTTCTTTATTTTTATGATGTTCGCTGTAGTTGCTTGGAGGAGTTACGCATCATGTGCAGGTACCATGGTAATAGGGAAGGATCCTAACCTATTTTAACTGTTGCTTTGATTTTCACTCTATTTTTTTCTCAAAATGAATCTTCAAATTTGCTTTGGTTGAAAGAATTTACAGGAAATAAAGTTAAATTCAGTTACTTTTCTGGTTTGATAATGAGTCTTCAGACTTTGATGTGAGCTTTTTAGCCCTCGAATATAGGTACAGGGTCTTGAGTTCATTTACACTTTATAAAGATTTTATGAATTGCTCTTATTTTATTTAATCAGATCAAAAAAATTAATCCATTAGGACCAACTGGCACTCTTTTATAAAACGCCTGGCCTCTCCTGTACTGTAATCGAAGAGTGGATGTTTATTTGCAAATTATCTATCCGAAGTCCTCATCGGCCTCGATTTTCTCAACCGTTTTCCGACGGGTGGTTAGGCACAACAAGTTTTGTTGCGTCCTTACTGCAGCTCTATGTATAAATGGACAGCCCGGTGCATTGAAAATCCAAATTAGTTTGTACGTTTCGCGAGCAGTGGTCAGTCTCTTCGGCTACCCGTCTCCCCGGCTTACGATTTATTTTCCTAACCCATTTCTGTCTCGCTCGCTCTCTCTCTCTCTTTTCGGCTTCCTCACTACTATTGGATCGCCCAATGTAATCCATCATGGAAAGCGATCCTATGCCGGATTATTTTCTAATCCATCATATCAGAAAAATTCAATTTTTTAATTAAGATGATTTAAAGTAAAAATGAGGGATTATTTAGGAAAAATTCTTAAAATCGCAAGAAAATTAACACAAAATGCGAGAAATCCTAAGTCAGCTAAAATTTGACGAAATTTATCTCGTCGGGGATGGTTTTCGGTGACGATAAAGATCCGAGCGAACTCTTAGGTATGCGAGAAAGCTTTGGAATGATTTTTAACTTTCGCCTCCCTTCGGAACTGTCTTCTTCGATGTTTATCGTTGCCTCACCAAAAAAGAATTATTTGTATTTTTGAGCTCATGAATGGCTCAAAGAGGAGGGGATGAGTTTCTTTTTACTTTAGAGAGCTTTTCGGGGCTAAATGGTTGTGGGAGTAAGAGGTCTAAAGTCTTATTTCTCTTTTTTTATAATGGTCGAAAATTCAATTTTTTTTTTCAATTTTTTGGCTTTAAATTGATTGTCATCTTGCTTAGGGTAGTTGGGATGGATGATGGATTGATTGAGGAATTTGGATTTTTGCTCCAAAGTCCTCTCTTGCTACCATATGATACTCAATTCAATGCAAATGTTTGAGAGAAGTTAAGTGTAATGATAATTAAATGAATCCTATGTAGAGGAGGATCCATGAGTGGTTTAAATGTGTTGAGTTGATTTTGGGTTGATCCCAAATAGGTTTGGGTCGGGTTTGATCAGTCCCCAATGGGTTATGATTTGGTTTCAAGAGATTTGGTTTAATTTGAGTCATATGGGTCATATTTGGTCAAGTTGACCAATTTAAATATGAAAGTGATTTTTTATTTGAATTAATTTAGATTTAATTTAGATTTAGGTCAAATTGACCCTTTAAGCTAATTTGGGTTAGGTTGGGTCAAGTTGACTAATTGAATTCGATTGATAAAATTGGGTTTAATTATGATTTTGGTAAAGTTCAATAATTAATTTGGAATGAACTTAAGTTATTGGTTGCAATCAATTTGGGTTAAATCAATTTGACCCGATTTGGTCCTTTGGGCCAATTTGGGTCAACTTGGATCTAATGATTAATTGGGCTTGGTTTGACTCAATTGGTAGTTAAGTCATTTAAATATTGATTTTAGGTTGATTTAAATCATTGATTTCAATCAATTTGATGTGGGATGAGTTTTGGTTATTTTTTGTTCATTTGAGCTAAGGGTTAACTTGGTCAAATTACTAAGTTGACTTGGTTTGACCCAATTGAATGCAATTGATCATTTTATGATCAAAATCAGGTGAAAGGTGGTTTTGCTCAATCCAATTTGGGTTGGATTAGAAGTTGACTCAAATGGATCATTTAGGTCACTTTGGATCAAGTTGACTTAAGTGTGCCAATTGATTTGGTTTTGGTTTAATTTGAGTTTAGTTGAACTTATATATGAGCCTTTGATTGAAATACAAATTCAACAGCAATCAATTTGTAGTCCAATAAGTTTTGGCTCAATTGAAAGTTTTAAATTTAAAGGGTTAAGTTAAGCTTGACTTGGGTTGACTTGAATTTGGTTTGATGATTGTGGGTTTTATTTATATTTGGATAAATGAATGAATGATTGATTCGAGAGAAATTTCATTAGTTTTGACTTGATGTGAATAGAATTTGGCTAAGTCCAAAGAATTGGCTTAAAAAATTTAGATTGAGTTTGGATTTAGATTTAGTTGTGAATATAAATGAAAGAATAATTGATTTATAAAGAGATTAATTGAGTTTGATTTGATCTAAAGAGAGTTTTGGCTTAAGCTTATGAATGTAGTTCATATGACTTAGGAAAGGTTTTAGGATTTGAATTTGATTTTGGGTTTCAATTATTCGGAGTCAAATTTGAAATTAAATTTAGAATTTGAATTTAAATTTAAGATTTGATTTGAAAAAGTATATCTAGATTGGGTTTAGGCTATAGGATAGGTAATTTTCTTAAGTTCTAAAACATAGCTTAATCTTATGATTAACCCTTCTAAGTCTCTAGGCTTTGGTTAAGTGTTCACCTAATCACTAAAAGTGTCTTATGATTAAAATTTCTTAGTGTCTAGAAGAGTCCTAAGTCTAAGTAGATGAGGTTAAGAGCTCACTACAAAAGTGAGGTTAACAACTGTGTGATAGGAAGTACTGCTTAAACTTAAGAAAAATTGTATATTATGGTTGTAAGATTTGCAATGATTTATGATGCAAAATGTTGGCCAATAAAAGAGAAGCATAAGACTAAGTGTTGCAGAGATGAGGATGCTTAGGTGGATGAGTGGCTTTAGTCTTAAGAGTTAAAATGCGAAATGAGTATGTTCTAGAAAAAGTTGGAGTAGCTCTAGTGACAGAGAAGACTAAAGAGAGTCGCTTTAAATGGTTTGGGCACATAAAGTGCCGGCCGTCAGATGATCCTGTTAGGAGAGTAGATGCATTAGATTTGCCTTATGTTAAGAAAGGTGGAGGTAGATCTAAAATAATTTGGTTAAGATGTATAAAAATTGATCTTAATATACTTGAATTAAATTAGAATTTGACACATAATATGACATAATAGAGAAGAAAGATTTATGTAGTCGACCCCACATAGTGGGATAAAAACTTGTTGTTGTATATATATATATATTGCAAGTTTCATCATTGTCTTATAAATTTTTCTTTTAAGTATAAACGATACATTTCTATCAGACAACAGGCCGATGCATTCCTCCAGTTCTACCATCTAACTTGAATTCTACTAATAACGACCACATCTATTTTATTTTCACTTTGAACAATAGATTACGAGATATTTAAAATGTTCGCTCTTTTTAATGATGCCCATTGTCACAACCCTGCCACAAGATCTTGAACTATTTAAATTATACTCTATGTATTCGATCTAGATCTACTAAAAAATAAAACCTTTAGACCTAAAGTCTTGATTAGAAAGTATAAAAATTGACCTGATTTTGTTAGAACTAAATGAGAATATGTTATTTAATTGGACAATGGATAAACGCTTCCTTGTAGCTGACTCCATATTGTGAAAGGCTTGTTGTCATTATTATATATATCTATATATAGTACTATATGAGAATGGCTATGGCAATGGATGGCCGCTGTCTCTGGAGTAACCACTCCTTCCATGAGTCACTGCTAGAACCATCTGGTGGCCCTACTTTTTGATGAAACAAAGGTGAATGTGGTTCTTTGATTCCCCATTTCCTTAACTATTCGTATTTTATTATACAATTTCTTGGTTATTTTTTATACCCTAGCTGTAAAATTCATATGCTACCACAAGGTGGTGGATACCTTGACTCTGATTGCTCTACATAATTCCATAGTGATGCTTCTCTCTCCAAGAATACTCATATAGTTTAAGTGTCCGTTGCTCTGGCAGCTTTCTCATTGTGATTTCGTTACAATTTGTTTTTTTTTGGTTGATTTAGAGAAGCAACTACTTTGAGAGAGATGTTAAGTGTAGTAGCCCTGATATCATTGTATTAGACTGTTGTCATGTATACGTGGCAACAAGATAATTTTATCTTACATGTTGATAGCACTGCAGATTGATGGTTGAATATTCACCGAAACATTGTTTACCGTTTCAGCAATATCAACTTAAATAAATAATTTTTTCTATATCCATTTGATGATTGAAGGCTTATTTGGAATATTGTTTTGTGTTCTTATTTTAGGCTTTTACATGCACATTCGTCCTATTCTTCTATATTTACAATTCAACCAAATTCAATCTTAATTTTTCAAATTGAAATTCAAAAATTGAAATTCATAACAAAAGTGCAACCCGTATTTTTCATTTTGGTAAAGGTCTCAATGATTTAAATCATGATACATGCAAATTTTTTATAGTATCAAAAAAATAGGGAGGGTGGTTAAATTGTACATATATATGCATTGGGTGATTGATTTGTAAAAATCTCTTTTATTTTATTTTTACTTACTACTACTGTGCGTTGCTGTTGATGATGTTGTGCACTGGTGTCAGCTGCTGTCATTCAACAGCTGTTTCGAATGTGATACTTATGGAGAGTCAATTGTTACTAGTTTCCATCATTTCTCTTCTCCATGGTCGATGATCACTTTGGTGCAGTGCCATTATTTTCTGATGTCAGATCCACTAGTGAAGCAGTCTTGCCCATCTTAAGATCGCAATGCACTTCTGCACGGTTGTGAGTCTTCATCAACTCCCCATTTATGTTTCTTATTTTTTATGATGTTTGCTAGGGTTGCTGGGGGGAGTTACGTAGCATGTGCAGGTACCATGGTAATAAGGGAGGACCCTAACCCATCTCTCTGATACTTTGAATGGTACTCTATTTTCTTCTCCAATGGATCTTCAAATTTGTTTTGCTTGAAACAGAAAATAAATTTAAATTCAGTTACTTTTTGGATTGATTATGAATCTTCAGCTTATGATTGAGCTTCTTAGACCTCTAATACAGGTATATGCGTCCTAAGTTCATTTACAATTTATAAGCATTTTATCAAATATTCCTTTTTTTATTATTTTTGAATTTGAATGTAACCTTTTCAATTCAACATGACGTAATTTAGAATTGGAAGTTTTCTTTATTTGTAACTTTTAACAAGGTTAGTTGAAGGTAAGGTCTTTATGATTTGAGTAAGGTTGCATTTGAGATAGTTTTTTAGCTGTTTTGTTTTTCAGAAAACAACCACAGTTGCGTTTAGTTACTAGCTGTTTTTCAAAATGTTGTGGGAAAAAGTTGGTTTTGAGAATCAAAGTTGTTAGAGTATGGTGTCTATTAGAAATATATTGCTTGAATTTTTTTTTTAAAAAATATTTTTAATATCCATAATAGCTTTTTAAAAAGTCACTTTCCTCACGGCAATTTTACAACCAGCTTTATACAGTTGCCACAAACATACCCGAATAATTTAGCTTCTATTTATTATATCATTCTAGCTTTAGATATTGCCTTATATGATTTAGAGGTTAATATAAGTTCTAAATATATTTTATGCTATCATTTTTAAATTTAGATGTAAAATGTGACATTTCTGATGTTTTTAGTTAATGATTTAGTTATATTTAAAATTTTTTGTTTTGTTATTTAAATTTACATCTAAAATAAAAATTATGACAATTTTATTTAAACATTTTATTATTACTCTATATATGATTTTAATTTTGACTCTTAAAAAGTAAAATGTAACTAATAACTAATTCAATTTAATTATTATTTTTTAATTTTTCTTAATATTGGTATTCATTAGTTTTTCAGTCATTTTATTATAGCTCAATGTATCATTTGGAGTAATGGAACCCAAAATTTAACATGAACAAAGGGAATTTGATTAATTTGAAAAATGTGTTTTGGATAATAATATGAAAAATTAATGATATTAGATGTTATGTATGATGTTATGTATGTAATTGCCCCTTTTTTCTCACAATAGTTCACTTTCCTGCAATGGCTGCCCTAGGTCGCCCTATTTCCGTGGAGTGGAAACTTTATAACAGTTTAACCGTAGTTGAAGTTTGGAAGCGGCTCCATTGCTGTCGTAGCCTACCACAGACTGTTATGTTTTGGTGCGAGCTCCAGTTTTTGCATAAGTAGATGGCCCAGTGATATCAAAGCCTGTGATGCATTGAGAATGGCTCGCTGCCTCCACCATATAGCTTTCTACTTGGCCGATGATTATAGTTTGCTCTCTTTCTTTCTCTCTAATTGTGCGATGCTGATGAAATCCATAGCTTCAGAGGTGCTTGAGGCACCTTAATGCTGCTACGCTATTCTTTTGTAATGCCATTGGAGCAGCTTGGATGGCCTGATCATCTGCTGGATACTGCTTCACCTGTGAGTAATCCGTGGAGAGCAGATCGATGGATCTGCTTTGATGATGGAACAATTATGAAGCTGAGCCTTTGGACTATTAATTTCCTTCACGCCATGTCGTCAAACAGGTTTTTCAGTGCTTTGTATAGAAGTACGTGAGTACTCTTTACCGTACAAAAGAATTCAAATCTTTAAGTCGTTACTTCAAAGGCATACTTGAGTGTGGCTTGCTCCATTTTGCTTCTATTTGATTATTTTTGTTTTTGAGGTGATGCATAATCCTCTAGGTATTTTGAGGCTTACATTTCATACTAATAAATTATGCAAAATAAAAGTTATACATTTATCTAAGTACAAAACAGTAATATATTATTACCCTAATCTATTTCTATATTAAAATATAACACATTAATATTTTAATATAGAAAGAAATAATAAATTGTGCTAAATATCGAACATTTTAATATTACTGATATCAAATTAGGAAGTAAGAACTATTATATAAGATATTAATGTAAAAAAGTAATGGTTTAAATATTTAAAATAAATTTAATATAATAAGTTTTTCTCACTCATTCTAATTATCCAATATTAAAATAAGAATATCACAAGTAATGATGGTGACATCAGCGCTCAACATTATGCATGAGTAGAGAAAACACGAGGTGCATGGGTATTGTTTATCATAAGATTGGTTTGTGTGTGTGCTAGCGAGTATGTGTTATTTGGATAATTAAAGCTCTTGCTTCACAAAAATTCAGGTCAGCTGGGCTTTAAGGTGTGCGTTCCATCATGTGAGGCATAACGCTCACTCAGCAACAATGAGGCATAAGCCTTATTGTAATTTTTTCAAAAGAGCACTATGGTAGGTTTTTTATTGTGTAATTTTATGCAGTGTTTAACTTCAAGATTTTAAATTTTTATATTTACTTTTTTATGAAACAAACATTTTGGTAATTTTGTGACAGTCAAATTTCTTTCTTTACACGGTAATATCCATCATTGTAGGTTATCATACCTGCCAAATGGTAGGGCAAGATCAACACTATTCTCATGCTATGGCGATGGAGCAGTTGGACGGCCTTTGGGGTAACCCCTACTTCATAAGTCACTGTAGAACCGTGTTGTGGACATGCTTTTTAATACAATGGCGAATCTTAGTCTGTATCGATTTCTTTTTACCCCATAATGGAATGATCCGTATATTGAAACCATAGGATGATTGTGGCCTGAGCTGCATACTCTCTATAAATTCATGAGTAATGCTTCACCCTTTAGGGATAACTCATTAGCTTATGGGTCGGTTTGTTGTTGTAATGTTTTTGATAATTTTGAGAAATGTTACGGGGAGAATCAATTTTTAGAAAAAATTTATTTGAGTGTGTTAGCCATTTTGTCGAAAGTGAAAAAAAGGGATTTACATACATGCTATTGAATTTATATATATATATATTATCTAAATGGGCTTTTACATACACAATTGTTTGGTTTGCTGCATTCAAAATTTTATATATTTTGTGACTGTATTTGGATTATTCTCTACCTCAAATCAAATGAATTCTATTTATTCACCAACGCTTATTTTTTGCAAATGTCTGTTCTCGCTTGTACTTTGAGTCTGTAACCGAAAAGTGGATACTTCAATCACAATTTATCAGAGGCTGGCGTCCGCCATGACTTTCATTGATTTTTCTCACCCGTTGACGGTTGGTAAGCAAGAAAATGTAGAGTGCAGTAGGATTTTGGTTCAAAAAGTATTTGGAAGGTGATTTGCCGAAACTAGAAAAAGGAAGATTTTGATACATATCTCACAATTTTTTGCATTTACATATTTAACATCTAAAGTTTGATATTTTCAAATTTTAGAATGATATTTGTTCAAATATGTGATTTATTAGGCATATAAAGTTGAATTTCTTCTTATTAAATCCTACTTGTAGCCAAGTGTTACAAGGCGATGATAATGATTTGAAATTCACCATGGAAGACAACCTTCATACACACTATTAAATGGTGTGGTTGCTTTCGTTTGAAATGCTTCTTTTCTATTCTCTTGCATTCGCTTGGAGCAGCTTCGAAGGCTTGTGCATCTTCCGTGCAACAGCTGTATTTTTGTGTTGCTGCGGTGAATAAATAGATGGATCTTAGTGATGGAACAAAAGGGAATCTGATTCAGCTGCTTTTTTACCCTTTTTGATGGGTTGTGCTGTTAATGATTGGAGTACTTTATTTACATGAGTGAATTGGAAGGTTTATGTGTTTACTGTGGGACAGTTTTGAGTGTGATGTATGTAAACTCCCTTAAAAATGATATGATTTGTGCCATTTTAGTTCTGAATATATGGTGAAATATAGCCTTGTCACATTGTCAAGAGCAAATTCAATGATTATAAATTCTGTTAGATTATCGTTACCCAATATTTTCTATAAACCCACATTTGTCATACTGTTTATGATGCTTCTCTTTTTCTGCCATTCGGTATACTCAACAAATTCATACAATTCCAGCCTGAGTGATGAATTATTCATTTTTATTTTCACCAGTGTGAATTCTTAGAATCTTTCTCATCCTGTCTCTTTCTCTCATGATGAAATCCATCACAGAAAACAATCTTGTCCACCCATTGGTGAGGCATGATTCCTTTAGATGGTGATTCAGAATTATCTGCTATTCTCATCCAATTATGATGCAGTAGCTTGGATAGCCTGCGCATCTGCGGGTAATTGCTATTTCCATGTGTCCCTGGTGGAAAATTTGTGGCTGGATTTGCTTGTTGGATTGAAGAAAGGTGAGTCTAAGCTCATTTCCTTTCTCCACTTTTCTATAAAACATGTGCCACATCTTACAATTTTAATGAAGTTCAACTCTATAATGATCAGTCATTGACACACCAAGAGGATTGAGGCTGAAACATCAACAATTAAAATGAAAGCCTTTAGACTCTAAGGTTGACCTCCATAGTTCAAGTTTTTCTTGAACTCTCTAATCTTATCAGCAAGAAAAATGTCATCAGCAAAAAGCATACTCGTGTAAATGTCTGGCAAGAACATCCATAACTAAAGCAGAAAGATACGGACTTGAAGCCAATTTTTGATGTAATCCAACTGGAAAATACTTGGATGAATCGTAATACTCGCAGGAAAATAAAAGAACGATTACAAATTATAGTTTTTATCTAAACAAACAAGAACTGAATCATAATGCCCAATATTCCGTGGGTAACATACGTCTGGCATGAAATGTCTGATTAGGGGCATCTGACAGAGTGAGTACTTCCGGCCGATGAAGCGAAGGCGATCGATGTGTGCATCGAGAGATATTGATGTCGACAACTCATCGATATCGCTCGTCTGATAATAAACACAGCAGCCTATCACCGCAAGTGATAAATATTTTAAAGTGATCTCGATTAAGCGAATAGGTTATTTTATGTATGAAGGACGATTGAGGCTTGACTTACTTGTCCTCGAGCAGGGGCGTGGCGTGTCGAGATCGGCATCGGCAGGCAAAAGCGGTATGGATGAGAACTCAACATGAAGTGCCTCACGATGCATGCAAGCGAAATTGCGATGGCGAAAATTAGTGATGAAGAGCTACATTGTGAATAAATGATCGATCTTGAGATGATTCATACCCGGCGATCTCACCACAACGATAGCGATCGTGGGTCATCGACCTTTATTGGCTCATCTTTGCGAACTTATAAAAAGATTTAGTGAAATCTATTATATTATCTCAAATTTAAAAGAAAGTAACTTAATATCTCTCACTTTCATCTTGAGTGGAGCATCATCTTATTCTTGCGAGACTTCACGTAAGTGTGTGTGAAGGGGAAATGTGACTTTTCTCTTTCTTATCTGCTTAGAGCTTTAACACGAGCTCAATCTTTGCCGTCTGAGGTTTGAGGCGTCGTCGTGTGTAGTGGTGGCCTCCAAGAACTTCTCCTGCTTGATTCCGTGGACTTCCCCTTTTGAGTATCCAACTCCATGGAAGCTCACGTGGTAGCCTCCAGAGCTTCTTCGCGGTGCCCTCCTGGGGCTTTACGCGTGGTAGCCTCCACAGTACCATCCACGGAAGCTCTGTAGCCTCTGAAGAGTTTCCCTGGTGACCCTCACAGAACCTCCCCTACATTTGGGGTGGTAGGACCCGTTGTCTGTGAACATCCTCGATAAGCGACGCAAATCAAGCTCCATCTCCATTATTGTTGCATGAAAAGGCGATCTTGTCTCTTTCAAGTCCTTGAAACTTGAGTATCCTCTCCAGCATAAAGTCTCATTGTAGTAGTAGCGAGGGCTAAACACCTGGACGGGGAGAATATCGAGAAGAGACATAAGTAAGTCGATTGCACTAATTGACTTAAAATGGGAAGCTATCGGCTCCACGTGTGTAGATTATTAGACGGGGGGTGAAGGAGCGTTCTCCTCTAATATGTCCCGGAATGAAAGGCATACACTGTGTAGATAAAAAATGTGAAGCATACTCATAAATAAAGACATTCTTATATGAGCAAGTGATATTATTATATATGTCACTGGTGTCCTCCCAAACCAGTTAAAGCATTTTTTGGAAACTCTATTTTTGCCCAGACATCGCTTTCGAGTTCGGATATGAGCTTATGATGCTTATGTGCTCATTCTCTACGATGAATATTTTAGAAGCTTCAACATTAAATTACATAGTCTTTGAGATATAAAACATACCATCAGAAGAGTGGCAAAGCCACTCATTATCCGCCCTCACGTGAATTTTGATCTGATAACATCAAATGGGAAACTAGTCCCAATGGCCTCTGTATTGAATATCTATGTCATCGGCATGCGAATCAATTCGATGCCACCCTAATTGTGATATACAAAAAATAGATTTGGCAAGCGTATATCTAACCTGGCGTCTTCTGACAAAGCATCGAATTCTCAAGTTGATTCTTGTAGTCAGATGAAGCGAGCGGCGACAACGGGATTTCTTACCTCCCTCGTTTGGCATCCCTATCATCAATTCAACTTCATGAGCGAAAGAAATGTCGCACCCGAAGAAAGCTTGCATGTCCAACAGATCGATGTAATGTGTAGTCTTGCTTTTAATGAGTAATGAATTGATGGAGATGAAGCCTCTTTAAAATGTCGGTGACTCACATTGAAGCGTCTTGTATATTATCGAACACATTCTAACGATAGTAGGCAGATCTCGAAGTTATCCTTTTAGGCATGATAAACTTCAAAAGAAAAGTCGATGGGTAAAAAATGATCGTACCTCCGAGGCACAGTCTGATGCAAAATACCACCCAGAAATCACCCAAATTGCTTCCAAATACTTTCATTATAATGCCCTAAACATAATCATAAGAAATTGACAAAATAAACTAGAAAAAAACTGTCAAAAATGATCTGTACTCTCCAAAGAGTGCAGTCTGAGATGAAAATATCACCCAAAATCACCCAATATCAATCTTCCTTTGGAATGCCTTAAACATAATCATAAGAAATTGTGAAATAAAGCGAAAAAAAAGCAAAATGATCGTATCCTCCAAAGGGTACCACAGTCTGATCAAAATCTGGCACAGCTATCTAAATGCTTCCATTATAATCTAAATATATTCATAAAGTAGTGAAATAAAATGAAAAAAAAGTAAAATGATCATCTCCAGAAAGACACATCTGAATCTGAAAATATCACCAAAACCACTGATCAAATGCTTCCTTTGGAATGCCTAAATCAAAGAAATATCTGCAAAAAAAAAGGCCATAAATGATCAGCATACAAAGATCTGTAGTCTGGATGTAAAAATCATCTAGAAATCAAATCCTTAAATCTTTTCGTTGGAATCGCAACATAACATAAGTAAAGAAAAAAGGCGAAAAAAAGTCAAAATGATCTGTCTCCGAGAATGCAGATCTGAGATGTAAAATATCACCCAAAATCATCCAAATCTAAATCTTGATTATAATCTAAACGCTAATCATAAGAAATTGACAAAATAAAGCGGAAAAAATTGTCAAAATGATCTATACCTCCAAAGATGCGATCTGATCTGGCTTGGCGAAGCCACTTCCTCCAAATGCTTATTATAATGTCTAAACATAATCATAAATTAATGAAAATAAACCTGGAAAAAAGGTCAAAATGATCACTCTCCAAAAGTCTGAGAGATCTGAATCTGCATCAAAATCATTTAAACCGCAAATGCATCCATTATAATCTAAACATAATCATAAAAAATTAGCAAAATAAAGCGCAAAAAGGTCAAAATGATATGTACCTCGAGGTAGTCTGAGATGAAAATCTTCACCCAAAATCACCGCCTCCAATCTTCCATTATAATGCCTAAACATAATCATAAGAAATTGGCAAAATAAACTGAAAAAGCGCCAAAATGATCAACCATCCAAAGAGATACACAGTCTGAGATCATCTGGCAAAAAATTACCCTGAATCTTTGAATTATAATGCCAACATAATCATAAGAAATTCAAACTAAAGCGAAAAAAAGCATAAAATGATCTGTACTCAAAGAGATGCAGTCTGAATAAAATCACCCAAAATTACTTAAAGCTCAAATGAATCTTTATAATCTGCTTAATCATAAGAAATTGGCAAAATAAAGCGGAAAAAATGGTAAAAAATGATCTGCTCTCCAAAGAGGTCAGATCTGATTCTAATCTGGCGAAATATCCACCGGCTATCAAAAATCTTCTTATAATCTAACATGTCATAAGAAATTAATAAATAAACCTGGAAAAAAAGGGTCAAAATGATATGTACCTCCAAGAGATACAATCTGAATCTTCTGAAATCATCGCTTGCCTCCAATCTTGTTATAATCATAACATGTCATAAATTGAAATAAAGCGAGAAAAAAAAGGTCGAAATGATCACTGCCAAAGAGGTAGTCTGGATGAAAAAAAGCCACGAATATCCAACGGTCTCGAATCTTTTGGAATCTGCCAAACACAATCAAGAAGTAGACAAAAAAAGCGGAAAAAAGGCCATAAATGATCTCCTCCAAAGAGGTCCGAATCTGGTCTGCATCGAAATCATCCAAACTTCTCCAAATCTTCCATTGGAATGCTAAACATAACCATAAGTAGACAAAAAAGCGAAAAAAATCAAAATGATATATGCCTCCAAAGTGCATGATCTGAATCAAATCACCCAGAAATCACTCGCCATCAAATCTTCCTTTGAAATCTAAACATAATCGTAAGAATTAAGAAATAAACTCAAAAAGCTAAAATGATATGTCTCCAAAGAGGCACAGTCTGATCTGAAATACCTGAAATCACACAAGCTTCCAATCTTTTTAATAATCAAACATAATAATAAGAATTTGAGAATAAACCTGGAAAAAGGTCAAAAATGATTCCGAAATTCTACGATCTGATTATAAAATATCACCCGAAATCACCCCGATCATTTTGCTTACATTTGAATATAATGAACATAATCTAAAAGCGGTAGGCTGGAAAAAAAGCGCAAATATGATGTCCGCCGAGAGATGCAGAAATCTGAATCAAAATAACATATAAAGAAACTAATCACCTGGGCGGTGAGAAGAACAGTAAACTAAATTCATTCAAGTTGAGGAATGCGTGTGTAAATACTCGTGTTGTCACCTACAATACCTTTTTGATTCTTATATCACGGAGAAGGGGCGTGCCGTCGAGGCGGGAGCTGAAAAAAATCCTTCGTCGAAGAAAGCCTAAAAGTTACGTGGCGAGGAATGTCGAACGTCGGTAATGTTTCTCGTTGCTTCTCAGAATGAGGCGGGCTGGGCCAATGGAAGTATAACGGTGCGTTAATCACGACGCAGCTCTGGGCGGTGGTGGAAATGTCTTTCTCCGTCATTATCTTCGCTCGTTAATCGCTAAACGGGGCGGACACAGCGTCGTCCATGGATTGGAGTCGTGCGGACTCCGGACGTAATATTTTCTCCATCTTTCGATGATCACTTTGGTTCGTAGCATGTGCAGGTACCATGGAAACTTTATAACAGTTTAACCGTAGTTAAAGTTTGGAAGCGGCTCCATTGCTGTCGTAGCCTACCACAGACTGTTATGTTTTGGTGCGAGCTCCTGTTTTTGCATAAGTAGATGGCCCAGTGATATCAAATCCTGTGGCACATTGAGAATGGCTCGCTGCCTCCACCATATAGCTTTCTACTTGGCCGATGATTATAGTTTGTTCTCTTTCTTTCTCTTTAATTGTGCGATGCTGATGAAATCCATAGCTTCAGAGGTGCTTGAGGCACCTTAATGCTGCTACGCTATTCTTTTGTAATGCCATTGGAGCAGCTTGGATGGCCCGATCATCTGCTGGAAATTGCTTCACCTGTGAGTAATCAGTGGAGAGCAGATCGATGGATGTTTTGATGGACTTAATTTTTAAATTAGCCCTAATTAAAATCGTAATTAGCTAATTAAATCGTTAAAAAAATTTAAAATAGCGTCCGGGAGGCGTACGGCGACATGTAATCATTGGCGGCGGCAAAATAATTTTTAAAAAAAATGAAATTAACCGCTTCCGTTTTTTGGCCATATCAGGCTAATCAGTTGTCGGATTTCTGCGTGGTTGGTATCGTTGGAAAAGGAATAAAATTACAACTTTTATGTTGGCAGTTTTGAATCTCGGCCAGAGTAGCGGTTTTGCGTATATATAAATTTTGAAGTTGCGAAAGTGAAAGTTATTACGACAGCCCCCATTTTTTGTCATAATACAAGGATTGTTAAATACATATAATTTCTTGGTAATATCAAACACTCTCAATATATTCATATATAAATTAATTAACACCATGAGAAGAGTCCAAACTTGATGAAAAAATGTGTATCTCTTCATTCGAAATTTGATTTAGTTCATTTGTTAATATTGAACTTAACTTGACACTTAGTGTGAAAAAATTCATACTTTCCCCAAATAGTAAAATTAAGAATTTTATAATTTATTTGTATCCAAATATTCATGGCAATGACTCCACAATTAAGAGAAAAGTTTAATTATACAATTATTGTGTATGACTTTAACATGTTGGGTTGAAGAACACATGTAATGGGAGGATGAAAAGTTAGGATATATCACTGAAGATGAAGACAGAACATAACACAATAAAAACTTCGAGATATACTACGTTTAAAATATATAGTAGAAAGGCATTTAACATTAAAATATAATAATTGCATAAATTAAAATAAAGATGAAATGAGTTAATGAGTTTTAATATGATTAGTCTGAGAAAATAAGCGTATATTTATATAGGTAAATCTGATGGAAAATGAAAATAGAGCTATAAAAATTGATAGTCATTTCTTAGAAATTAGGGTAAATGGAAGTATCGATTAAATTAGAAATATTTGGATCAATCTTATTTTATATTTTTGATTTTGTATGTTATTTTAAAAACATATTTACTTAATATATTTTTATATTTAATAAAATAATTATTTAATGTATTTTAAATGTTTTTATTTTTTGTTTTAAAAATAAATCATATTATTTTTATAAATACTCAAAAATAATTTTTGAACATTTTAAATGTCTTGAAAAACAACTACCATTATCAAATATGTTTTATTTGGAGATCAAAATAAATACATACATGACAAATAGTTTTTAAATTAGATTTGAACTATACTTAATTTCACATTAAGTCTTTCATCCGTGAGTTAACCAAATTAAATAAGCGATAACATCATTTAGGATATCTGATGAGAAGTAGTTGAATGAGTAAACATAAAAATATATAAAGCTGTTAGAAATACATGCCATCAAACGCCAAAAAAAACATACATCTGCGTCGATCGCTGCGTGGTGGAATCGCGTCAGCTAGGGAGTGTAGTGGGATGGTGGTCTCGCGGCCGATCCAGAGATGATCTTTGTCGATGGTCCTCTCCTCTTCCACTTCATGGGGTGTTGCGATCCTAACTCGTAACATGAGGTATGCCAAGCTGCAAGCGAATGCATGGTAAACTCCATATGGCGATGTCATATGAAATGATGGATCATATCTTGGGCTATGCGTTCCATGGGTGCATTTGTGACCATTCTTTACGATATGAATCTTGGGGTGTGTATAAATGTCTGGGTCCCACCAGGACGAGGATAACATCATCGATAGAACATCGATTGTCGATGCGAAGTGCACGAATGTCGTATCCTGTATCGAGTGTCGAGATATGCATATCCCCGGTGCCACCAATTTCTCATATTCATGAAAGATGTCGATATCGTCACCTCTGCGAAATAGCAGGAATATGTCGCCGATATTCAAAATATGGTCGCATATGAAATTTATATGAGTGTATCGTTGTTTCAAAGAAAAGCAAATTTTAATCTTATACATTTAAACTAACCATCGTGGCGTTACGCGGTAGCAGTATGTGTCGAGGAGGAAGTGTCGGCGCCGCGTGTATAGTGAAGCGTGAGCGATACCATCTTATGTATCGGTTGATCGGCTCCTATCGTCTTTGTGATGAATCTAACGACAAGACTCACGTCTTGCTCACGCGGTCTGATGTAAGAGTTGTGGTAGTGGACGATCAACGACTTTTCGACTGGCCGTATGAGCGATGGATCACGGGGGCACATCGATAGTGCGAGACATCGCCGGTATGCGGCACCGCGATCGAGGCGGTACCACTATCCTCTTCCAACATATGATCGATACTCTACAGTAGCCATATTTCGCTCGCGTAAACATATCCGTGACCGCATGGCGTCGATGTATGGCTCAGGATGATCTGCGTGCATAACATAAGTTATTATTGTAATAAACATCCAATAATGAGTAAAGGCGATAAACATTACATCAAATCGGCATACGACTTTGCGAAGTCAGTCCAACTCATCCTATAAGCTCGATATTGGATCACGGGCATTTCCACAACATAACCTTCATTCCGGCTCGCTAAGTCCGTCAATGTTTGTAGGATATGGAACATGTAATGTAGGTCTTCTCACATGAATGTGCTCCAACGCCCATATCTGCAGTAAATGAACACATACAACCATGTTGGTGCGCGTTGGTTTTGTTACTTCATATAATTCCCTGTATAGATGAGCGAGCACGGAACCAACGGCGGCATTGAGCGTGTCAATATCGCGAAGTAATGGTAGATCGTAGGTGAACCACCGACACGAAGTATCGCAAAAGATCCGATAGCGTATGTATGCTCTGACATGCATAGTGAACTGTAGCTCCGGTAGATCTAAATATGAATCGCGGTAGTATGTCATAGCGACGTAAGCGGCAGTGCGTGCATGAGCTGTCCCATTCGGGCGTGATGTGATATGCGGATGGGCCGGATCATGGTATACATTATGCAGTGCGGATGCGCTCCAAGCAACTCATCGACAATCGGTCATGCCCGCTATCACTCAGCCAATACCGCCAATCCGTGGGTCATCATCAGGATACAAGAATCATCGCAATCGCGTAATGTAATCGTCGTCACGCGGTGGCAGTGGAAGGTATTCGTGCGAACACCAGCTCAATGACGCGTCGGTAAGTGGTGATCCGACAATATCTACGCATCACGGGAGACCTATCCGGTGGCCCATGCATCCATAAATCACGGGCAATTGGCGGTCATTCCCACTAAACATCGATGGGTCCACGGCCTTGATCGAAACCTCGAGATCATTTATAATTAGGGTTGTGTCAGCATAACAAATGTATATGTACAGAAACATTTTAAAAAACTGCTAAAGAAATTTTCTGAATCGGGATCTTGCTTTTGTACTACCACGTGGCCGGTATACTTGGTGCTTGCCGGTAGGTCTTTGGGCCATAGTCAACAATATCTCATCGCTTTCGCCTCCTCTACGTGGGGGGGCGTCCTTATTACAATCTTTCTGTTGCAATTAGTTAAACATTAATAAGACAAGTATGAAGAAGCGTAACATTTAACAAGTGTAGCAAGCGTAACAAAGTAACAAGTGTAAACCAAGTATAACATATAACAGTGTAAAAAAATATGAAATATAACATAGCAATGTAAAAACAGCGAGCGAACAATTCAATTACATTCAAGCGATTATAACAAATAACATTGAACCAACAATTGATTACACTCAAGAGTCGTAACAAACCAAACATAAACACTTATTTACACTCAAGTAGTGTAAGCAGACAACCGAACCTGACACATACGACACAACCGAACGATTCGATGAATTCTGATCTACGAGCGTATTTGAGGATCGTCGACTGTTGTCCACGATCTTACAAAACCAG
Source organism: Cymbidium sinense (assembly GCA_021442155.1). NCBI lineage: Eukaryota > Viridiplantae > Streptophyta > Magnoliopsida > Asparagales > Orchidaceae > Cymbidium > Cymbidium sinense. Next base: position 170,569,367 of record CM038215.1, read on the forward strand.
AACTTTTTTGTAGTGTTCTACCGTCCATCTTATTTTTAAATTTGTTTGTCTTGGCATGTCTTTCTTTTGACATTTGGTGGTTTATAATGCATGTGCCGTTGATGTGTTCACCCCTCTTCCGTCGGGTATTACGTGGAATTTGCCAGTAGGTGTTGATATAGTTTTTTGCAAACTATAGTCTGTTGAGACATAATGGGCGTGGTTTATGTGTGGTTGACTTGAAATAGCAATGCGTCGCACATGGCGGATGGTAAGCTTGCGATTGTCTACATGTACACATCCATTATTTTCACTAATTCCTTGAAGGTCTGCTGACATCGACACGGTACTCGGCATGCTTATTAGCCGGTTGAAATCTTCTTGCTCGTTCATTAGCACGCAGCGTTAACTTAATGCGTGGAAGAGCGATGTTTCTGTTGTCTTTCGAGTTGTAGGCGATTGAGCGTTTCATGAAAAGGGATACAATGTTGTAGTATCTTTGTAATCAAGGCTTGAATCGGTAAACCGCGTGCTCTTTTAAGCACACCATTGAAGTACTCAGCTGCGTTTGTAGTCATTGTACCATTCCTGTACCCATCATGAGTAAGAGATCGTTGTTGAGCGTCCGCGCGGCAAACCGGTCATATGCCTCACGCTTGATATTCTTGATGTCGACATATATTCTTAAAATCACGAATGTCATTCGTGTTTCGCACGTACATTTTTTGACATATGTCAACATCTATCAAAATCACGCGTTTGAAGTTCTCCGCCTTCATAAACGAAGCGATGTCTTTGCAGGAAAGATCTCTCTGCAACCACAAACTGCTGCATGTCTATCAGATGAGGCAGAGATCACCCCTTGTAGAAATTGTTGGGATCAAGTCTTGTAATGTCTGCAAAAACCAAACCCATGACTCGATGTTCTCGATTTCTGGCTAGAGGCTAGTGGGAACAATTGTTTTCGTCGATCCATTGCGTTAGTGTTCCTCTACTTTGGAGAAAAGTCCCATCGAGGGCAAGGCAATCGCCAACCTCTTATTGAAGGCTCAAATGAAAACAATCGTTGGAATCGTTGATGTTGAATGTATCAGATATCTTCGACCAGCATGCACAAACAACATACATGAATTTTTCCAATGTTTTGTAAGATTCCTCCTTCCAAAAAACAACCTTGCCTTTCGACATCCAGCCTTCATGTAGACACTCTTATATTGAACTTGACTCAATCACTACAATTTTCAGCTTATCAGTTGGCGTAATTATGCGGGTTGGATGAAATATAACTAATGGACGTCATTGCACGTGTCCGAGAATGAATATTGTATGAGGTGCGCTGAGTGAACTAATACGCCAGCCAACCCTTCGATCTTTGCATGTAAGCTCCACAAACATGGTCTTCAGTTAGAATGATGTGTTATTTGTGAATTTTAATTGATTTGAAGCACAAATGACATACTCATTGTTCATGATAGACCATCAAATAAAATCGCTGCTTCTTTGAAAACACATATCTTCAAACAATTCATCGGAATGCGTTATCCTCCTCAAAGGCGAATGATCGATGGGCCATCAATTGTAGGTCTCATCCCATTCTACAGCTTTTTACTTCGCAAATAATCGTTATTCCGGTATGGTTGTATGACTTGTTAATTGAATAATCAACAATCAACTCCCAACACTAAGGGATGATTACGTGGCGATAAGTTGGATTAGTTATCATCCTCCTCATCATCATCATCATCTACCTCCACTGAGTAGTTTCATATCCATCATCTTTTGGGTAGTACATTCATCTCATTATCTCTTAAGTCCAGCAGAACTTGTGAAAGAAATCATGTTCTCTTGCTTGGACATAACATTCCTGAGTACTTAGGCGAATGGAGTTTCTGCTTCGTTAAGCTCTCATATTCTCTATATTGTTACCCTCCTGTCTCTGATTCCATAACTTACCCACAATAGGTTGTGCATCTTTGCGTGAGTATAACTTCGACTTCTTTCATCAATGGAGTTCGCAATAAATCCAACACCAATAGGAAAAGCGACCCGATTCACAGAACTTTGTTGGATCTATCTTCAACAATTCATGATTCGTTTCTGTAATTCCTCGAATCTAATCCAACGTGAGATTTGGTGGCGATTTTTCCACCAATATATGTTGGAATGAAATCGTCGTTTTCTCATTCACATAATAAAACTATCTCTGAGAATGAACTCATCTAACCACCATAATAACAACAATAATCTTTTGCGTCGATAAATGCAAATAATTTAATTAAGGAGAAATAAAATTATTGGATTCATATATGATATAGAAGATGCGAAATGCTACTATTACGCATAAAAATGGATTATATCATATGTAAGACTACAAAGAATATTAACATAGCTCATTCATCGATACATTAAGTATCCACTACGTAATAACTTACAAAAATCATTTTAAATCACAAAGATTGAATGTGACACAACCTCACTTAGTTCGTTACAATTTAGAACAATAAGTGACAATTATACAACTTAGTAAATGGAAATTTGTTAAAATATATACTAATTTTGTAAATGAGTTCAAAATGGTAATCTACAATATAAAATTTATATATTAACCAAATCGCATCGACCTCGATAATGATTTAATCATTTATGAGTCACATATAAGATACAACAATAATCAAATTTACATACTTTGACAATCAATATTATTCAAATTATCTCTGCAAGTTCAGTGTGACTTTACTTCTTCTTTTTTTCTTTTTTGAGGGATAGCTATTAACATACATAACACATAATTCTTATATATTTATATATTTAATATCTAAAATTTTATATTTACATAAAGAAAATTCATATCTTTAATATATACAATAAAAACAACACAAATATTAACTTCATACACAAAAAAATAAAAAATAAATAAATCTATTTCACTATTTTTGCAAAAACAAAAAATTGAAAGATTCACCATCCACCCAAACAAGCATTCAATATATGCAAATCAAGTTGGTTCCCCTTACATGCAAATTAATTATGAATGTCCGCTTCTAGATTATTCCAAAGTATAAACTTAAATTTGCTTGCTCTTTTACAAATAGAATTCAATTCGAACAGCGGCGTGATTTAGCATATCAATGATCGAATGAAACAACTTTCCCTCTCCCAACACAAAGCATGATGGAACAAATGTACACTTCCAAAATTCAAACCAAATTCAAACCTTAAATGCCAAAATTTTCATAAATTGTACACATCAATACATTATTATACAGTAGTTCACGGTCGATAAGTAGTTACATATTAATGAGTGTCATACTGGAGTCTAAATATAGAAGCCATATTTGGACTCGACCGTAAATAATTTCTTTTAATGTTGATCTTCTCTCAATAGAGGATTTTTAACATCGTGGAATTACAACCCCTTTAACTTATACTCAAGAGTAGAATAAGTTATAATTATATTCAAGAGATTACCACTTTTGCTAGTATTGTGTGTAAATGATAGCCAAGATACTTTCATATTTAGGAACATCTGTGAGATAGAGCCATAAAGCTTTATTTGCAAACTTTCTCTCCCTCATCAAACTCAAAACAATTTTCATTTTACATTGCTCGCTATTTGGGATAACTATAAATTTTTTGTTCGCTCATCAAATTTATATCAATATGTTAGACATTTGTATTAGTTAAACTTTCAAACTTTATTGGAATGAAGAAATACATTTCATAATTTAATGAGACACACAAAATAAGTTAGATCCACAATATATACTACAATAAATTAGATCTACAATATGTGTGCCTACAAACATCATTAAATTACAACAAATACATCACAAATGCATATTACCCTTTTGTTTTGAAAAAAAAAAACTCAAAAATACCTTTTCGCCAAAAGGCTTCGGATCCATGGGTGGGGATCGGGCGTGGCGTGGCGACGTCCTTGGCGGCGTTGATGTCGGCGGCGTAGAGGCGCAAGGTATAGAGAAAAGAGAGAGAGATCTTCGATCTCTCGTTAAAAAAAAAATATTCTGCATGGATCGTGAGCGGCGTTAATACTGCCGTCAATCGCCCTGGCCCTGAATATTTTAATTTTTTTTTTTACGGTTTAATTAGCTAATTATGATTTTAATTAGGGCTAATTTAAAAATTAAGTCGTTTTGATGATGGAACAATTATGAAGCTGAGCCTTTGGACTATTGATTTCCTTGACGCCATGTTGTCAAATAGGTTTTTCAGTTCTTTGTATAGAAGTACGTCAGTACTCTTTACTCTACAAAAGAAATCAAATCTTTAAGTCGTTACTTCAAAGGCATACTTAAGAGGAAGAAATTTTTAAAATAAGTATGAATTAAAATATAATTAGTAATTTAAGTATCTTAAAAATAAAATTTAAATATATGTATATAATTAGTACATTTAGCACTTATCACTTATATGAGTAGCCCATTAAGCGGGCGACTTATATCTTTTATGTGAACTTAGATACAAAATAATTTAAAATAATAGTTATATAAATTATTTAGCGACTTTCATAAATAGAGTAATTAACTATATTTAAATTTTATTTTTAAGATACTTAAATTACTAATTATGTTTTAAATTATACTTATTTTAAAAATTTCTTCTACTTAAGAGTGGCTTGCTCCATTTTACTTCTATTTGATTATTTTTGTTTTTGAGGTGATGCATAATCCTCTAGGTGTTTTGAGGCTTACGTTTTATACTAATAAATTATGGAAAATAAGAAGTTATACATTTATCAAAGTATAAAGCAGTAATATATTATTACCCTAATTTATTTATATATTAAAATATAACACATTAATATTTTAATATAAAAAGAAATAATAAATTGTGCTAAATATCAAACATATTAATATTACCAATATCAAATCATGAAATAAGAAGTATTATATAAGATATTTAAAATATATTTAATATAATAAGTTTTTCTCTCTCATTCTAGTTATCCAATATTAAAATAAGAATATCACAAGTAATGATGGTGACATCATTGCTCAACATGCATGAGTAGAGAAAACAAAGATTTAAATTGTGTGTGCTAGCGTGTATGTGTTATTTGATAATTAATGCCTTGCCTCACAACAATTTGAGGCATAACGCCTGATTGTCAAACACTATGGTATGTATTTTTTTTTCTATGGTATGTTTTTATGCAGTGTTTAACTTCAAGATTTTAAATTTCTGTATGTACTCTTTTATGAAACAAACATTTTGGTAATTTTGTGACAGTCAAATTTCTTTCTATACACGGTAATATCCATCATTGTAGGTGATCATACCTGCCAAATGGTTGGGCAAGATCAACACTATTCTCATGCTATGGCGATGGAGCAGTTGGACGGCCTTTGGGGTAACCCCTGCTTCATAAGTCACTGTAGAACCGTGTTGTGGACATGCTTTTTAATACAATGGTGAATCTTAGTCTGTATCGATTTCTTTTTACCCCATAATGGAATGATCCGTATATTGAAACCATAGGATGATTGTGGCCTGAGCTCCTCTCTATAAATTCATGAGTAATGCTTCACCCTTTAGGGATAACTCATTAGCTTAATGGTCGGTTTGTTGTTGTAATATTTTTGATAAATTTGAGAAATGTTATGGGGAGAATCAATTTTTAGAAAAATTTATTTGAGTGTGTTAGCCATTTTGTCGAAAGTGAAAAAAAAGGGATTTACATACATGCTATTGAATTTATATATATATTATCTAAATGGGCTTTTACATACACAATTGTTTGGTTTGCTGCATTCAAATTGTTATATATTTTGTGACTGTATTTGGATTATTCTCTACTTCAAATCAAATGAATTCTATTTATTCACCGACGCTTATTTTTTGCAAATGTCTGTTCTCGCATGTACTTTGCGTCTGTAACCGAAAAGTGGATACTTCAATCACAATTTATCAGAGGCTTGCGTCCTCCATGACTTTCATTCGTTTTTCTCACCCTTGACGGTTGGTAAGCAAGAAAATGTAGAGTGCAGTACGATTTTGGTTCAAAAAGTATTTGGAAGGTGATTTGCCGAAACTAGAAAAAGGAAGATTTTGATACATTTCTCACAATTTTTTTGCATTTACATATTTAACATCTAAAGTTTGATATTTATAAATTTTAGAAGGATATTTGTTCAATTATGTGATTTATGAGGCATATCAAGTTGAATTTCTTCTTATTAAATCCTACTTGTAGCCAAGTGTTATAAGGCGATGATAATGATTGGAAATTCACCATGGAAGACGACCTTCATGCACACTATTAATTGGTGTGGTTGCTTTTGTTCGAATGCTTCTTTTCTATTCTCTTGCATTCACATGGAGCATCTTCGAAGGCTTGTGCATCTTCCGTGCAACAGTTGTATTTTTGTGTTGCTGCGGTGAATAAATAGATGGATCTTAGTGATGGAACAAAAGGGAATCTGATTCAGGTCCTTTATTACCCTTTTTGATGCTCGTTAGGGCTGCTGGGTTGTGCTGTTAATGATTGGAGTACTTTATTTACATGAGTGAATTGGAAGGTTTATGTGTTTACTGTGGACAGTTTTGAGTGTGATGTATGTAAACTCCCTAAAAAATGATATGATTTGTGCCATTTTAGTTCTGAATATATGGTGAAATATAGCCTTGTCACATTGTCAAGAGCAAATTCAATGATTATAAATTCTGTTAGATTATCGTTACCCAATATTTTCTATAAACCCACATTTGTCATACTGTTTATGATGCTTCTCTTTTTTCTGCCATTCGGTATACTCAACAAATTCATACAATTCCAGCCTGAGTGATGAATTATTCATTTTATTTTCACCAGTGTGAATTCTTAGAATCTTTCTCATCCTGTCTCTTTCTCTCATGATGAAATCCATCACAGAAGACAATCTTGTCCACCCATTGGTGGGGCATGATTCCTTTAGATGGTGATTCAGAATTATCTGCTATTCTCATCCAATTATGATGCAGTAGCTTGGATAGCCTGATCTCGTAATTGCTATTTCCATGTGTCCCTGGTGGAAAATTTGTGGCTGGATTTGCTTGTTGGATTGAAGAAAGGTGAGTCTGAGCTCATTTCCTTTCTCCACTTTTCTATAAAACATGTGCCACATCTTACAATTTTAATGAAGTTCAACTCTATAATGATCTGTCATTGACACGCCAAGAGGATTGAGGCTGAAATATCAACAATTCAAATGAAAGCCTTTAGACTCTAAGGTTGACCTCCATAGTTCAAGTTTTTCTTGAACTCTCTAATCTTATCAGCAAGAAAAATGTCATCAGCAAAAAGCATACTCGTGTAAATGTCTGGCAAGAACATCCATAACTAAAGCAGAAAGATACGGACTTGAAGCCAATTTTTGATGTAATCCAACTGGAAAATACTTGGATGATTTTCCTTATGTTTAAACATAACTGATAGCTCTAGGGTACATATCCTTAATGAGTTGACTATATGTAATATTAATTCCCTTTTTTTCTTTAACCCTTCAAAGTACTTTTCTTGTAATTTTGTCATATGCCTCTAAATCAACAAATATCATATGTAGATCATCGTTTCTCTCTTTGCTCGTGCATCGTGCAGGCAACCGTTTCCTCTGTGTCGCTATGAAGAATAAATAGATGGATCTTTGTGAGGGAACAAAGAGTAAATATTAAGTTTTAAGTGTTAAATATGGAAATCAAATGATTTTTCATGTTAAATACCCATCAAAAAAGGGTTATGATTTGCTGTTTCACATTTCTGAGTAGATCTATACTTGGTGTCGGTTTATTTTAGTGAAATGTGGAATTGTTGTTATCTATATCATAGAGCAAATTCAATGATTATGAATCATGTCAGGTTTTGCTAGGCAATTCATTCTATTATCCCACGCTTACTGTATGGTCTGAGATGCTTCTTTTCTTCTCTCTGTCACTCGGTATATTTCCTAAACAATTCCATGGAACATTAGGGTGGGTAATGAGTTACTCGTAATTTTCATCAGTTTGAATTCCAAAAATCTCTCCCATCTCTTTCTCTCTCTCTATGGATTAGGCGATGATGATGAAATTATGAGAGAAGGCAGCTTAACACCCAATGGTAGAGCATGATTCCATTAACTGGTGATTCAGAGATCTCTATTAGTCTCTTCCAATTGTGGTAAAGTTAGCTTGGATGGCTCGTGCATATGCGGGTAACTGCAACTTTCATGTCTCACTGGTGGGAGAAATTATTGTATGTGGAGTCCAGATATAATTTTACGATGAGTTGACTCTACTTGTTGAGTGAACACAGGTGAATCTGAGCCCATTTCTTTTTCTCTTTTATATTGAACAAGTTATTATATTTCCCCCCGACAAATTCGGTAGCAAGATTTAACGCAAATTCTCTCCCCAAAATGGCGGCTTTAAATCCCATAAAATTTTATAGATTGAGTCCAGATATTCTTCTTGTTGATAAGACTAGAGAGGGAGTCCAACAGAAACTTGAATTATGGAGGTCAACTTTAGAGTCTAAAGGTTTTCGTTTAAGTAGATCTAAAATTGAATATATGGAGTGTAATTTTAGTGGTAGTGTTGTGACTTTAGGTGATCAAGTCATTAATAAGAATGAGCGATTCAGATATTTAGGCTCTATTGTTCAAAATGATGGTGAAATAGATGGAGATGTTATTAGTAGAATTCAAGTTGGATGGTTGAAGTGGAGGAATGCATCCGGCTATTATGTGATAGAAAAGTTCCACTTAAACTTAAGGAAAAATTTTATAAGATGGTGGTAAGACTGATGACTTTATGGCGAGAATGTTGGCCAATAAAGAGAAACATAAGACTAAGTTAAGTACATTCTGAGAGAGATGATGCCTGTGGATGAGTGGCTTTACCCTAGAGATAGAATGCAAAATGAGTATGTTCGGGAAAAAGTTGGAGTAGCTCAGTGGTAGATAAGATTAGGAGTGCTTGATGGTTTGGCCACATAAAGCGTCGGCCGTCGATGAGATTAGGAGAGTAGATGCATTAGATTTGCGATGTTAAGAAAAGACTTGATTAAGATGTATAAAAAATGATCTTAGTATATTTGAATTAAATGAGAATTTGACACATAATAGGACACAATGGAGACGAAGGATTCATGTAGCCGACCCCACCTAGTGGGATTAAGGCTTGTTGTTGTTGTTGTGTCCTTCGTTTTGCCTTAAAACCCAAATTCAGTCAATCATGTCGTGTCATTTCATGAATTTAATAAACTCTATTTAACTCTTCTTCACATGCAGTTGGGTTTGTCATTTGCTTTCTTTGGAGATGGGGGATTTGTGTTAGGAGAGGGTTTGGGAGTTTAAATTTGTAATTATTGTGTGTTAGAAAATCAGAAGCGATAGAATAAAATTTCACGTTTTAGTTTTTTTTTTGAGAAATCCAATACAGAGATAATGGAAAAGAGAATAAGAAATTCTAGAATTTTTATGTGAAAAAAATGTCAGAAAAGTTAAAAAATTATAGGGCTTAGTCCAATAAAATGTTTCATTATATATTTGTTTTAAAGTACAAAGTTTAAATTTTCTCGATAACGGGATTATAAGGTTGTATGCGAGAAATTCTGATAATGAAAAATCTAGATTCAGGTTACAACAGCTATGCAGCGGTAGTTGGACTATAACGGTTGTTGGTGGCAGTCGGCTACGATAATTAATGATGATCGACAACAACGGTGGTGATGACGAATTTCAAATTTCTAACTCTTTCCCTCTTTTCTTCTAAGTTCGTTTCTAGCTCCTCCCCCCTTCATGACAAGAATAAGGCTCTATTTATAAGATTCTGAGATGGACATTTTGGTCATTGTAGTCAAAATTTCTAAACACTCAATCGGACGATTCGTATTGATTCATTTGATCATATATAATTTTTTTTGTGATTTGATTGTTTAAATGATCTTCGATCTGAGTGATCTTAGGCTCATTATATTCATCTTGATTCGACTATAAGTACGTTAAATTTGGAAGTTATTTAATCATCCATGCAGTGTTTTGAAGTTTTCATATGTAGCTTTCGTGCTTAATTTGAGTTCATTTGGGATCGATTTGACCTGATTTTAATATTATTGGATTCATCTAATTGAGTCGGTTAATTTGATTGGATATATGTTTTAACTTAAAATTTGAGTTTGATTTATAAATTTTAAAGGGATATATCATTTTTTTTCTCTATTTTTGGATGAAAAAACTCATTTTATCTAAAAATATATTAAAAAAATTACTTTAGCTAAAAATTATTATAATTTATAATTATCATATATATCAATTTATCTAGTTATTTTGTTAATTGGTTATTAACATTTATTTATTTTATTATTTATATAAAGTGATAATTTTTATATTATTATATATAATGACTTTTGATTTGAAAGAGGAGAGGTCGTGGGCCCTTAGATTTTTTTGTTATTTATGGTGAGAGATTAAAAGAGAGGAGGCAGTGGGTCTCACATTTTTTTTGTGTTCTCATTTTATCGTGTGAGAGTGGGTGAGAGAGAGGGTGGGACATGAGATGAAAAGTTTTTTTTAATGAGTAATGTGAAGGGTTTTTTTTTTAAATTTTTAATTTTTTTTTTAAGATTTTGAATAATTTTTTTTATTATTTGTTTAAAGAATATGAAGAGTTTTATTATTATTTTTTACTTTTTATTTTTTATTTTTAAAAAAATTTGAAGTCTTTTTCAACTATAAATACACTCGAAAGGGTAATGAAAAAATCGCTCTTTATTTTATTTAGTTCTTTTATTTTGTAGCCTCCATCGATTTGTATAACGCATACTCTAATTCTCTTCGATCTCGGGGTTTCCAACTGACCTAGTTAGGTAACACGTATCTTGAATTCAAGTCCAGTGTGCTTCCACTTTTTTCTCTTTGGTAGTCTCCATTAAGGCTTCGTTTGGGAGAGATTTTTAACTGCTTCACTTTTTTTAAAACGTGGTTATATTTTTTAAAGAACTGTTTGTTTATACTACTTTTTTATAAGTATTTTTAACATGACTCCGTTTTTACTCTAATGTGAACTGTGATCTTTATGGTGCTTTTTGACATAGCTTTTTAAGAAATTATTTTAAAACAAAATTTTGTAAAAGTAAAAGTCAATCAAACTTGCTCTAAAAGTTTCAGTTCTCCCCGATCTAGGGGTTTACAACACTAGTTAAAGGCTCATCTCAATTCAGCTTGTCTTCTTCTCTTTGTTAGTCTCCCTAAAGCGTATACGGTGCTCTCGCAGTGTGTTTCAAAGTTTGAAAAATAGAGAGTATATTCATGGATGAGTATCTTTCAATAAATATCCTAATGTCTGAAGATGCAATATTTTGTGTTGTGAATGCATCATGGGCTGGCAAGATCCGACAATACAACGCCAATTATTAGTAGTGATATTTTGATAATTTTTAGGAAGAGGTTTCATTATTTAAATGATTTGGTGGTTATTTCTCTTAAAATACTGCAATGAGTTTATTCTCTAGTTTGGGATACCTGTACTTTCTGAGTGTTGTATTCTAAAATTTTTTATGTACATGTACCTTTTAAGATTTTTGCTTTTTGAGATTTTTGATTTACTTGTACTTTTATGAGATTTTTGCCTTTTGAGGTTTTTGATGTACATGTCTCTTCTGAGGTTTTCGCTTATTGAGGTTTTTAATATATGTGTATTTTTTTAGGCTTTTACCTGTATGTTTTGAAGTTTTTATCTACCGAGATTTTTATGTACCTGTATTTTTTGAGGTTTTTTGATATAGTTATACATTTTGAGGTTCTTGATAAGTGCAGATTTTGTAAATCATTTGTTATCTTTTGAGATTTTTTTTGTTAAATCTTTATAGTTAGTACTTTGTCCACTATTAGTTTCTCATCAAGTCTTTCTCAATGGCGTGCCTTTCATGGGAGGAAATTTATAAATGATTTCTAACGCATCTGAGATTATTTGTCAGACTGTTACTTGGTAATATTTAATATGTGCGGAAGAAGTAAATAGTTTTAAGTCTTATATGAGATTGTTTGTCAGAGTATTACTCGGTGATATTTAACCTGTGCGAAAAAAGTCAATACTTTTAATTTTCATCTAAGATTGTTTGTCAGAGTATTATTCGGTGATATTTAATTTGTGTGAAAAAAGTAAATAGTTTTAACTGTAATTCGAAATTGTTTGTCAGAATTTCGCTCGATGTCGTTAACCTTTGTATAGTATGTGCGAAATTTTGATCTATCCGGATTTGTTTGTTAAAGTTTTCGCTCGATAATGTTAACCTGTGTGGAGAGTTAAAATCAATATTTTGGATATCTAATTGATTATCAGTTCGAGAAACAATTTAATGATGGAGAGTAATTTCAAAATTGAAAAAAAAAGGCTTTATAAATTGTGATTTTCCAATCATATTTATGAAAAATAAGGCAAAGATCAAGTAGTAACTTTGGCTACAGCTTGAAACGGATGTTCTAATTTGACCTCTTCTACACAAATTAATGTTATCAAGTGAAAACTCTAACAACCAACTTCAGATAGGTCAAATTTTCGCATCTACTCCACGGAAGTTAAATGTTATTGAGTAATAGTCTGACAAATAAACTCGGATAGATCAAATATTTTTTATGGATTTCTCTGCTCGAAGGCACACCCCTGAGGATGCCTTGATGTGATGCTAGTAGTGGATAAGGTCATCAATAGAAAGACTCTAAGAAAGCAAATAGTTGATGGGGTCTCCACTTATCAAAAACCTTAGAAAGTAAAAGTCTTAGAAAGTACAGGTACATCAAAACCTCAGATGACAAATTCTCAAGGATGCGCACTGCCTAATTAGGTCAGTTAGAAAACTCGAGATTGAGAAGAACTGGAGTCTGTGAGAGAGGTCGGCACTATTATACATGTCAGTAGAGGTACATCTTGAAATAAAGAAAGTAATGAGTGATTTTTTCATTACCTATTAGGGGGTATTTATACTTGAAAAAGAGATTCTTTAAATTTTTTAAAATTCAAAAAATAAAAATAAAAAAAAAATCTTAATATTTTTTTATAATAAGTTTTTTTATATTCTTAAATATAAAATTTTCATCTTGCTAAAAAAAAGAGGAGAAAATTAAAATTTTTTTTCACATTTCTCATAAAAAACTATTTATATTATTCATAAAAAAATATTTTCGTCTCCTCTCTCTCTCTCTCTGATCCACCCTCCCAGGTTAAAATGAGAAGAAAAAATAATAATAATGTGGGGCTCACTGTCACTCATCTTTAAATCTCTCTCTCTCGTCATAAAGAAAAAAAAAACTTTGGAGTTCATGACTCCTCTATTAAAGTGAAAAGTAATATAATAAAATAAATAAATGTTAATAATTAATTAATAAATAAATAGATAAATTGATACATATGATAATTATAAATCTTAATAATTTTTAGCTAAAGTTATTTTATTTAATATATTTTTGGATGTTTAATGTTAACTAAAGTGATTTAAGCTATTTTGAAGATTTTTGTAAATTTTTGAATTTTTATTTGATTTATTTTATTAAAATAGATGATTTAGATTTCAAAATTTAATTTCTTGCAATCCATAAGTCTTTTTTTACTTAAAATTTTTATCATAGGTGTGTTTTAACTTTAATTTTAATCTCTAAAAATTTCAACTAAATTCAACTTATATTTTTAGAGTTATTAACGGAATTTTATTTTTACTAAAATCTAAATTAACTTCAAATCATTCGATAAAATTTGGTGATTTTAGTTTTGTTGTATTTTTCTCGAAAAAATAAATCCAACGAGCCCTTGTTTGTAATTTTTGGTTAGGTATTTTATTTTTTTATGAATTTTTAAAGTTTCAGGTGATTTAAGTAATTTTTAAAATAAAAAAAATTAATTTTTTTCTATTTAACACAGTCAGCACTGCGCACGGCGTTGAAGTGGCAATGCGGTGCCACGTGGTGTCGTGCGATTGGTGAGCGGTGCCGCGTCAAACGCGGTGCATAGTGAGATCGCGACGTTATCCGGATGTTCGCGGTCGGCGGGTCTTGATCGATCATGATCCGAGGCGAGAATCGCGCGTGCGATGCCGCGTCGGATCATGCGAATTGCTGGATCGGACGATCCAAAATGCATCCGACGATTAGAAGACCTGGATCGAGCGATCAATGCACGATCCGAGCCATCTGATCCTGCGAACCAAGGGATCGGATGGCTGCAGCTGTTCACCCGGCGTGAAAAGTAAAATCGAGGAATTAGGGAGAAAAATGAGAAATTCTCAGTGAAAATTTGTCCAAATAGATTCGTTTTCGCGTCAATTCACACCAGAAAATTATTATTTTCTAATTTGGAATGATGTAAAATATAAAAAGGCAGGATTATCTAGAATAAATTTTTAAAATCGCGCAGACAATCGTCACAAATGAAGGATATCAAGGTCGGCTACAATTTTTTTTTTGAATGTTAACTCACTGGTGATGACCCGAGCACACTGTTGAGTGGGAAAGAGGTCTTGGAATGAGCTTGGATCTTCGCCTTCATTTCAGAACGATGTATCTTCCGATGCTTATCATTTTCTCATCAAAATCAATCCGGTTTTGGTGTTCTAGCCTAAGAGAGATGGAGAAATGGTTGTTGGTTGTTTTGGGACCTCTTGGGGGCTGAATAGCGGTAGGAGAAAGAGGAATATAGTCTCATTTTTTCCTCCTTTAATAGTGATTGGAAATTCACTTTTTTTGAATTTGTGGGCCTAATTTGAAAGATATTTGGGAAACAATCCTTTTCCATTTGAATCTAATCTCTCAAGAGAGAATTATGAAAAAATCTTAACACAATTAAAATGTGTTGAGATTAATCATGTTAAATGATCAGGAACCATACAATTTTATATAGAAATCGTTATACAAAGATCTTTAATCAAATGGCAATTACATTCAAGAGAAAAATATATTTTTATCCTCCAGCAATTTCTGATTACAAATTATTGGTGTTATGTGATGATGGCGCTTCTTCCTACCGATAAAAGCGAAGGCGTTGGATGTTGTAATGAATAAAGGAAATTATCGATAAAGAAGCTTTGCGTAGTTGCTTTAGATAGTAGAATTTTGGGCGAATTAAATATTCTTAGAGATCCGTCGAAAGTTTTTAATGAATGGATGATGGAAGCACAAATGAGGCTATTAATCCCTAAAAATGATTGAGCAAAATCTTTTCATTCTTCATTTAAATCCCTGGATTTGGGCTGAACGTTATATCTTGAAAAGGACCCTTGTCGGTTGGTCTTTCAAAGATAATTTTATTAAAATGGTAGAATTTATCGGATTGAGGATAAGCTCAAACATTAAAACTATTATTAAAAGTTAATGATTACTCAAAAAAATACGGATTTTGAGTTATCGGTTGATGTGTTCGAGCATTAAAAAGGCGATACTAGTGAGAATGCAATTTAGCATAAGGATCGTCTGAAAATCTATGAAAAGCTAAAGTGTTTAATCACCCAATACGTATGTGACGGATGAGTCATCCGATGGCGTCGACATCGAATCCATTAATGGATTCGATTCATAATTATTAGATCACTTTACAGCTCTAAAGTGATCTGCTTTGCCAGAATTATTAATCCCACTTTGCTTTAAAGCATAAGAGGGGATAGCATTATCTCAGAAGATTCTCACTTTGCTTTTCAACTCAAAAGTGATAGCATTATTGCACCTACTTTACTTAAAGAAAAAAATATTATCTTCACCAATAAAAGGAATCTACTTTACAGTGCAAAAGTATTCTCATCAGACGAATGTGACGCTACTTTCCAACTCAAAAGTAGCCACATTATTGACTCCACTACGACAGCAATTATTATGTCTAATATTTGTATCTTTGCTTAGTGTCTAAGCAAAGTTTTCTCTTTCTGCCTCCACATCTATATAAGGAGGCTCTTTCTATGTATTGGGTGTGCTTTGTTTTCTTTCCTCTCTTCTCCTCTCCTCTGTTCTCTCTTGTATTTCCTCTCGTGTGCTTCTACAGTTGGCATCGTGTAAGTTTTTAATTCTTTTATTAAAACAGTATTTCAATAATATCCTGGTCGTCGTAAAGATGGAGAGTTGCTTTGACCTTTTCAGCAAAAAGGTTGGAAAGGTCTTCAATGAATTTTTGTTTCCAATGAAGGCTATTGGCATCATAAAGCGTCATAACGTGTGCCAGGAAAATATCCTTATACCATCGAAAATGGGTTAAGGATGGACATCTTAATTTTGGAGTAAGGGCAGTTTTTCTCCTCTTGATCTCCAATGGATTCAAAGAAAATAACCTACGGATTAACGTACTGTTCCAACTTTCCATGTCTCAGATTACGTCTTGTCGCAAATGGCCAGTAAATCCCATGGATATGGGTTGTAAGTCTTTTGTTGGTATGCGGAATATTGTTCGGGTGGAAGTTACAAACTAGGTTAGTTTAATCCTTATTATGTGTTCTGATGAAGACTACCTCTTTCATTGTCTTCCTCTCTCCTCCCCTCTCTATGGCATCTTCGTCTTCCTCGGACGTAACTTCTAATCTAACGATTAGAAGGAATAATAATTAAATCAAGAACTCTAAAATAACAGAGTTCCCCTTGAATGAAGAAGACCTGAACAGATGGTCTCTTTCCAAAATTTATAAAACTATCATTTATCAATTTGAAACTTTTGATTTTAAGGAAAAATCTTCGATGAAAATTGTAGAACAAATCATTACTGTAGATCAAATGGACAAAATCATTTATCTACTAACTCATGAAGATCTGCATAGATATATGCAAGACTTCAAGTATATCCATATTGGAATGATACAGATAGCATTTAAGCCCTTAACCCTCAAAGGATTAAATGCTTACATGTAAAGCCCAGAGATGACAGATGCCTTCATTGGGCACAATCTCTTATGAGTGTTGTGGAGACTAGCCTCTCCCACGGGCCGGTTTACTTCAACACCTTTCCCAATTTAAGTTTATCTCTTTGTGATATAAACCTTTTTGAAGCTTTAAAATTACATTTACAGCTTTATGGTTATGATTTTCTCACAGGTTCTAAAACTATTGCCCTAATTTTCAGAATCCATTTTTGAGTTTTAAATACTTTAAATCCTGAGTTCAGAGTTCGGTAAGCGAACTACTGATCGAAACAAATCATTAGCATCTCATATTCTTCTTAACGTGATTAAATGGAATGAGGTGGTATTTCCGATCATGGACCATATCTGCGGTCGCACACACCGACCATCAATCAAGACATTGATCGGATAATCCAAAGCGGTTGATGGCGATGTTGAAGTCGATTCAACCCGTCGATATTACACTTCCTAGGGTTTCAATTCCTTCTGAAACCTCAATAAATTTTAGATCGATGGTTCCCCAAACTCAACCATCTTAAAGGCACTTCGCTGGCAATCATATTTATCATCCGGTGAGAGAAAATCAATCTCCATCGAAATGAACTTTAGTCTTAATGAGCTACAAAATAGGTTAAGACTAGAGAAGTAGTTGAAGGAATACTTTCAACCAAAGTATGATAACTTGTATAAAGTTTTACTCGAAAGCCTCAAATAAATGATTTATATTTGAGAAAATGAGAGAAATAAATAGTCAAGCCAAAGCAACTATTCCTTTCGTCGCTTTCAGCTACTATTCAATCCGCTCGTTACTTTGTACCAAAATGAAATTGAGCAAGGAAAAATTATTGAAGCATCTTATCCTCCATCAGTTGCAAAAATGGTGGATGATAAACCTCTAGAATTAGCAGCTTTCAGCAAAATAAGTTCTGATTCACAAAATTTGAAAGAATTTATTACTATAATTAAAAAGCTTAATTATAGTAATAGTATACTTCAAATAATTGCTCATAATCTTTTTAGCCTAGAGTATAAAATTGATCAGATGCTCATGCAAAAGGTAACTAGCCCTGAAACTAACAAAGCTTCAAGAAAGCTTCTACTAGTTCAAATCCTATTGTAAAACCTTTTATTCAACCACCTCCTAAATTATCTCTAAAGTTAGGACCCTCTTCTGAAGACATTCAGAATTTGTTTCTAAATTTAAGAGAAAATATGTTGGAGCTTTGGAAGAGATCAATCGGATGAAGATTCAAATTATGAATTATCAGTATGATGACGAAGTTTTATTCCTTCTCAAAAAAACGCGATTAATGGATGTTCATAACAACGAAATTATCAACAAAGAACTTCCAAAGCATTTCTTGATGATAACTATTTTGGAGCGAATTAAATATTCTTCCGATCCAATCAAAGAAGTTTTCAATGAATGATATAAGTCCCAAAATGAGGTTATTAATCAAAATGATTCAAGGCAAAATTCGTTTTCTTTCTTGGACCGCCAAATCTGGATTTGGAGTAACGGAGATTCTGGAAAGGACCCCTTCAATCGGTTCAAAGAATAATTTTATTAAAATGTTTTATTAAGATAGGATAAGTTTCAAACAGATTAAAACTATTATTAAAGCTTATTCTGAATTAACGAATCCTCAAAAAATTACAGATTTTGAATTATCAAGGTGTTTTGAAGCTTACGTTTCATACTAATAAATTATGCTAAATAAGAAGTTATACATTTATCAAAGTATAAAGCAGAAATATATTATTACCCTAATTTATTTATATATTAAAATATAACAAATTAATATTTTAATATAGAAAGAAATAATAAATTGTGCTAAATATCAAACATATTAATATTACCAATATCAAATCATGAAATAAGAAGTATTATATAAGATATTTAAAATATATTTAATATAATAAGTTTTTCTCTCTCATTCTAATTATCCAATATTAAAATAAGAATATCACAAGTAATGATGGTGACATCATTGCTCAACATTATGCATGAGTAGAGAAAACACAAGAGGAGAGGGGCATGGGTATTGTTTATCCTAAGATTGGTTTGTGTGTGTGCTAGCGTGTATGTGTTATTTGGATAATTAATGCTCTTGCCTCACAAAAATTTAGGTTAACTGGGCTTTAAGGCGTGTGTTCCATCATATGAGGCATAACGCTCACTTAGCAACAATGAGGCATAAGCCTGATTGTAATTTTTTCAAAAGAGCACTATGGTAGGTTTTTTATTGTGTAATTTTATGCAGTGTTTAACTTCAAGATTTTAAATTTCTGTATGTACTCTTTTATGAGACAAACATTTTGGTAATTTTGTGACGGTCAAATTTCTTTCTATACACGGTAATATCCATCATTGTAGGTGATCATGCCTGCCAAATGGTAGGGCAAGGTCAACACTATTCTCATGCTATGGCGATGGAGCAGTTGGACGGCCTTTGGGTAACCCCTGCTTCATAAGTCACTGTAGAACCGTGTTGTGGACATGCTTTTTAATACAATGGCGAATCTTAGTCTGTATCGATTTCTTTTTACCCCATAATGGAATGATCCGTATATTGAAACCATAGGATGATTGTGGCCTGAGCTCCATACTCTCTATAAATTCATGAGTAATGCTTCACCCTTTAGGGATAACTCATTAGCTTAAGGGTCGGTTTTTTGTTGTAATATTTTTGATAAATTTGAGAAATGTTATGGGGAGAATCAATTTTTAGAAAAAATTTATTTGAGTGTGTTAGCCATTTTGTCGAAAATGAGAAAAAAAGGGATTTACATACATGCTATTGAATTTATATATATATTATCTAAATGGGTGTTTACATACACAATTGTTTGGTTTGCTGCATTCAAAATGTTATATATTTTGTGACTGTATTTGGATTATTCTCTACCTCAAATCAAATGAATTCTATTTATTCACCGACGCTTATTTTTTGCAAATGTCTGTTCTCACTTGTACTTTGAGTCTGTAACCGAAAAGTGGATACTTCAATCACAATTTATCACAGGCTGGCGTCCCCCATGACTTTCATTGGTTTTTCTCACCCTTGACGGTTGGTATGCAAGAAAATGTAGAGTGCAGTACGATTTTGGTTCAAAAAGTATTTGAAAGCTGATTTGACGAAACTTGAAAAAGCTAGATTTTGATACATATCTCACAATTTTTTGCATTTACATATTTAACATCTAAAGTTTGATATTTACAAATTTTAAAAGGATATTTGTTCAATTATGTGATTTATGAGGCATATCAAATTGAATTTCTTCTTATTAAATCCTACTTGTAGCCAAGTGTTACAAGGCGATGATAATGATTGGAAATTCATCATGGAAGACGACCTTCATGCACACTATTAAATGGTGTGGTTGCTTTGGTTCGAAATGATTCTTTTCTATTCTCTTGCATTCACATGGAGCAGCTTGGAAGGCTTGTGCATCTTCCGTGCAACAGCTGTATTTTTGTGTTGCTGCGGTGAATAAATAGATGGATCTTAGTGATGGAACAAAAGGGAATCTGATTCAGGTCCTTTATTACCCTTTTTGATGCTCGTTAGGGCTGCTGGGTTGTGCTGTTAATGATTGGAGTACTTTATTTACATGAGTGAATTGGAAGGTTTATGTGTTTACTGTGGGACAGTTTTGAGTGTGATATATGTAAACTCCCTAAAAAATGATATGATTTGTGCCATTTTAGTTCTGAATATATGGTGAAATATAGCCTTGTCAGATTGTCAAGAGCAAATTCAATGATTATAAATTGTGTTAGATTATCGTTACCCAATATTTTCTATAAACCCACATTTGTCATACTGTTTATGATGCTTCTCTTTTTTCTGCCATTCGGTATACTCAACAAATTCATACAATTCCAGCCTGAGTGATGAATTATTCATTTTTATTTTCACCAGTGTGAATTCTTAGAATCTTTCTCATCCTGTCTCTTTCTCTCATGATGAAATCCATCACAGAAGACAATCTTGTCCACCCATTGGTGGGGCATGATTCCTTTAGATGGTGATTCAGAATTATCTGCTATTCTCATCCAATTATGATGCAGTAGCTTGGATGGCCTGCGCCTCTGCGGGTAATTGCTATTTCCATTTGTCCCTGGTGGAAAATTTGTGGCTGGATTTGCTTGTTGGATTGAAGAAAGGTGAGTCTGAGCTCATTTCCTTTCTCCGCTTTTCTATAAAACATGTGCCACATCTTACTATTTTAATGAAGTTCAACTCTATAATGATCTGTCACTGACATTCCCAAGATGATTGAGGCTGAAACATCAACAATTCAAATGAAAGCCTTTAGACTCTAAGGTTGACCTTCATAGTTCAGATTTTTCTTGAAGCCAATTTTTGATGTAATCCAACTGGAAAATACTCGGTTGATTTTCCTTATGTTTAAACATAAATGATAGCTCTAGGGTTCATATCCTTAATGAGTTGACTATATGCAATATTAATTTCTTTTTTTCTTTAACCCTGCAAAGTAGGAGAAAATATTACGTCCGTGAGCGTTTACGCGCGAACTCCAATCCACGAACCATGTGCTTTTTTCCCCGCTTTACCGATTAATGGAGCAACAGATAACGACGGCTTTCCTCGACCCTACAGAACGCCGATGGCGTATTAACCGGACGTCAGAATACATTTCTCCCCGACCCGTCCGTAAGCGCTCAAAAGCGAGAAGAAGAATGAGAAACATTACCGACGCTTCGACATTCCTCGTCACGTAAGATTTTTCTCGCCTACCCCGCTGTCGACGGCGCGACGTCCGACGTCGCCGAGATAAAGAAATCATAAATTGAGGTATCAGGTATTACAGTATTTACACATGCATTCCCAACTTGAATGAATTTAGTTGCTCTTCTCACTATCCAGTGAAAGATGCTTTTATATGTTAGATTCAGACTCTCTATACCTCTTGGAGTTGCACCAATTTGACTTTTTTTTTCCATTTTTTCGCCAACTCTTACGACATGTTCATTATATTCAAAAGGAAGATTTTGCTAGCGGATTTCGGGCAGATTGTGACGCAGACTTTGGAGGGTACTTGAGGGTAGAATTATTTTGACCTTTTTTTCGCTTTTGCCAACTCCATGATTATGTTTAGGACATTATAAAGATTTTATGCTTTGGGTGGTTTAGTTAGGATTCTCGACCTCTTTGGAGGTATGCACCATTTTGACCTTTTTTTTCCATTTTTTTTATCCAACTCTTATGATTATGTTTAGATTATAATGGAAGATTGATGAAAGTTTGGGTGATTTTGAAGATTTTGATTAGACCGTACCTCTTGGAGGCATATCATTTTGACATTTTTCACATGTTTTTGCCAACTTATGACATGTTTAGAATTGAAAGGAAGATTCATGCTAGGTTCTGTGATTCAGACTGTACCTCTTTGAGGGTCTGATCAATTTTGACCTTTTTTCACACGTTTTTTGCCAACTTATGATTATGTTTAGAGATTATAATGGAAGATTTGATGCAGGTTTCTGATGGTTTAGTGATCAGACTATGTATTCTTTCAAGAAGACAGATCATTTTGACCTTTTTTGCAGCTTTTTTTGCCAACTTTACGATGACATGATATGCATCGCAAAAAAGATTCATAGCGCTTTGCTGGTGACTGCATTCTGTGGTACTTCTTTGACAGATCAATTTTGACCTTTTTTCACATGTTTTTTTTACAACTTTATGACATGTTAGAGTATTATAAAAGATTTGAAGCCAGCGATGGTTTACAGATCTCAGATTCTCGGAGAGTGACCATTTTGACCTTTTTTTTGTAGCTTTTGTCAACTCCCATGACATGATATGATCGCAGTTAAACACATTTGATCAGTTATTTCTATTTAAGATTCATCTCTGCGTACCTCTTTGGAGGTATGCACCATTTTGACCTTTTTTTTCCATTTTTTTTATCCAACCTTACGATTATTTAGCATTATAATCAAGATACTAAGCGGTGATTTGATTTTGATTCAGACTCTGGTAACTCTTTGGAGGTACTGATCATTTTGACATTTTTCACATATTTTTTGCCAACTTCTTATGATTATGTTTAACATCCAAAGTGATAGCTAGCTGATGTGATTCTGCATTCTATGACTTTCGAGATCAATTTTGACCTTTTTCACATGTTTTTTGCCAACTTTACGACATTAGAGATTATAACGAAAGCATTGATAGCTTGGTATGGTGGTAGATATTCAGACTGTACCTCTTTGGAGATGCACCATTTTGACCATTTTATTTTTTTTTATCCAACTCCTTATGATTATGTTTGTGATTATAACAAGATTTTTAAGGGGTGATTTAGGTATTTTGCATTTCTCTGTGACCTCTTGAGGTAGATCATTTTGACATTTTTTCACATGTTTTTGCCAACTTCTTATAATTATGTTTAACATAGGAAGATTCACTGCTAGGCTGGTGGTTTCAGATCCAGATCAGTACCTTTTGGAGTGCAGATCAATTTGACCTTTTTTCACATGTTTTTTTTGCCAACTTCTTATTATTATGTTTAGCATTATAAAAGATTGATGAGATGGTTCGGTATAGATATTCCTCAGACTTTTGGAGCGTGCACATTTTGACCTTTTGCGTTTTTTTTTGCCAACCCTAATGATTATGTATGTGATCAGAAGCATCACTAGCGGATGGGTGATTCAGACTCCTGCATCTCTTGGAGGCAGATCAATTTTGACCTTTTTCACATTTTTTTTTAACTTCTATGACATTAGAGATTATAATCAAGATTGATGGATTGGGTGATTTAATGCATTCAGACTCAGTTCTTTGGAGTAATCATTTTGACCTTTTTTTGTAGTTTTTTTGCCAACTCTTTATGATTATGTAGCATTGAAAAGAAAACAATGGGTGGTTTCGTATGATTCAGACTGTAATCTTTCGAGGGCAGACCATTTTGACCTTTTTTTCCATTTTTTTATCCAACTTATGATTATGTTTGCATTATAATGGAAGCATTTGATAAGTTGGGTGATTTTGGGTTGAGATTTCAGACTGTGTACCTCTTTGGAGGCATGATCATTTTTGACATTTTTTCACATTTTGCCAACTTCTATGATTATGTTAACATCAGAAAGATTCATGCTAGCTGTTTGGTGTGCGATTCAGATCCCTGTATTCTTTGAGTACAGATCATTGACCTTTTTTCACATATTTTTTGCCAACTTATGATTATGTTTAGAATTAAGATTGAGATTGCTGATTTTGGGTGGGTATTTTATTCAGACCCTCAGACTTTTGATGCACATTTGACCTTTTCAGCTTTTTTTGCCAACCCCATGACATGTATGATCAGAAAGGAAGATATGCTAGCCGTGATTTCGGGTGTTTTAAGATTCAGACTGTACCTCTTTGGAGGCATGACCATTTTGACCTTTTTTCCGCTTTTTTTCACATCTTCTTATGATTATGTTTGGGATTCATTTGATGGTTGGTAAGGTTGCATCACAGACTGTATCTTTGGAGGGTATGACCATTTTGACTTAATTACTTGTCAAGTTTACCATGTCCGGGAAAAGGATAACTTCGAGGCACCTACCACGCTGAGAAATATGTTCGATAATATTACAAAGACGCTTTACACGGCCACGACATTTTAAAGAAGCTTCATCTCTATCAATTCATTACTCCACGCGATCGTCTCATCTGCCATTACATCGATCTCTTTGGACATAAAAGCAAGCTTTCCTGCAATACATTCCTTTCACCCCACGAAGTCAGATTGATGATGGGATGCCAAACAGAGGGAGAGAAGGTATGGCAGAATCCTCACGCCGCCGTCAAATCTGACTATAAGAATCACTGAAATTGATGGCTCGTTCGCAAAGACAGCCAGCTAGATATATATCGCTTTTCTTCTCACAAATCTATTTTTGTATATCACAATTACAGGCATCGGAATTGATTGCTTACGATATATAGATTTTGAGTAACCGGAGCGCCATGGACTTCCTAGTCAATTGATATCAGATCAAAGATTCGGACCTGAGGTTTTACGAGTGGATTTGTCACTCTTCCGAGATGTTTTATATCTCCATTACTGGAAATATAATGTCTTGAAGTTTACCGCTTAATATATTCATTGTAGATATGGGCTACGAGCACATATCATAAGCTCCATCCGAACCCTCAGCCACGATGTCGCGATGCTAAAATAGAGTTCCCAAAAAATGCTTTCAGGTTTGGGAGGATGTCGTGACATATAATAATATCACTTAGCTCAAATTAATGTATTTATTTATGTTGTATGTCTTCAAAATTTTTATCCTTTTACCACTGCACGCCTTTCATTCGAGGACTTATTGGAAGACGAATTGGCTCCTTCAATGAGTCCCCCCCAACAATCACACATGTGGAGCCCGATAAGTAGTCCGCTTTAAGTCCAATTAAGCCCCCACAGACTCTCCTTATATCTCTCCTCGATATTCTCTCCCCCATGTTTCTACCGCCTCTCATACTACCCCCACAGACTTTATGGTGGAGAAGATGTTTCAGGTCAAGACCCGAGAGACAAGATCGCTTTCCATACAACAATAATGAGAGGATTATGGGTTGCTATCGAGGACGTTTCTAGCAAAAATGGTCCTACCACCCCAAATGTGAGAGGTTCCTACCGGGTCACCTGGGAAACTCTTCAGAGGCTATCATGAGCTTCCCTGTGGATGGTACCCACGGGAGACTACCACGCAGGCCGGAGGGTACAACAAAGGAAGCTCAGGAGGCTACCGTGAGCTTCCATCATGGAGTTGGATACTCAAAAGGGGGAAGCCCGTGGAATTGACCATGGAGAAGTTCTTGTGAGGCCACCACTACACGACGATGCTCAAACTCAGAATTGGCAAAGATTGAGCTGGTGTTAAAGCTCTAGATAAGAAAGAGGAAAAGCACTTCTCCTTTCTCACACACTTACAGGAAGTCTCGAGCAAGAACAAATGATGTGGTGGCCTCCACTCAAGCTGCAGAGCCGGCAGCAGAGGTATTAAGTTACTTTCTTTTAAATTTGAGATAATAGAAATAGTTTTTCACTAAATTTTTTTATAAGTTCGCACAGATGAGGCAATAAAGGTCGATGACCCACTGCATCGGTGGAGGAGCATCGACGGAGGTATTAATCATCTCGAGATCGATCCAAAGTCATAAGTTCCTTTCCATCACTAAATTGTTTTATAGTTCGCAAAGATGAGCCAATGAGGTCGATGACCCACAACCGCCATCGCCGTGATGGAGGAGCATCGGTGGGTATGCATCGAGGATTTATTCATAGTGAATGTACTCTTCATCACTACCATCATCGCAATTTCGTTGCGGCGTGCATCGAGGCACTTCATGTTGTTGAAGTTCTCATCCGTGAGCTTTGCTGCCAATGCTCGATCTTATCGACACGCCGCGTTTCTGCTCGGTGGACAAGTAAGTCAAGCCTCGTCAGTCCTTCATAATGTAAAATAACCTATTCGCTCAGCTAGATCACTTTAAAATATTTATTACTCGGGTGATACATTATTCGCTACGGGAATATCATTATTACGAGGGCAGATCGATGAGTCCCGACGGATCAATATCTCTCGATACACACATCGATGCCTTCGCTTCTACTGAGAAGTACTCGCCTCGGGTCAGATGTCCCATATTTGTACATTTCATGCCAGATTGGGTATGTTACCCCACAGAATGTTCTAGACACGATTCTTGTTGTTTAGATGAAAAGTCAGAATGTGTAATCGTTTCTCTTCTTTTCCGCAGAGTTATGCGTACGGCCTAAAAGATGGAAAGCAAAATGTTCATCCAAAGATATCATCAGCGGACAGGGTGTCGAGTTAATCTTACCGCCGCCATGATAATCAAGACTGACACTCGTTGACATATTAAATCGAGGTCGGTATTTTATGACTCATTGCCCAAACCAACCCATAAGAGTATTCTTCCTGAGATTGTAAGAACTGTTTTCAAATTTGGTTCATCTTTACTTTTTTTTTCCCTCCAACTTATTGAGATTTTGTTCTGGCTATTTAGATCAAATTACTTGTCAAGAAGGGCGTGCTTTTATGAGCATCCAAGGAAATGGCTAATCGACATAGTGAGTGACCACCCAAGAAAATAAGGTCGACTACGGAATGTTTGTTCCAGAAATACATGGAGGCAATCAAAGAAACCTCCAAGATCGGGTAGACAACAGATTGGCCAAAGAAAATGAATATATTTAATCGAAGTTCGCCACGCTACATTTTGTTTGGGACTTAAAATCTAAAGTGAGAACAATATTATTTTGTTTGATATAGATTTTGTTTAATGCATCCGTTGAAAGACTCAAATGCTTTTTGAAGTGCATGACTGGATGATATTTTACTCGCTTTTTTTGAACTTCTCTCTCTCATCTCATATAGTTGAAGTGCATGGACTGGATGATATTTTACTCGCTTTGAAGACTCATTGAAGTGCATGCATCGGCTCCCAAAGCTAATTCCAAGAGCTCTTCTTCAAGTATTGTGAAGAGATCAATGGGAGGGAACTCATCCTCTCTCTCGCTGCCTTCTCCTCGTGCAAGTCACATACAGAAGAAGAAGATGACTTGGCATGGAGGTGAATGCAATAAAGAGTGATTTCCCTGCCATAAAGAGTGATTCTGCATTGTATATTTTCCTTGAATATTGAGCATTTCCTTGCCATGAAGAGTGATTCTCGTATATTTTCACATATGATATGTATTTGTATTTGATAGTGATGATTGATAATTCTCGTGTTCGCCTATGAGATGGATCTATAAAAATTACCTTTCAAAATAAAAGCGAACACCGATTGAAGATCAAATATTGATCAAGTACCCTTTGAATGAATGCTTAGGTTTTTCGCTCCCCGAAATGGCGTTTGTTTTATGATTAATGACGTTAAATATATTCGGATATGCAGTGGTTATATCCGTGATGATTTAATTAAGTAGTGGTTTGTCATTTTATATATATTTTTTATATTTCGAGGTAAATGTTGATTAGTAATTTATTTATTAGTGGTAGATTGTTGCTTAGTTGTGCTTAACATGTCGTATTTTTTCTCACTTTGAACATATTTATGAGTGTGAATTTATGCTTTGTCACATTAGGGTCGATATTGATGATGTTAATGATTAATACATTATGGAGTGTTTTTTTCGAAGTTAAATCAAAATCGAAATGATTTGAACAATTATATAAATTTGATGCTCTTATGAATCTATTCGAGTTTAACAAAACTTCATTTTATGGTAACTCGAAATATTGAGAATTTCTATTATTCATGTGCATATATATTTTAAATTTTAGATATTAGTTCAATGATTTAAAGAAGTTATATATAATAAATTTTTTTATAATATATCGGCTTTAGAGGCTTAATTTATTCGACATGAAGTCAATTTTTTATAATAGATTATAATATATCCATTATAATGCTCCAAATATAATCATATAAGAAAAAAAAAAAAAAAAAGGTCAAAATGGTACCTCCAAAGATGCATAATGTGATGTAAAATACCCACCCAAAATCACCCAAACTGCCATCAAATGCTTTCTTTGGAATGCACCAAACATTATCATATGAAGTTGACAAAATAAAATGCACAAAAACTATCAAAAAAGGTCTTCAAAGAGGTACACAGAGTATAGATGCACTAAACCCCCCAGAAATCACTCAAACTGCCATCAAATGCTCTCAAATGCCTCTATATAATCATGAAGTTGGCAAAATAAACCGCAAAAAAATGTCAAAATGATCAGATCCTCCAAAGACATGAGACAGATGCAAAATACCCACCCAAAATCACCCAACCGCCATCAACGCTTCTTGCAATGCCCTAAACATAATCATAAGAAATTGGCAAAATAAATGTAAAAAATCATGGTTTATACCTCCAAAGAGAAAGTAGCATACACGACCGAACCACCCGTAAACTAACAAACCGCCATCAAACGCTCTTGTAATGCCTCTATACATAATCATAAGAAGTCAAAAATAAACCGCAAAAGGTCAAAATGAATGTACCTCCAAAGAGACACGTGATGACGCAAAATACCCACCCAAAATCACTAAACCGCCATCAAACGCTTTGCAATGCCTCTAAACATAATCATGAAATTGGTAAAATAAACCGTAAAAAAAAAAAATGTCAGAATTCTAAAGAGATAGATACGATGCACTAAATCATCTGAATCACCCAAACCGCCATCAAACGCTTCATTATAACGCTCTAAACATAATTATGAAAAAAAAAATTGGAAAAAAGATCAAAAGGTATGCACCCTCCAAAGAGGTACACAGAGTAGATGCACTAAATCCTGAATCACCCAAATCGTGATCCAAATGCTTCCATTATAATGCCTAAACATAATCATAGGAAATGGCAGTTAAAAATGAAAAAAAGGTCAAAATGGTGATCTACAAAGAGCATACGTAGTGATGCACTAAACCACCCAAACCGCCATCAAATGCTCCATTATAATGCCCTAAACATAATCATAAAAAAAATCGGAACAAAAGGTCAAAATGGTCTGTAATTCTCCAAAGAGTAAGAAGATGCAAAATACCCATCCAAAATCACCCAAACTGCCATCAAATACTTCCTTTGGAATGCACTAAACATTATCATATGAAATTGACAAAATAAAATAGAAAAAAAGTGTCATCAGATTCTCCAAAGAGGCATAATGCGATACGATGCAAAATACCCACCCAAAATCACCCAAACAATCTCCAACGCTTCCTTTGTAATGTTTTAAACATAATCATAAGAAGTCATTGCTCTAAATATCGGAAAAGGTCAAAATTGAAGACCTCCAAAGCACACAGGTACGACGACTTAACGTAAATCACCCAAACCGCTTTCCAAATGCTTCCATCAGACGCCCTAAACATAATCATGAAAAAAAAACCGGAAAAAACTATCAAAATGATGACTTCAAAGAGACGCAGCAGGCATGCAAAATATCCACCCAAAACCATCCAAACCGCCATCAAATGCTTATCAGATGCCCTAAACATAATCATAAGAAATTGGCCAAAAAAATTGGAAAAAATTGTCAAAAATGATCTGTACCCTCCAAAGAGATACACAGAGTACAGATGCAAAATTCCAGCCAGAAACCACCCAAACTTCCTTCAACGCTTTCAGAATGCCTCTATACATAATCATGAAGTTGACAAAATAAACCGCAAAAAAAGGACAAAATGGTAATTCTCCAAAGAGGTACACAGAAAGTACGAATCTAAACCCCAGAACTACCCAAATCAATCAAACGCTCCATTATAACGCCTAAATATAATCATAAGGAGTTGGGAAAAAAATCAAAAAAGGTCACCGACTGACCTTCCAAAGAGTGCATACGAGGATGCAAAAATACCCACCCAAAATCACCCAACCGCCATCAAATGCTTCCATTATAATGATCTAAACATAATCATAGTTAAGAAAAAAACTAAAAAAGGTCAAAATTGATCCACTCTCCAAAATAAACTGTAAAAAAATCAAAATGGTGTACCCTCCAAAAGGTACAGAGTGACGACTAAACCACCCGTAAATCACCCAAATCACATCAAACGCTTTCATTATAACGCCTAAACAT
Source organism: Cymbidium sinense (assembly GCA_021442155.1). Taxonomy (NCBI): domain Eukaryota; kingdom Viridiplantae; phylum Streptophyta; class Magnoliopsida; order Asparagales; family Orchidaceae; genus Cymbidium; species Cymbidium sinense. The sequence continues at coordinate 170,599,822 of CM038215.1, forward strand.
AATCATGTAAAGGAAATGCAGAAAAAAAATGGAAAAAAGGACAAATGGTCTGTAATTCTCCAAAGAGATACACTGAAGATGCACTAAACCACCCAAAATCACCCAAACCGCCATCATCAACGCTCCATTATAACGCCTAAACATAATCATATGGAGTTGAAAAAAAACTAAAAGGTTAAATTGATCATTCTCCAAAGAAGATCTGAGTCTGATTCAAAATACCCATCCAAAATCACCCAACCGCCATCAACTCATTATAATTCAGAACATAATCATAAATAAAAATGAAATAAAACTAAAAAATTGTCAAAATTGATCTGCATCTTCAAAGAGGTAGAAAGATGATGCAACCCAAAATCACCCAAACCGCCATCAAACGCTTCATTATAACGCTTCTAAACATAATCATAAGCGAAAAAATTAGAAAAAGGTCAAAATCTGCTCTCCAAAGAGGCAGTAGATGCAAAATACCCCGTGAAATCACCTAAACTACCATCAAACGCTTCATTATAACGCTTCAAACATAATCATAAAGAATCGAAAAATAAACCGTAAAAAATTGTAAAATACCAGATCTCCAAAGAGAGCAGAAGATGACGCACTAAACCACCCAAAACCAATCTAAACCGCTTTAAAATGCTTTCATTATAATGCCCTAAACATAATCATAAGGAGTTGACAAAAAAATGAAAAAAAGGTCAAAATCAGACTCTCCAAAGAGGCATACTGAGCATAAACGCACTAAACCACCCAAAATCACCCAAACCGCTATCAACGCTCCATTATAACGCCTAAACATAATCATAATGAGCGAAAAAAACTCAAAAAATGTCACAGAATTCTCTAAAGAGAGACATAGAGATGACGACTAAACCACCCGAATCACCCAAACCGCCATCAACGCTCCATTATAACGCCTCTAAACATAATCATAAGAAAAAAAAAAAAAAGAAAAATGGTCTGTAGACTTCCAAAGAGATACAGAGATGTGATACAAAATACCCAAAAATCACCCAAACCGCCATCAACGCTCTATTATAATGCCCTAAACATAATCATGTAAGTTGGCAAAATAAACCTAAAAAAAAAAAAAAAATGGTCAGACTCCAAACATATTAATGTAGAAAAAATAACACTCAAAATTAAATATTCGATAAAAAAACATCCAAATTGCTTTAATTGGAGAATGAATATATTCTTCAGATAACAAGAATATCACTAATAAACTGTAAAATGCACGGTAAGATTGAATTTCTATTTAATACATCCTCGCCTAAAATGGTTATTTCTTCAACGTTCTCCATCTTCACGTTTTTGTAAAGGAAATGAGATTTTCTATTTCTTCTCACTGCTTTGCTTTAAAAAATTAACCGAATCCTAAATCATATATTTTTTTAAATTCCTCCCGCGATTCCAACGACGCTTACGACGGCGCCGTGGAAATGTATTTACGTCTGCTAATACGCCATCGACGCATTCGGGATAGGGAAATATATTTACGCCGCCGTCTATCTTCTTCCGTTAATCGAAAACGAAAAATGGGACACATGTCATCCGTGGATTGGAGTCCGCACGTAAAGCTACGTGCGGACTCCGGACGTAATATTTTCTCCTGTACCTCCACCAGTAATCGGCAAGAACTGGTCCACGAATCTTTTCCGTAGCCTCCCCTAGATGTGCTCGCCTTCCTCACTAGTATCCAAAAAGATTTGACACCTTCAACTGGAGAATGAAGCTCTCTGTATCTTCGATGCCTACCCGATTTGGATTCGAGGGAGGAGAACGACGACGTCATGGAGGTATCCGATTCTTCTTTCTGGTTGGAGTTTCTGCGCGGCATGCTGAAGCCAGCTGCGGCGACGGCAGTGGTGGCGATGGCGGTGGCGCTTTCATTCATGCAAAGACTGGGACTTGAGCGGGAGATGATGTATTCCATTCTCAGGGCCTTCCTTCAGCTCTCCGTCATTGGATTCGTCCTCGAGTTCATCTTTACACAGAAGAATGCTGGGTGGATCGTGCTTGCCTACTTTTTTATGGTAAGGCTTTTCTAGATTTCTGTTTTAGATGATTGGTTGTTTACTTATTCCTGCCTTGTTGTGGGAATAGGACTGTAAATATCGTGTCCCCGATCAGGTAATGAGGAATAGGGAGTCTATTGGGCACAATTTGATTTAGGGTCACCTTATCTAAGCTGTATTGCCATACCAATTTGTTATATGTGGAGCCTAATTGGGTCGATAAACAGAGATGCACTATCGACTCGGTCCTTACTTTCGTCAATCAAGCTTGGCGGTGAGCTCGCTAGGGGGTTGTGGGGGGAGGGGGCGAGTTTGGGGTAGCGCCCCGAGGAAAATTTTTTCTAGTGTATAGCGCCTCGGCATTATGGCATGAAAACTTTGGTTCAAAGACAAAGAAGGTAGTGCCTCGACTTTGGTTCAGAGATAAAGAAGGCAGTGCCTCAGGCCTTTGCTCAGAGTTAAAGAAGGCAGTGCCATAAGGACAGTGTTATGGCTCCAGGATCCATGGATTTGTACTAGAAAGACAAAAAAAGATAGTGCTTCGGCACTGGATTTACACTAGAAAGGAAAAAAGACAGCATAGGCAACGCCTCAGTGATAGGATCGAGCACCAAAGACTCAGTACAGAGAGGCCAACACCAAAAACTCTGCAATATCAACGTCATGACTAGAACCTATGCAGAAAAACCTGGAGGACAGCGACGCTAAAAACTAGGCATTAGGGTCGCAGTATTGTGGTGCTACGAAAATGGGAGAGTTTATATTTAGACAGTTTTTTATAATTTTTTCAGAATTTTTTGGCATTTTTTTTTATTCTCTTGTGAGTGTAAGTGGAGAGTGCGTGCTCTAGAGTGTGAGAAGTGTGGAGAGGCTTGAGATAAGTGTAATCTATATGATTCTTCTTATTTTTTATAATGTATTTTTTGATGTGGTGTGACTTGGTGATTTCTTTCTATTCTTGGACTTTTTCAAGTTAAATCTTGTATATTTGTGATATTATGCTTTGATTATGTTTGTTCAACAGTTTGCTTCGAGTAACTCAAACATGTTTTCGACGGTTTTAGGTGTATCAATCTCCCAACAACAATTCATATTACTATATAAATTTAGGGATTTGATTTAAAGATGCAGATATAGGTGTACAATGAAAACTATGATTCAGTATGTGAATCCTACATAATTCTTATCAACTAAAAACTCAGGTCAAAATCAGCAAATCAAAGGACAGTCAGCAAAAGTCAACTCAATGTCTCCTCAAAATTCAACAATTTAGAACTCACCTACTCTGTATTCGTCAATTTGACACTGCATACTATTCAGAAAGTGTTTTCCAAATATCAAAATATTTATTATATTACTATTTTATTATTATGTAATAATAAAGATGTAAATATGAGAAAAATTGTATCGACTGAAGCCTATAAATATGAGGTTAAATATTTTAAAATAAATTAGAAAATTATATGTATCTGTGTATAATGAAAATATCAAATAAATAGTTAAATGGGTAGATATAAATATTTTTAATTTTAATATTTAAACTTCATAAAATAATTTAAATAGAACCTAATGAATTATATCTAATAGATAGATGTTATTCATTTTAGTTTATACAGTGATGTTTCTCAACTTGTATGTGAGGAGGCAATATTAAGCTTAAGGCTAATGTTTTAGCCTAATACCCCTACACATACAATTTTTTATTTTATTTTCTTTATTTTTATTATTTTTTTAAGGCAATAGGGTAATCTTTGGTGTATATTTTTAGCCTATACCCTGTTTGAGCATTCTTCTTTTAAGATGTTTGAGTTGGTTTTGTTAAAATAGCTTAAGGGTAGTGATTATAAATTTATACTTTTTAAAACATCTTACATTGGTCTGACATCATATAGATTACTTAGAAAATTTTTTTGTATCCCGAATAGATGTTTGGTGTTCTACCAAACAAGCAATGCTCTTTTAATCATGTCTGCGTTAGATGGATATTTAAGAACTCAGTAAAATATGATTGCAATTTCTTGAGCCAAAGAAGTTAGATAAGTGCGGGAAGATTCAGTCGATAAAGTAGAGAACCGATGTCTTAGCAAAAGGCAGACAGAAGTTTGAGAGACCTCAAGATTTTTAGGTAGAAAACCCAAAAAAGGAAAAAACCACAGGGCTTAGCCCACTTAGGAATAATTTCACTATATCAGCTTCTGTTATAATTGTTTTCTTTTCTCCAAAGTAGGAGAAGGATAGCTTACAAGAGCAAGTGACGGTGATTAACTAAAGGTTTTGTTTGAGTGGATAATCCAACTAAAGATGGTCGACCGCAGCGGGTAAGCGGTGGCCCGATGGCAAATGCAGCGGTAACAAGAATAACGACACGGCCGACGCGATCCGGCTGATCCGTGGTGGCCCGATGGACCGGCGCGGAGGTGATAACAGAAGCATTGTGCGGCGCCGTGATGACCATGTGGTGTCCGGCCGCGGGCGATTTAGACGTGGTTAGCGATGATGACGGCATGGCGGTCGGCGAAAGGATCGCTGATGCATGATGCCGGCGGCGGCCCCGGTGGCAGCACCGGCAGTTAACGACGGCGGCCGACGCTGACAAGTGTTGATCCGGTACCGGCGGCAATAAGACGAAGCGGCTAACGGCAGCGAGCAGTAATGACGGACCGGATAAGGCAGCCGGACGGTAATGTGGTAGACGCATGGTCGGCACACGCAAGATCGGTAAGGCCGGGCTGGAGATGACATGGTGGCGTCAGCAGCCGATGTCCGGCGGTAGACGGCAGGTTGGCGAATACACTAATGACGACGATCGACCGGTATTAGCTTTTGAGATTTTTCGAGTCCCCTCTTCTCTTAGGACCTCCTCATGTAAAGAATGAGGGGTTATTTATAGATTATGGGAGTGACACCTTTATAAATACAAGCAAAATTCTAACCACTCCATCGGACGGCTCAAAATAATTCGTTTGATCATTTGATATATTTTAAATATTTGAATGCTCAAACGAAGTCAAAATTATGGGATCTTAGGCTTGTTAGATCCGACTCATCAAGACGCTCGATTTAACTATAAACACTCCATATTTATGAGCTATTTAGGGATTCGATTGATATCTCAAAGTTTCCAATGATATTTTAAGTACTTGCATAGTCTCTACTTTGGATCAGATTGCTTTCGATGTCAAGATTCGTGCTTCAAATAGTAGATTTTTCACTGAGATATCAGTTGCCCCCTTATTTTTGGATGACATCATTTCTATCATCCAAAAATACATGTCAAATAATTGTAATTGGTTCATTAACATTTGCGTCACATATAGTTTGAGAGAATAGATCTTCACAAGTGCACAAGACTATGATCACGTATGCGCCAGGACCACCTGAGCATGCTACAGGGTTGGTGGTGTCGTATCGCTGAGCTCCAAGACGCATGCATAAAAGTTGACGAAATGAAATTTTTGGATTTTTTTTTCGATTTTTTCTTATTTTCTTCCTTTTTTTCACTTTTATAAAATGAATGATATAATTGGACGCAGAAATTTCAAGATCTATTTAAATATTTCTAAATTTATTCTCAAAATTTATTCTCCTTTTCATATCAGGATCTATAACCCTTCCTGGGGTTAAACAATGACATTTTTTCATATGTTCTAATATTCTCATATGTTTCAAGTTGGATGGTTGAAGTGGAGGAATGCATCCGCCTATTATGTGATAGAAAAGTTCCACTTAAACTTAAGAAAATTTTATAAGATGGTGGTAAGACCAGAATGACTTACAGAATGTCACAATAAAAGAGAAACATAAGACTAAGTTAAGTTACGTGAGAAGAGGGATGAGTGGCTTTACCCTAGAGATAGAATGCAAAATGAGTATGTGGGAAAAAGTTGGAGTAGATCCAGGAGATAAGGGGAGAGTCGCCTTAGATGGTTTGGCCACATAAAGCGTCACGTCCGATGACCCGACAGAGAGTATGCATTAGATTTGCTTATGTTAAGAAAGGTAGAGGTAGACCTAAAAAGACTTGGTTAAGATGTATAAAAAATGATCTTAGTATACTTGAATTAAATGCATAATATGACACAATGGAGACGAAGGATTCATGTAGCCGACCCCACCTAGTGGGATTAAGGCTTGTTGTTGTTGTTCTAATATTCTCCTACGTTGGATGAGAAATTATCGAGCAAAAGTTCAGGGGCTAAGGGTCAAAATAAATTTTCTTTTGTTAGTAAGGCTCTGACTTTATTCTGAAAAGAAGGTTATTTGCTTTGTTGATTAAGACCCGTAATTCATACGGTGAGGCTCCGATTTTTCCTCGAGAGACGCCGACCGTCTCCTCGCCGACCAACCGCGGAGGTGATCAAGACCCGCAGATCATACTGAAGCTCGATTTTCTCTCGAGAGACGCCAACCGTCTCGCCGAACCGAGGGTTTGAGGCGATGATCATTCGGCGAGCTCGGTTTTCCTCGAAAGAGCCAATCGCTCTAGGATCGACCGGAAGGCGATGCCCGTAGTTCATCGGCGACCCTCGAGAGACGCCAATCCCCTCGTCCGACCGAAGTCGGAGGCGATCAAGCTCTATAGTTCATAAGGTAAGGCTCCGGTTTTCCCTCGAAAGAGGCATCAACTGTCATCATTGGACCGACTAGCGATGCTTCAACTTTTTATCGATAATTTTAACTCATCCAAAGTTGTTTGTTATGATATTTACTTGATATGAGTCATGCTGAAAGAAATACATCTTGAATTTTTGACTCATCTGAGATTGTTTGTCAAAGTGTCACTTGATGATATTAACGTGTATGGAAGGGGTCGAATTGAATCTGCGAAAGATTTTTGACCTATCTGAGATTGTTTGCCAAAGTATTATGACATCAACTCAGCTAACTGGATTCGCTGGATGATTTTGCCCGGCGTTGTTTGTTAAAGTGTTATTTGATAATAATGTATGGAAGAGGTTGAATGAATTGCCGAATTTTGACCCATCCGGGTTGTTTGAGTTATTTAATGACATTAACCTCGCATGAAAGGTCGAATCAATGCTAAAATTTTTGACCTATCCGGTTATTTACCAAATTGTTACTGATATTAACTGTATGGAAGAGGCCGAATTAATGCCGCGATTTTGACCTATCGAGGTTGTTTCAACCGTTACTAATGATTAACTCAGATAAGGGGCCGAATCAATCCGCCAAGAATTTTTGACCCGTCCGAGCTTATTTGTCAAAGTGTTACTTGATGACATTAACCTCTATGGAATGGGTCAAATTGAATCTGTGAAAGATTTTTGACTCATCTGAGTTTGTTTGTCAAAGTGTTACTATGAATCAACACATGTATGGTGTCGAATCAATGGGTTTTGACCCGTCTGAGGTTGTTTGTCAAAGTATTACTTGATTATATTAACTTGTATGGAAGAGGTCGAATCAATCCACTAAGGATTTTTGACTCATCTGAGGTTGTTTGTCAAAGTATTACTTGATAACATTAACCTATATGAATGAATCAATCCGCCAAGGATTTTGGCTGTCGAGGTTGTTTCAAAAGTGTTATTTGTTGATATTAACCTATATGGAGGAGGTCGAATAGAATCCGCTAAGAATTTTTGACCAATTCGAGGTTGTTTGTCAAAGTATTATTTGATAACATTAACCTGTATGGAATGAGTCGAATTGAATCTGTCAAGGATTTTTGACCCGTCCGAGATTTTTTGTCAAGGTGTTAATAACATTAACCTGTATGGAAAGGGTCGAATTAAATCTGCGAAAGATTTTTTGACCGATCGAGATCTTTCAAAGTGTTACGACATCAACCTCGCTTGGCGAACTGAATCCGCCAAGGATTTTTGACCCTTATGAGGTTGTTTGTCAGTGATTTCACGATGATAACCTATAGGGTCAATCGAATCCGCTATGATTTTGACCCATCCAAGGTTGTTTGTCAAAGTGTTACTTATTACATTAACAGTATGGGGGGAATCAACTGCGGCGATTTTGACGGCCCGAGATTGTTTGTCAAAGTGTTACTGATGATAACTGTATGTTGAATCGAATGGATTTTGACCACCCAAGGTTGTTTGTCAAAGTGTACTTGATGACATTAACCTGTATGGAATGGGTCGAATCGAATCCGCCAAAGATATTTGACTCATTCGAGGTTGTTTGTCAGAGTATTACTCAATGACATTTAACCTGTGTGGAAGAAGTCAATAGTTTTAACTCTCATCCGATGTTGTTTTATCAAAGTATGACGTTAATCTGTGTGGAAGAAGTTAAACATTTTGATTCTTCCGAGATTATTTATCAGGGTATTACTCAATGACTTTAACCGTGTGGAGTAGATACAAAGTTATGACCTATCTGAGATGTTTGTCAGAGTGTTATTCGATGACGTTAATTTGTGTAGAGTGGATATAAAGTTATAACCTATCCGAGGTTGTTTGTCAGAGTGTTACTCGGTGACATTTAACTTGTGTGGAGGAGGTCAAATCAGAAACATCTGTTTGAGGTTGTAGTCAAAGTTGCTCTTTGATATTTGCCTTATAATATAAAGATAACAATTTGTCAATCTATCTTTTTCTCAGTATTGAAACATCCTCCAACTTTGACTTGGTTCTTGGGTTGGTAATCAATTAGATGCTTAGCATATTAACATAGGCGATCTTCTAAGATTAATAGTTGTCCACCAGTTTTCAACAAAAGCTGAAGGATTGAAGTTTGATGAATCTTCATTCATTTTATGTGTTCCTGGAGAGTGAGATCTTATTCACCATATGGAAGGTGCTGCTCTGAACATTAAGTCAGATTGTCAACCATTATGAAGATGTAAATGAAATGTTTCCCACAAACGACGCCAAACTGTTGCGTGCAGGAAGATTCGAGTCGGTAGAGTAGGAGAAACCGATGTCTTAGCATTGCATAAAAGTTCCGCACATACAGCAAAAAAGGTTTGAGAGACCTCAAGATTTTTACGTGGAAAATTCAAAAAAGGGAAAAATCACGGGGCCTAGCCCACTTAGGAATAATTTCACTCTATCAACTTCTGTTATAATTATTACCCTTTCTCCAAAGTAGGAGAAGGATAGCTTACAAGAGTAAGTTTGACGGCCGTTGGATTAACGGCTGAGGAAGTCGATTACTACTAAAGATGATCGACCGTCCGGCTGGTGTCCCTGGCGATGGTATACGGGCGGCGTTTGACCGGGGGTGATCCAACCGAAGGATGATCAGGCCGACCTGAAATGCATGGCCGATGTACGGCTGCTCGTGATGCCCCAAGGCCGACGGCAATAATGACCGGTGGTGGTCCGCGATGTCCGGTTGGGTATCGTGGCCGCAGGGTCAAGGTATGGTGCGGCCGACGTGACCAGGCGGATCCGGTCGTCCGGCGTGATGACCGGCGATGTCAACCGCAGTGACCGGCAGTGATGGTTGGCGGCGAGGACTGGCGATGGTCGGCGACGGCGGTGGTCGGCGGCGATAACCGGCAGTAGTGGTCGACGGTGGTGATTGGCGGCGATGACCGATGATGGTGGTCGATGAACCGTGGTGGTGGTCGACGGCAGAACGGCGGTGGTCACTAATCGAATGACGGCAGATGGCGATTATGCTGAGATTCTTGAGTCTCAAACTCAAGTCGTAGCGAAGGATATGATATGGCGGCGCGTAAATACGATTATGGCACGGGATTCGGCAAGATGAAGCCCCATGGTTTTATGCGTATAAAGATCGGTCCATTTCCGATATTAGATGGTTTGGTCAAATTTTCAATGAGAATTTAGCTCCATATCGCATTTTCCATGGAGATATCTTTCAGGTTTTGTCACTTTCAAAGAATGGCTAGTGAAAAGTACCCGTACTGATGAAATCATATAGCAAGATGATTATTTAGTTGATTCTAAATATTAACTAAGGTCAATAGATCCTTAGTCCGAATCCTCATTTTAATAAGAAATTTTTGATATTGAAGAGTGAATTGTTGTCTCATTAGTGTTTGTTTTAGTTGTAGTTTTTATAAAGTCAGAAATTGATGGAAAATAAAAGATTACGTACAAATATTTTCTTTTTAAAATTCAAATAATAATTTTGACCACACTCTAACATTTGATTCTCAAGAACTTTTATTACAAAATTTTCTAAAAAACAGTCGAACAAATTAATTGTACGCTTCAAAAGAAAGCTTAAAAGTTTTCAAACGCATTTAATTTAAAGAAGTTGATTAAACACTTTCATTTTTTTCTCGTACAAGGTAAGAAGGAAAGCTCTCAAACCAAATAAAACTTTGATTGACCTTTTTGTGAGACTTTGATATGAAATCCTATATTAGGTGTATTCTTTATTTGGGGGTGTCAATAATTGATCTGGCCTCTTAACCCGACTTAAACTCAACTCTAAATAATTAGATTCAGTTTGACCTAATTAATTTTCAAATAAAAATATTTGTCTCATTTAATGTTTTAGTACTATTTGGATTGACTCATGCCTTGATTTTGAACCGAAATTAAAATTGACTTGCCAAGCCGAGTCTGCCCGCAAACTCAAATTTGACATGAAATACATGTCTAAATAGCTCAATCGGGTCGAGTTCAAGTTGAGTCGGGTGGTTTGAGTAAAGGTTTTCAACCCGCATAATGTTTGGGTCGTGTTCAAGTCAAGTTATTTCAGATCAGATCAATTTAGGATTAGACTCAAACTCACTGGAATCTAATTCAACACCACTACTCTACGTCATTGAACCCTAGAACCCTAGGGCAGAGAAATTTGAGCTTCTCATTTGGATGGAGTGCATTGATACAGATACCGCTTTCCATTTCCCAAAGATTAACCTGACTATTCCACATCTTTTTACACGTCTACTGTCCATTGTGCAGGTTTTAGTTGCTGGCTATACTGCGGGGCAACGCGCTAAGCATGTTCCTCGTGGAAATTACATAGCAGGAGCTTCTATATTGGCTGGAACATCACTGACTATGCTCTCGCTCGTTGTGCTTCGTGTCTTCCCCTTCACACCACGGTACATCATCCCTGTTTCTGGCATGATGGTTGGCAAAGCCATGACTGTCACTGGAGTTACCATGAAGAAGCTTCGAGAAGATCTCAAAATTCAGAAGAACCTGGTTTGTTTGCGCTCTATTTATCCTTTAAGAAAATCATGATAGTTTGCTACATAAATATTAATAACAAAAGGTTTACATCCATACATCTCATACCTATGCTTATTAGTAATGTATATAATTTGCAAAATGCATAAGATATAAAGTATTAAGAATTAGTAAAGAAATAAATAATTAAGTCATCATTAAATGAGCAATATAGCAAGTTTTTGACGGTCTGTTCGTTGAGCAACAATCATGTTCATGATCATAAATAAATAAGCAAATGATTCAAGTTCAAAGTTGCTCATTTATATGACGAACTTCTAAAATTTTATTCAAGCATGCTCAACCATGTTAATAGATAAGCCTTGCACAAGCACATATGGAGCTATTCATTCAGCAAACTATTTCAGTAAAACCTTAGCTTCGATGCCCTGATGCTAAAAGCAAAGTAGTACAACATAAAAATATAAAATTCATGGCTAAATCTGTATAGCATATTTTCTTCATTGGATAAAAATTATGCTCAAAAATAGCATCGTCATTTTTTTACATTACGAAACCCAAGCAGGTTTAAAAGTTTAGCTTAGATTAGCATAACACAGTAATTAACGATGACAAGCAGATCTTTTAACTAAAATCTCAAAGAGGAACATCTAAAAGCTTTTACTGTATCTGCTTCGTACAGCTTCTGACAGGATGAAGATATGAGAGACCAACAAGCTGTGATGTTTGTAATCTCGGTAATAAATCAGAAGACAATTCATGATTTGGTTGATCCTAAGAACTTTGGAGGATCTTGATTTCTTCCTGCTTGGCTTTTCCTTCTTCCTTGTTATTCTTCCTCTTCTTCCTTGCAGATTGCGCGAAATAAATGGATGGAATAGTGGTTGATAAATGGTTCTTCACTTGTTTAGTTTCTTCTTCTTACTTCCTCTTTCCTTCAATGGATAGTTCATTTATAGATAGGAGAAAAATTTATGCAAAGTGCTACTCCTCTTGATGACGCTTAAATTCCTTCGATCATTTGATGATTTAGCATTCATGCCCAAATGGTAATAGAGATCTTAGCCAAGATCTCAGGACGCTTCGACTATTATAAACACTCTATATTTAAGAGCTATTTTATGTAATTGATATCCCATATTAAGATATTTCAAGCGCTTAATCTGATATCTTTAAAATCATGATAAAGATTACTGATTAGTATTGACCATATCATTTATAATGAAATACATCTTTTATTATGTTAGGAAGTGTAAAAATTTAGGTGTTAGATATATAAATTCATCAGAATTGTATGCTATGTGTAAATTTCCTTTTAACAAAACAAAATGCTTTTCAAATTCCGTTTTATTTTTATAGAGATCTTGAGTGGCAACTCAGGCTTTTTTAACAGGTGGAGACAGCTCTTGCTCTTGGCGCAACGCCACGGCAGGCGACTCTTCTGCAGGTGAAGAGATCACTCATCATCGCACTATCCCCAGTTTTAGATAATGCGAAAACAGTAGGCCTCATCTCTCTTCCAGGCGCCATGACGGGGCTCATCATGGGAGGATCTTCGCCTCTCGAAGCAATTCAGCTCCAGCTTGTTGTTATGAGTATGCGCATTGGGGCCTCCACTGTCAGCAGCATTACGTCGACTTATCTCTGCTGGCCTGCCTTCTTCACCAAAGCTTATCAGCTGGAGCATGAAGTTCTCAGTGAAGACTGAGCTTTAGCTTGTCGCTAGGCTCCTGGCTCGGCTCAATGGTTGGGGAGTTTTCGTTCTTCTGATACGATTTTCCTATGATTCTGGATCGCTGTCCGCATTTTACTTAGCATTAATAAGAAAAGTAAGTTCTTTTACTTATACTTTCAACTAAATAACTTGGAGTAATCTGAATATATTATTTTCACTGTAAGCTGCATTTATTTTGTACTATATTTTAAATTCAGTCAACCAAGTAGCTTAGAGATGAGTGAAATGCATGGATAATTAATCCATTATTGAATTGTTCTCATCTTAAAATAAATTTGAGAGTTTTAAATTAATTTTGACCAAATTTTATTAAGCATATATTAAAATTTTTATGCAGAATGAATGTCAGTTATTTGGTTCATTAATTTTTATAATAATGATTTTATGAATTATATACAAATTTTATTTTAATGATATTTGTATTTGAGAATCATTCATGATTTTTTAGTGATAAATATTTATTTAAAAAAAAATGAAAAATTACTCTACTGACTTAAAATTAAATAAGACCTCTCATGGAAACTAATAAGTTAGGTTAGATTAGTTAGGAATGCGTGTTAAGTGATAATGATAGTATTTGATTTGATTTGAATTAAAAAAAAATTCGATTTTTACCAGTAACCAAACACATGTAATTTTAAAAAGGTTAAAATTCTAAATAAAAATTAGCTTATTGGACTCAATGTAGTCTAATAAGCTGAGTTAGTGTGATTTCATTCTTCATTAGATTGAGTTCAATGCAAATGAACTAATTAAATAAGTCATCAAAATATATAAATAATTTGTTGATGCGTTCAAGTTATCATTTTTTTTATATCTTGATTTGCCATTTGGTATTTCCTCATATAACTCTTGGGTATTTTTACAAATTAGCAATCTAATATATATGTATTTATAATTTAATGATTTTTTTATATATATATTTTTAAACTATCAGATTCATGTATTTGCTTGAGTCACAATAAAATTATTGAGAATTTTATCAAAAATGAAAAATATGAGTTAAACTTTTATTGTGAATTTTAATATTTAGTTGTCAATTTGAAAAAAAATTAAGATTGTTGATAATTGAGTTATAAATATAAAAACATAGTGTGATTATATATGTAAAATCTCCTAACTTATATTTGCTATGGAGATTATTTGATGACTCATCAAGACTATTCTTCCAAATAACTAAGGGATTGTTTGATTGCCTGAAAAAAGAATACAATATATTTGGATTACTTTAGTTTGTTTGGTTGAGAATTTTATAAGTTTATGAGTTTGTTTTTTTTTATTTGATAAAAAAAATATAATGTAAAGTATTTTAAAGGTTTGGACGACAAGGGTTATGGCTGGCTCAAATGGGGAGGTGGTCAAGGCGTCTAGATTTTATATCGATGAGATTGAAATTCACCCAATTAATGAATTTCAATTGCACAAAAAAACTATCTCGTGAATTCCAAATATATTACATTATTTTAAAATTTTACTTTAAATCGTGTTAAATGCCAAAAAATTTAAAATCCTTGTATTTATTTTACTTTACTTTATTTTACTTCTGATTGTAGACTTCATTAAAACTCATCCAATGCTTAAAAAATATCTTGAATTTTTTTTATGTATGCTATAAGCTAGCTAAGTATATTTATTTTTGCAGCAAGCATCTGTTAAAATCTTGGAATGAAATTAAAAATTTTAAAATATATATATTGAAGCTCCCCTTGTTAAATCAATATAATACTCAAAGAGCAAGATTCAATAATTTGATGTTAGCTTTTTATTGAATTATTATAATTTTTTTAAAAATAATATATAAGAGATGTGAATTATAAATAGAAAATAAATTATTATATTTCAAATCAACTACACAATAGTTAATTTTACTTTTCTTCAAAATTAAGAGATAATATCTATGTTATTATTATTATTGTTTACATTGTCAAATTAATGTGTTTACAGGTTCTGATCAAATTATTGAGATATTGAAAAAATGAAAAATAAAGAATTGGAATTTTATTGTGAATTGTAATATATGAGTAAAAATTTAAAAAAAAAATGGAAAAAAAATGCTAAGTTTATAAATATTAATATTTTGAATGCTATCTATGTAATTGGCCCAAGCTTGAAACAAGGTTCCTATTCCATTCTCGCGTCCAAGAAGCCTCTTTTCTGCAATAGACTCCCCACTCAAAGGAGAAAATATTACGTCCGGAGTCCGCACGTAGCTTTACGTGCGGACACCAATCCACGGACGACATGTGTCCCGGTTTTTTTCCCGTTTTACCGATTAACGGAGCAGCGAGATAACGACGGCTTTTCCGGCGACCCTACCAAACGCCGAGGGCGATTAATGGACTGTAAATACATTTCTCTCAGACCCGCCCGTTAGCGTCGAACGTGGGAATTTAAAGAAATATGTAGAGCGGTTCTGGTTAGTTTTTCCAAGAAACGAAATGAAGAGAGATACTAAAATCTCATTTCCTTTTCACAAGAACCAGAAGATGGAACGCTTGAAATAACAACCATTTTAGGCGATGATTAAATACAAATTCATCGAATGCTTCGCATTTTTTCTCGATTTATTAGTGATATTCTTGTTCATCTAAGAGAATATGTTCATTACTTCCAATTAAGCAATTTGGATGTTTTTTTGTCGAATATTTAATTTTGAATTTTTTTCATCAGACTGCTCTTTGGAGTGACCATTTTGACCTTTTGTAGTTTTTTTTTGCCAACTCCTTATGATTATATAGGGCATTGCAAAGGAAGCATTTGATGGCGCTTGGTGGTTTCGGGTGGTTTAGACTCACCCTCTTTGAGGGTACAGACCTTTTGATCTTCTTTTCTAATTTTTTTTGCCAACCTTATGATTATGTATGGGCATCGCAAAGGAAGCATTTGATGGCGGTGATTTCTGGTTTAGATTCATCGCGGTTACCTCTTTGGAGGGTACGACCATTTTGACCTTTTTTTTCGCTTTTTTGCCAACTCCTTATTATTATGTGGCATTATAATGGAAGCATTTTATGGCGTTTGGGTTTCGGTTGGTTTAGTGCATCAGACTGCATCTGGAGGTATAACCATTTTTGACCTTTTTTTCCCAATTTTTTTGCCAACTCCTTATGATTATGGAATTGAAAGATCATTGCAGTGGTTTTTGGGTGGTTTAGTGCATCAGACTATGTACCTCTTTGAGGGTACACAATTTTGTCCTTTTGACATATTTTTTTGCCAACTTCTTATGACATGTGTTTAACGCAGAAGCAAGAGATTGGAGATTGTTTTGGGTGATTTTGATCAGCATTTATGTACCACTTTGAGGGTACGACCTTTTGATCTTCTTTCCGCTTTTTTGCCAACTCATGATTATGTTGAACACTACAAAGGAAGCAATAGATTGTTTGGGTGATTTTGAGTGGGTATTTTGATTCAGATCTGTGTCTTTGAGCAGATCATTTGACCTTTTTTCACATATTTTTTTGCCAACTTATGACATGATGTAACATAAGGAAGCATTTGGAGATTGGGTGATTTTGGGTATTTTATCGTATTGTGTCTTTGAGGGTACGACCTTTTGATCTTTTGCCAACTCATGATTATCATTATAATGGAAGATTGGTGGGTGGTTTAGTGATCGTATGGTACCTCTTTGGAGGTACGATAATTTGACCCTTTGTAGTTTTTTTTGCCAACTTATGATTAGGGCATTAATGGAAGCATGATGAGGGGGGGTGGAATGTACTCAGTCTGTTCTTTGGAGGCTGACCATTTTGATCTTTTTTTGTTTTAACTCTTACGATGATTATGTAGAAGGAAGCATTTGATGGCTTTGGTGGTGGGTGGATTCTTGGAGTGCAGACCATTTTTTTTGACCTTTTTTTTGCCAACTCCTTATGATTAGGAGGCATTATAATAAGCATTTTGGTGGTAGTACTGATCATCAGGTACCTCTTTGGAGACACCATTTTGACCTTTTCCAATTTTTTGCCAACTCCTTATGATATGAATTGAGGAAGCATTTGCGGTTATGTTTGGGTGATTACCTGTTCTTTGAGGTACAGATCAATTTTGATCTTTTCATGTGCCAACTTCTTATGATTATGTTTGAATAAATGCATTTGATGGTTAGTGGGTGGTTTAGTGCATCAGATTTACGTACCTCCTTGAGATTCTGACCTTTTGCGCTTTAACTCCTTACGATGATTATGTATGCATGAAAGGATTAGCTGGTGATGCCGTTTGTACCTCTTTGGAGGGTACATTTTTGACCTTTTTTTTTTTATCCAACTCCTTATGATTATGTTGGGCAAGCATTTGAAAGTTTGGTGATTTTGGATTTTGCATTTGTACCTGTGTGGGAGTGTAGATCATTTTGACATTTTTCATATTTTTTGCCAACTTCTTATGATTAAGGAAGCATTTGATTTGGGTTTTATGGAGTGTATCTGTCTTTTGGAGGTAGATCATTTTGACCTTTTTTTTCACATATTTTTTGCCTTCTTATGATTATATTTAGCATTATAATGGAAGCATTTGATGGCGTGGTTTCGGTGGTTTAGTGCATATTACTGCTTCCTCTGAGGTGCACCATTTTGACCTTTTTCCATTTTTTATCCATTTATGATTATGTTTAGCATTATAATGGAAGCATTTGATGGAAGTTTGGATAATTTGGGTTTTTGCATTATTGTTCTTTGGAGATCATTTTGACATTTTTTCACTATTTTTTGCCTCTTATGATTAGTTGAAAGTTTTGATTGCGGGGTGAGGGTGCACGTACCAGTGCACTCGGGAGGGATCAATTTTGACCCACATGCGCCTTTATGATTATGTTTAAGCATTATAATGTAAGCATTTGATGGCGTTTCTGGTTTAATCTATACTGCATCTCTTTGGAGGTACGCATTTTGACCTTTTTCCATTTTTCAACTCCTTATGATTATGTTTAGATAATGGAAGCATTTGATGATTGGGTGATTTGCATGCATTTTTGGGAGTGCATTTTGACCTTTTGGCGCTTTTTGCCACATGATGTTGGGCAGCAAAGATTTGATGGCGGTGGTTTTGGTTTAGTACCCCAGTATTTTGAGACATGACCTTTTTTTCCATTTTTTTATCCAACTTTATGATTATGTTTTACATGGAAGCATTTGAGAAGTTTGGGTGTTTTGATTATTGCACCTTTGGAGGCTGATCATTTTGACATTTTTCACATATTTAACTTACGATTATTTAACATCAAGGAAGATTGATTTGGAGGTGGTATTAAGAATGACCGCACCTCTTTGGATCATCAATTTGACCTTTTCACATATTGCCAACTTCTTATGATTATATTTTAAAGATTATAATGGAAGCATTTTATGGCATTTTGGTGGTTTGGTTTAGTATCCGTACCTCTTTGGAGACATTTTGATCTTTTTCATTTTTTTATCCAACTTATGATTATGGGCATTATAATGGAAGCATTTGATAGAAGTTTGGTGATTTTGGGGTATTTTGCATGATACCTTTGGAGGAGATCATTTTGACATGTTGTTATTTATTGTAACATGGAAAGGAAGCATTTGTTAGTGCCGGTGGTTAAAGACCTGTACCAGATCATTGACCTTTTCAATATTTTTTGCCAACTTTTATGATTATGTTTAAAGCATTAAAAGATTGAGCGGTGATTTGTGACCATGCCTCTTTGGTTTTGACCTTTTCACATATTGTCAACTTATGATTATAGAGCATTAACGGAAGCATTGAGGCAGGGTGTTATGGTTTAGCGCATCATTGTGCTCTGGATACGACCATTTTGACCTTTTTTTGCAACTCAATGATTATGATAGGCATGTTGCATTTGAGGTGGTTTAATCCATTCTGGAGTACATGTGACCTTTTTCACATATTTTTTTGCCATGATTATGTTTAGATAAAAATTTTAAATGATAGTGTACCTGAGTACAAAACCGACCTTACATTTTTTTTATGATTATTTTAAGCTTTATAATGGAAGCATTTGATGGCGGGTGGTTTGATAAGTGCATCCGGGTGGCCATATCAAATGCTTCCATTATAATGCTCTAAATATAATCATAAGAAGTTGGCAAAAAATACGTGAAAAAAAATAAAATTGACCAGACTCCAAAGGTACAATGTGGTACGATGCACTAAACCACCCGTAAACCACAAACCGCCATCAAATGCTTGCTTTAAACATAATCATAAGAAAAAAAACATGTGAAAAAATATCAAAATGATCTCAGCTCCAAAGAGGTACTCAGGGTACAAATGCAAAATACTCACCCAAAATCACCCAAACTTCCATCAAATTCTTCCATTATAATGCCCTAAACATAATCATAAAGGAGTTGAAAAAAAAAAAAAGGTCAATGTCTATTCTCAAAGAGACACAGTATATGCACTAAACCACCCGTAAACCACAAGTCGCCATCAAATGCTTCCATTATAATGCTCTAAACATAATCATAAGAAGTTGGCAAAAAATATGTGAAAAGGTTAACCGATCTCAGACTCCAAAGAGGTATGGATACGATGCACTAAACCACCTTAAACCACCCATCATCAAATTTTCATTTGTGTTCTAAACATAATCATAAGAAGTTGGCAAAAAAACATGTGAAAAAATATCAAAATGACGTATCTCCAAAGAGGTATGGTACAAATGCAAAATGCCACCCAAAATCACCCAAACTTCTATCAAATGCTTCCATTATAATGCCTAAACATAATCATAAGGAGTTGATAAAAAATGGGGTCAAAATGGTCTATACCCTCCAAAGAAGTACACATGGTACGTATGCACTAAACCACCCAAAACCACCCAAATGCTATCAAATGCTTGTAATGCTCTATACATAATCATAAGAGTTGAAAAAAAAAACTACAAAAGGTCAAAATGGTCTCAGAATTCTCCAAAGAGGTACACGAGTACGATGCACTAAACCATCTAAACCACCCAAACCGCCATCAAATGCTTCCATTATAATGCCTAAACATAATCATAAGAAGTTGAAAAAAAACATGTGAAAAGGTCAAAATTGATCTCTCCAAAGAGGTACATGTGGTACGCACTAAACAAAAACCACCCAAATCGCCATCAACGCTTCCTTTGCAATACCCAATACATAATCATGAGTTGAAAAAAAACCGCAAAAGGTAAAATGGTCTGACCTCCAAAGAGGTACAGCATGACGCACTAAACCACCCGTAAATCACCCAAACCGCACCAAATATTTTCATTATAATGCTCTAAACATAATCATAAGAAGTTGGCAAAAAAATATGTGAAAAAAGGTCAAAATTGATATGTACCCTCCAAAGAGGTACACAGGGTACATATGCACTAAACCACCCAAACCACCAAACCGCCATCAATCTTTGAATGTCTAAACATAATCATAAGAAGTTGGCAAAAAACATGTGAAAAAGGTCAAAATGACCAGACTCCAAAGAGGTACACATGCTGCACTAAACCACCCAAACCACCCAAACCGCCATCAAATGCTTCCTTTAATGCCCTATACATAATCATTAGAGTTGACAAAAAATACAAAAAAAGGTCAAAATGGTCTGTACTCCAAAGAGGTAATGCAGTACGCACCACCCGAAACTACGAACCACCCAAATCGCCATCAAATGCTTCCATTATAATGCCTAAACATAATCATAAGAAGTTGGCAAAAAAACATGTGAAAAAGGTCAAAATTGATGCACTCCAAAGAGGTACAGGTGATGCACTAAACCACCCAAACCACCCAAATTGCTATCAAATGCTTCCTTTCAATGTTCTAAACATAATCATAAGAAGTCAAAAAAACATGTGAAAATGTCAAAATGATATGTACTCCATATAGGGTACAAATGCAAAATACCCACCCAAAATTACACAAACTTCCATCAAATGCTTCCATTATAATGCCTAAACATAATCATAAGGATAAAAAAAATGGAAAAAAGGTCAAAATGATGTACCTCCAAAGAGGTACTGCAACGCACTAAACTACCTAAAACCACCCAAATCATATCAAATGCTTCCATTATCATGCTCTAAACATAATCATAAGAAGTAAAAAACATGGAAAAAAGGTCAAAATTGATCATTCTCCAAAGAGGTAACTGTATATGCACTAAACCACCCGTAAACCACCCAAACCGCCATCAAATGCTTCCTTATAATGTCTAAACATAATCATAAGAGTTGGCAAAAAATGTGAAAATGTCAAAATGAACCTCCAAAGAGGTACAGTGGTACAAATGCAAAATACCCACCCAAAATCACCCAAACTTCCATCAAATGCTTCCATTATAATGCCCTAAACATAATCATAAGGAGTTGGATAAAAAAATGGAAAAAAGGTCAAAAATGGTCTATGTACCCTCCAAAGAGGTACGCAGGTACGATGCACTAAACCACCCAGAATCACCCAACCGCCATCAAATGCTTCCATTATAATGCCTAAACATAATCATAAGGAGTTGGCAAAAAAATATGTGAAAAAAGGTCAAAATTGATATGTACCCTCCAAAGAGGTACACAAGGTACAGATGCACTAAACCACCCAGAAACCACCCAAACTGCCATCAAATGCTTCCATTATAATGCTCTAAACATAATCATAAGGTAAAAAAATTGTGAAAAAAGGTCAATGATTGTACCTCCAAAGAGGTACAGATACGATGCACTAAACCACCCAAAACCACCCAAACCGCCATCAAAATCTTCCTTATAATGTTCTAAACATAATCATAAGAAAAAAAACATGTGAAAAATATCAAAATGATATGTACCCTCCAAAGAGGTATATTACACTAAATGCAAAATACCCACCCAAAATCACCCAAACTTCCATCAAATGCTTCTATTATAATGCTAAACATAATCATAAGGAGTTGAATAAAAAAATGAAAAGGTCAAAATGGTCTCACCTCCAAAGAGGTACTGTGATATGATGCACTAAACCACCCAAATCACCCAAACCGCCATCAAATGCTTCCATTATAATGCTCTAAACATAATCATAGAAGAAAAAAAAAATGTAAAAGGTCAAATTGCCATCCTCCAAAGAGGTACAGTGGATACGATGCACTAAACCACCCAGACTATCCAAATCCATCAAATGCTTCCTTTGAATATTCTAAACATAATCATAAGTTAAAAAAAATATGTGAAAAATGTCAAATGATCTCAGACTCCAAAGAGGTACATGTGAGTACAAATGCAAAATACCCACCCAAAATTACCCAAACTTCCATCAAATGCTTCCATTATAATGCTAAACATAATCATAAGAGTTGGATAAAAAAAAAAGGTCAAAATATCTGACCTCCAAAGAGGTACATGAGATGCACTAAACCACCCGTAAATCACCCAAACCGCCATCAAATGCTTCCTTGCAATGCCCTATACATAATCATAAGGAGTTGGCAAAAAAACTACAAAAGGTCAAAATGGTCCAGACCTCCAAAGAGGTACACAGAGTACATGCACTAAACCATCAAAACCACCCAAACCGCCATCAAATGCTTCCATTATAATGCTTTAAACATAATCATAAGTTGGCAAAAATATGTGAAGAAGGTCAAAATTGACCAGTCCAAAGAGGTACGGTACGCACTAAACCACCCGTAAACTACCCAAACCGCCATCAAATGCTTTGCAATGCCTATACATAATCATAAAGGAGTCAAAAATAAAAATGATGTTTCTAAACATAATCAAAAGTTGACAAAATAAAATGTCAAAATGATGGTACTCCAAAGAGGGGTACAAATGCAAAATACCCATCCAAAATCACCCAAACTTCCATCAAATGCTTCCATTATAATGCCCTAAACATAATCATAAGGAGTTGGATAAAAAAAATAAAAAAAGGTCAAAAATGGTCTGTACCCTCCAAAGAGGTACACAGGATACAGATGCACTAAACCAACCAGAAACCACCCAAACTGCCATAAAATGCTTCCATTATAATGCCCTAAACATAATCATAAGGAGTTGGCAAAAAACTAGAAAAGATCAAAATGAGTTCTCCAAAGACACAGATGCATGCACTAAACCAAAACCACCCAAATCGCCATCAAATGCTTCCTTTTGAATATAATGAACATAATCATAAGGAGTTGGCAAAAAAAAAAATGGAAAAAAAAAGTCAAAATTGGTCTGTACCCTCCAAAGAGGTACGGAGAGTACAGATACAAAATAACATATAAAAAATAGCCAATCTTTCAGTGGATAGTGAGAAGAACAGAGTAAACCCTAAATTCATTCAAGTTTGGGAATGCATGTGTAAATACCTCATGTAGTCACCTACAATACCTCAATTTATGATTTGTTATACGAGCGACGTCCGACGCCGATCGACAATGGAGCTAAGCGAGAAAAATCCTTCGCGGACGAGGAATGTCGAACGCCGGTAATGTTTCGCTCTTCTTCTCCCGCTTTTGAACGCTTACGGCGGGTCGCCGAGAAATGTATTTACGCTTATCGTTATCGCCATCGACGCACGGTCGCCGCTGGGAAAGCCGTCGTTATCTCACCGCCCGCACCCAGAAAACGGAAAAAAATCGGGACACATGTCGTCCGTGGATTGGAGTCCGCACGTAAAGCTACGTGCGGACTCCGGACGTAATATTTTCTCGCAAAGTAGAATCATCATTATTATCCAAAGATGGCCAAATCCATCCAAATATAGGGTGGACTATTTTTTATTAATGTCTTCAAAAAAGATAAAAATTGCTATTTGCAATCTTCATCTAATATGGAGTACTCAACAAGTATTGTAGTCAACACATCCATTAGTATGAAACTACTCTCTTTCCAAATGAGGTTGGCTGAAATTTAGATAGAAGGATCATAAAGATTTTGGCCTCTCCTCACTCTACATCATTTGTAGGGACAAAAGTTTAGGATGTTTTACTATCAAAGATCTGATATTGGGTTTGTTTTATGTATTAGCATTGGTTGGTGTTTTTGTCCTAAAGCTAAAGTTGTATATCCTAATCTTTTAATCAAGTTAAATTAAGAAGTGATGCCATTTGATTTTATTTTATTTTATATTATTTATTTTTATTTTTAATTATGGCTGTTACTCTCCACCATCATTCAAAATAAAGTTAAGGAATAAGTCAATTCAAATTCAACAATTTACACAGAGCCTCAAGCCATCTGGCCTGTAAGGTCAAGTTATAAAACCCAACTTTTGAGATATCTACACAGATTTTAAGTTTCTTCTTTCAACATTTTTGACATGCAATACCCAATTTCATGATTGAGGTGACAAAGTGTTCACTAATACACACTTTCAAAATACAAATACAACTTCAAATCAAGTTGGCATAAAGCCTCATCAAATTAAAAATTAATTTTAATTAAAACATAAATTAATCTCAAATTTCTCTAGTAATCTTTTTAAAATTGAGATATAGGTTCTCAAACTATGCTAAAGCAGCTTAAATTCATAATCCTAAAACTTTCAATCTAGCTCTATCAAATTGAGAAATAAGTTTTCTTAAACTTAACATAAAACTATTAAGTTTGTATGATCACTTCACAGGCAAATCATTAAATCCCAAAATATTTGAGTTTTGTTTTTACTAAATATTTGAGATGCAAACTTAAATCTTACTAAATAAAAAAATATTCATATTTTTTTTACAATAAATTTTTTTATATTCTTAAATATAAAATTTTCATCTTACTAAAAAAAAGGAGAAAATTTTTTTAAAAAAATTCTCATTTCTCATAAAAAAACTATTTATGTTATTCATAAAAAAATATTTCGACTCCTCTCTCTCTCTCTCTCATTCATTCTCACACGTTAAAATGAGAACAAAATAATAATAATAATATGTGGCTCATTATCACTCGTCTTTCAATCTCTCTCTCTCTCTTGTCATAAAGAAAAAAAAACTTTGGAGTTCATGATCCCTCCTCTTTTAAAGATAAAATAAATATAATAAAATAAATAAATGTTAATAATTAATTAATAAATAAATAGATAAATTGATAAATATGATAATTTTAAATCTTCATAATTTTTAGATAAACTTATTTTATTTAATATAATTTGGATGATAAATGTTAATAGAAGTGATTTAAGTTATTTTGAAGATTTTTGTAAATTTTTGAATTTTTATTTGATTTATTTTATTAAAATAGATAATTTAAATTTCGAATTTTAATTTCTTCTAGTCTATAAGTCTTTTTTTACTTAAGCTTTTTATCATAGGTGTATCTTAATTTTAATTTCAATCTCTAAAAATTTCAACTGTATCCGACTTATATTTTTAAAGTAATTAATGAAAATTTTTTTCACTAAAATCTAAATTAAGTTCAAATCATTCGTAAAATTTGGGGATTTTGGTTTTGTTGGATTTTTCTTGAAAAAATGAATCCAACGAGCCCTTTTTTGTAATTTTTGGTAAGGTATTTTATTTTCTATGAATTTTTAAAGTTTCAGATGATTTAAGTAATGTTTAAAATTAAAAAAATTTAATTTTTTTCTATTTAATCAAAGATCGCTGCATGGCGTGGTAATGCGCGGCTACGACCGAAGCGAAAATTATGCACGCGGAGATCGCGACGCGACGATTTTATCCAGATCGCTCGATCACGATCGGATGATCTTGATCGTCGCACGATCCGAGTCCGTGATCGCCGACGGCTGCGTAACTGAGCCGCTGATCGTGAACCGCTAGATCGGACTCAAAATGCATCCGCAATCGAAGACTGACCGAGCGATCAATGCGCGATCCAAGCCGTCCGATCTCGCGAACCATGGGATCAGATGGTTGCTGCTGTTAGGTCGGTGTAAACAGTTAAATCGAGGGATTAGGGAGAAAAATGAGAAATTCTAAGTGAAAACTTGTCCAAATAGATTCATTTTCAAGTCGATTCACACCAGAAAATAATTATTTTCTAATTGGGATAATGTAAAATATAAAAAGGAAGGATTATCTAGAATAAGCTTTTAAAATCGCACGAACAATCGTCATAAATGAAGGATCTCAAGGCCGGCTACGGTTCTTTTTTTAAAGTTAACTCACCGGGAATGATTATCGGCGACAGTGATGACTCGAGCACACTGTTGAGTGAGGAAGAGGTCTTGGAATGAGCTTCGATCTTTGCCTTCTTTTCAGAACGATGTATCTTCTGATGCTTATTGTTTTCTTGTCGAAATCAATCTGATTTTGGTGTTTCTAGCCTAAGAGAGATGGGGAAATGGTTGTTGGTTGTTTTGGGAGCTCTTGGTGGCTAAATAGTAGTAGGAGGAATAGGAATGTAGCCTCATTTTTCTCTCCTTTAATAGTGATCGAAAATCCACTTTTTTTGATTTTTTTGTCTCCAAAGTATTGTCATTTTGCTTGCGGTGGTCAGGATGGATGATTGATTGATTGATGATTTGAATTTTTGCTCCAAAATCCTCTCGTCATATGATGATATGAATGTCATGGATTGAGAGTTGAATACATGTGATGTAGAGAATTAAATGAAGTTGGGTGGAATCTTATGTGAGGGAGGACCCATGAGAGATTTAATTGGGTTTGGGTCGGGTTTGGGTCATATCGGGTTAAGTTGACCAATTGGTCAAATTGGGTCAAACCAAGACTTATGTTAGATTCAAATGACAATTTGAATAGTTTTGGTATGATCACTTTGATTTAATTTGGCTTAAAATTTGATTTTGGTTCATTTAAAATTAAATGGGTCAAATGAGTTAAGTTGACTAATTTGACAAAAATTGGCTAAATTAGCTTGGGTTATGAGTTGATTCATGTTTAATTGGCTAATTTAAGATAAATGTGGTTTTTGGTTTGAATCAATTTTGATTTAATTGTGATGTAAGTCAAATTCACCCTTTAGGTCAATTTGGGCTAAATGGCTCAATTGGGTTCGATTAATTAAATTGGGTTTAATTATGGCTTTAATTTAGTTCAATAAGCAATTGAGAATGAACTTAAGCTAATGGTTACATTTAATTTGGGTTAGATAATTGTTTGACCCAATTTGATCTTTTAGACCAATTTGGATAAACTTTGGATTGAATGGCTAATTGGGCTTCGTTTAGCTCAATGAGTGGTAAAGTCATATTTAAATATTAAATTTGGGTTGATTCAAGTCATTGGTTTCAATCAGTTTGATATAAGATGAGTTCTAGCTAGTTTAGTTCACGTCATTGATGTGAGGGTCGTGGAGGGAGGTCATGATTGTCTTGTTGATTTTTTTGATGGGATTGTTGATCTGTGTTTTCTGAGACACTCTTACATTTTCTTATAGATTATTTAAATTATTTTTGATGGCCATTAATAGCCTCATCAGCAGAAATTTTCACTTCCACATGATAAATCAAGTCGATATATGAGCGGGCCGTATCTCGCATTAGTGACGTGTATAAAAACCCAAGATGGAGCCCTCTAAAGAAAACTCTTAGTAATTCAGGGTCAACCCCAGGTATTTGATTAGTTTCTAAGAAAAACCTCTAGAAGTACCTTTTAAGTGATTCACCTTTATTTTGATTAAAGCCTGAAAAATGAGAGAAATCTTTAATGATCTTCCGGTTTACAATAAACTGTTCTACAAAAATTTTAGCGAGTTAGCTAAAGGTATGGATAGATCCCCTGAGAAGCGAGTAAAACTAAGTGCGGGCTTGACCCTTGAGGGTGATTGGAAAGACCTGACAAAGTAGTGTGTTAGGACCTCGTCGGATATGCATGATAGTTTCGTAATGATCGATGTGTTCATATGAGTCAGTTGCCCCATCATAGGAGTCGATGCTCAGAAGCTTAAAACCTACGGGAATAGGATGTTGAAGAATAGTTTCGGCTAAAGGTGAAGACTTCTGACAGCCGTGGTGAGAGGGAAGATGATTTATGTCTTTAAGGTGGAATTTTTTTGCATTAAGCGTTGTAATTCCACACATGTAACATGATGGGTGGAATCAACAGGGAAAAAATGTGCCAAGCTATCGGGAATAATTGATGTGTTAGCAATCATGCGAGTTGGATGAGTAAAACTGTGAGGTCAAGATCGCATTGGAAGTGGAGGAACTTCACTTGATGGCAGAATGTCATGTAAGACTTTGATCTCTCTACTAACGATCGATCTTGGGGAGATGCGTTGTCGCAAAGAAGGGTCGCCGTGTTTCTCATAAAAGTCGAATTATCTTATTTCGAGACTCTTCCATTCAACGAATATGATCTTCTAGAGAAGTTTCTGTTGCACCTTCACCAATAGGGTCATGCCTATCAGGGGGAAGTGAAAGTCTTTGGTGGGAATAGTTTGAGTGATGAGAGTTGGAGCAGAGGTCTCCGCTATGGTAGTATTACGCTGCTGGCTTAAAGTGTTCAAAGAGCGACAGGGATAAACGCCTCACGTGACGACGTCAAATTGTTGCGTCCTAGAAAATCAGTTGCGGTTGAATAAAATTTTATACCTTAGCTTTGTTGAGAAATCTAGCACACACATAGATATTTGAAGAGATAAAGCGAAACTTCAGGATTTTTACGTGAAAAAATCTTGAAAATAGGGAAAAAAATTATGGGGCTTAGCCTAGTAAAAATGTTCCATTATATATCTGTTTTGGAGTACAAAATTTAAGTTTTTTTATAATGGATTACGAGGAAAAGCCCCAATGAAAATCCAAAAAATCGTGACAATACCGGTGGTAAGGGTAATCGGGTCAGTAAATGGCAGGCCAATGAATGATGGTTGTTGGTGATGATCTGTCGACTGTCGGGTGGTGGCAGCTGGCGATGGAGACCGGTGACGGCGGTCGGCAGTGACCAACAATAGTGTCCGATAGTGGTTGACGGCGGAGACCTACGATGGTGGTCACCATGGACCGGGCGCCGATGACCGGTGGTGGTATGGGACTGGTCGGCGGTCGACGCGGCGAGGATCGACGTGGTGGCGGCCGACGCAATGGTGGCCGGGCGAATGATCGGTTGCGGCTGTTTGGCGGATAACCGACGGTGGTGGTCAGTGACCATCGACAAGTGACACGATTATACTTGAAAGTTTTTCAAGCCTCAGAGCTCTCTCTTCTCTTTAATTTGACCTCTCATGGTGAATGATGTATTTATAGATGGTGTTTAAAATTTGCAAAATCCAAACCTCTCCATCACACGGCTCGAAATGATTTCTTTGATCATCTCATGTATTTTAAGTATTTGAATGCTCAAATGAATGCATAATTAGGAGATCTTGGGCTTGTTAGATCCGGCTTATCAAGACGCTCGATTTGACTATAAGTACTTCATATTTAGGAGCCGACTGATATCCTGAAGTTTTCAATTATATTTTAAGCGTTTGATCTGGATTAGTCTAGATTCAGAATCAAATTATTTTCGACATCAAAATTTGGGCTTCAACTAATTGAATTTTCATTGTCATATCAATTTATACGAGTGCAAAATTGTTTATATAAATTAAAATATAAGTTTTTATTCTATTATCATAGATTTTTTTAATATATAATATTAATAAATTTATTTATTATTTTAATATTTTTTATTATTTTGCATCTAGCTTTATGATTAGATCAAATAAATTCAATCCAATAACAATAACTAACGCTCATTCTTTTCCTTTCCGTAATCGAGAAGTGGATACTTCAATTACAATTTATCCGAAGTAAAAGTCCGCCGTTGCATTCTTTGCCGTTGGATAAGATCCGACGGCTGATAAGCCCCAAAAATTTTTCCGGGCACCAGCTTCAACTGTGTGTATAAATGGATAACTCAATGCGATGAAAACCCTAACTCATTAGTTTAAGTATGAGGTGCATGCAGAATGGCTGGCCTCTTTCACCAGCCTTCTCCACGGCCAATGATTACTTTGATCTAACCTCATCCCTCACTCTATTGGGGCGATGACAATGAAATCCATCAGGGATAGAGATCTTACCCCGTGTTAGGAATGCTTTTGAGGGTGCTTCAGAGATCTCAATGCTTATCTTTCTATAGCTCCGGAGCAGCTTGGACGGCCCGCTTGCCTACGGGAAACCGCTGCTTCTGTGCATCATCAGTTCATAACACGTGGGTAGATCTTCTTGATGATGGAAATAAGGTTAATCTGAGTCCTATGACTGGCTATTTCTTTGCCCACATCCTATCAAATTGGTTTTCCAGTGATCTATATGAATGCGCGAGTAATTCTAAGCTAGCTTCTCGGCAAACAGTTTTTTGAAGTCATTAAGCCATACGGTGAAATATATAAGAGTTGTGTGCTATGTATGAAATGCCTCTTTCTTTAATACAGGGCAGTGGTCGGATTTAACGGATTTAGGGCCTCTTTGGGAGCATGACCCGAGAATTCCTTAAATTCTAATCTTAAACCCTAAATTAATTGAAAAATTCTTAAAATTTTGCAATTGTCAAAAGTAGTAATATTAAATTTTATTATTGTGTGCTAGAAATTCAGTCACAGTAGAATAAAATTTTATGTCTTAATATTGTTGAGAAATCACATATACAGATTCAAGAGAATTTAAACCCAGATTTTATAAAAACTCCAAAAAGAGGAAAAATCACTTGTCGAAAAAATTTTCCACTATATATTTGTTTTAGAGTACAAAGTTTATTTTTTCCCGATGACGAGATTACAAAGTTTATGTGAAAATCTTACAACGGAAATCTCAGAATCAGGTAACAATAGCTACGAATAGATCAGAATGTTGTGGTTGTAGACAAATAGACTACGGTGATGATCCCAGAACCATCGGGTATGTGGCGGACCGATGCCTGGTCGACGATCTCCGTGACAACAATAGTACCGGCGGGCCGACAGTTAGCGGCGACCGACGACGCTCGCTGGATGTGACGGAACGGTGTGGCTACGGCGGGCGGCAACCGGCGTGAGACGACGACGGTTGACGGTGGTCAGCGGCGGTGGCCGGCGACGGTGATCGATGGTGGCGAGGATTGGCGGTGGTGCTCAATGGCGGTGGTTGACATTTCTGTAAATGCGGGGCTATTTATATATTAAAGGAGTGACGTTTCTCTCAATGCATGCAAAATTCAAACCACTCCATCGGATTGCTCAAAATGATTCATTTGATCATCTGATGTAATTTTAAGTATTTGAATGCTCAAATGAAGTCAGAATTAGGATATCTTGGACTTGTTAGATCCGGCTCGATAAGACGCTCGATTTGATTATAAACACTTCATATTTAGGATTGATATCGTAAGTTTTCAAAGATTTGATCCGTTAGTTTAACTCGTAATTATATCGCTTTCGACATCAATATTTGTGCTTCAACTAGTGCAATTTTCACTATCATATCACCTATAAATTCTTAAATTTCTTTCTCCATCATTTTAGCTTAAATTTCGGGTTTAAGAAATCTAGGACTCGGCAAGATTGATGAATTCTTGTTATTCACATACCACTCATTTCGTAGATGCGACTCCGACGGCCTCCAAGTAGTCATTCACCTATTAAAATCTGTATTTTATGCTTTGCCACGTGTCCAAATTTGATTTGTGTTCGTATGCAGAGCTACATCCGAACTCCGCACATAATATTTTCTTCCCCATTTACGACTTCTCGTTGTCTAGGGTTTCAAGCTTTATAAAGAAAAGATGTTATTCATCGTGAGGTGGTTCTTATTGGGGGCATTTTTGGTTCAAAAAGTATTTTGAAGGATATTTGTCCAAATAAAAATATAATAAGGATAGTAGTTAAAATATTTGATTTATGAGACATATAAAGTGAATTTTTTTTTATTAAATCCTTCCTAGGTGAAATCCTATAGGCGATGATAATGATTGAAAATTCACTATGGAAGACGATTTTCCCTGCACAATAGTAAAGGGTGGGATTCCTTTTGATGGCGTGTTGGAAATCAAAATGTTTCTTTTTTGCGACAGCTACGTCATTGTGTATAATTGTTTGAATTAGAATCATTTTTTTTAAATAGATGAGGTGGCTTGTGAGCTGACTCGGAATTATAAAATTAAGTTGGAGCTTGAGCTCAAACTCAATTAATTATGTTATAATAATAAATGATCATGTGTGATATATGGATTCATGATGAAAATGTGAGAAGATTTGGTAATATATAAATGCCAATATATTACCAATAGCATTATTGTCGCGAATATAAAGGTTCTATCATTAAGAAAAGCCAATCATAAATCATTGTCAATTCTTGCCACTTGTACCATCAACCAATCATCAATTAGTAGCAATGTTAACTAAGTTTTAGTTCATGCAAGTGTGCCCAAGTTTCTTTGATTCATCAAAATGCTAAAGAAAGAGTATGATGAGCAACTATAATATGGATTATAAAAATTGCATGATCACATTACGCAATGTTTGGTTTATTGCAAAAGTAAAGTATTTGAAATGTATAGATTTTAAAAATTTTGGTGATTGATTTAAATAATTTGGAATGCAGCATAAAATTTTGTTATATTCCAAAATCACTTTTAGTTTAAATTTGATATATTTGGAATTTGTCTAAATTTGGGGGAATTTTAAATGCCGTTCGATGTAAAGTTGCCCCCTACTCATCGCCACCCGTCGTGGCCTCGTCATCGAAATCATTAGTATTTTACTTTATATTACGTAATTCTGTCAAACAAGAAAAACAAACTCTTATATTTATAAGATTTTCAATCGAACAATTTAAAAGTAATTCAAATATATTATTTACATTTTACACTATATTTCTAATTCAGCTAGCCAAATAGCTCTTTAAATTTGCAGGCAAGTTCTTATATCTTGATCCATAGAACTTAATTGAAACACTTTGATTTTGAATGATGGAGGCCATGATTTTTCTTTCTTGAATATGGTTTATGAAGATGATATTATATTGTTGAAGTTGCAAGTGATAGGAATCAGTTGAGAATGATGAAGCACACAGTCATGCAATCTTAGTTTTCCTTCTATGTGGTTAGCCTAAGAATAGGAGCTGGACTCCTCTAAATAGGGAAGGCTTCTTTCTTGCTCTCTCTCTTTACAGAAGGAATCTCCTTGAATTTTGAGGGTATCAAATGCAAAATAGAACCAAAAGGAAGTGAATCAATCCAATAAAACAAGTTTTTATATGAAAGATTTTTTATGGCTGATTTTTTGTTTGTTTGTGGATTTGGGGAATGCATAAAAACTATTTTGTAGGGCTTTTGGTGGGAGTTTGTGAGGTAATTAGGAAGATACCATAATTTTAAATTTGGAAAATCATCATAACACCTAGTTAACCCTAATTTTGGTTTTCATCAAGAAGTGATGGTTTTGATAGTTTGGAATTGATGGAACTCAATTTCTGGATAACATTGATATGTTGGGCTGGTAGCGGATTGCAATGGGGCTAAGCCATGACAGTGATGGAAGAAATTAGGGTTATAGTGGAGGGATAGCTAAATCGTAATTCTAGGTTTATAAAAGAGTTTTTATAGTCAGCATGGTTTTTTTTTTCTGTTCAAATTTTTTTTTAAATGATGGGTGATCAAAATTTAAATCTCTTGTGCATCTCTTAGCTTCACTTTAAACATTATTTTAATCAAACTCTTATAATGCATTAGTAGATATAAACAAATAAAAACTTCTTTTTGTGAAATGTTTTTCATGTTTCTGTAGTTGACACAATAGACAACAGTACAAGCTACTAGCGTTGCTTCAAATTTGGTTGAGATCATTCAATGTGCAGGCTTCAAGTTGCAGACACTTTATTTGAGTGTTGAAGATGAGGAAGACGCCATTAAATAATGTATAGAGAACTGATGTGCCCATCCTTCTTGATTATCTCTCTATTTTTTATTATACTCACTTTTTTTTGCAATGGGTATCCACCCAACACCTCACCCATCTTGTGGGTGGGGATGTTGTTGTGACTAATCCCACGGGGGCCTAGCGTCACATTCATCACCCACACGTGTCGGGTCCTGTTGACCTCACTTTTGGAGTGAGCTCTTAACCTCCTCTTCTTAGACTTAGGACTCTTCTAGACACTAAGATTTTCTTAGTCATAAGACATATCTAGTGATTAGGTGAACACCTAACCTAAGCCTGAGACTTAGGTGTTAAAGATAAGATTAGCTATTTTTTAAGGAAATTACCTATCCCATAGCCTAAACCTAATCTAGATACACTTTCTCAAATCAAACCTAGACTCAATTCTCAAATCAAATCTCAAATTCAAATTCAAATTCCAAATCTAATTTCAAATTTTGACTCCAAATGATTGAAACCCAAAATCAGATCCAAACCCTAAAACCCCTTCCTACGCCATATGAACCATATTAATAAGCTTAGCCAAAACTTTCCTTAAATCAAATCAAACTCAATTGATCTCTTTATAAATCAATTATTCCTTCATTTATATTCACAAATATAAATGAAATCCAAATTCAAATGACCAAAACTATATCGAAAATCAAATCCAAACTCAATCTAAACCCCTTTAATCCAATTCTTTGGACTTAGCCAAATTCTATCCAGATCAAGTCAAAACTAATGAATTTTCTATTGAATCAATCATTCATTCAATTATCTACCCAAATATAAATGAAACCTACAATCATCAAATCAAATCGAAACCAACCTAAGTCAAACCCAATTAGCCCTTTTGACTTGAAAATTTCAAATGAGCCAAAATCCCTTAGACTCCAAATTGATTATCGTTGAACTTATATTTTAATTTAGGGCTCATATATAAGTTCAACTAAATTCGAATCAAACCAAAACCAAACTAATAGACTCACTTAGGTGCACTTGACCTAAAGTGACCTAAATGACCCATTTGAGCCAACTTCTAATCCAAACCAAATTGGATTGAACCAAGCTCACCAAAATCTTACACAATGATTGCTGATCACCCTAGGATGATCAATTACAATCAATTGGGCCAAACCAAGCCCAATTGACCATTTGATCCAAATTGACCCAAATTGGCCTAAAGAACCAAATCGGGTCAAATCATGATCTAACCCAAATTGATTGTAACCAATGGCTCAAGCTCATTTCAAATTGATTACTGAACTTAACCAAAGTCATAATTAAACCCAATTTGATCAATCGAGATAATTGGGTCAGCTTGACTCAACCTAGCCTAAATTGGCCTAAATCAATATTAAATCCAAATTAATTCAAACCAAAGATCACATTCATCTTCAATTAGTTAATTGAACATGAATCAACTCATAACCCAAGTTAATTTGGTCAATTTTGGTCAAATGGGTCAATTTGGCTCAAAATGACCCGTATGACCCAAATTGGGCCAAATCCCTTGAAACCAAGCCAAAACCCATTGGGGGCTGATCAAATTCGACCCAAACTCATTTGGGATCAGCCCAAAATAAACCCAACCCATTTTAAATCTCTCATGAATCCTCCCCCACATAGGATTCCACCCAAGAGTGCTATCACAATGAGAGAAATCACCCCTCACGAATTCAATCACATACCATCGCTCATATGTTCGATAACGCTCATATTGTGGCACCTCATCATAATGTTTAGGCATATTTCACAAATAGTGTTAATTTAACTCATCATTTCATGTTACTTGGCTAATTTACAATCCCTTTTCATCTTTAGTAGATTTAAATTGTTCTCATTTTATGGACATTTATGACATCTTGTTCAAGAAAAAATTCTATTAATAGATGAGCAATCTATTCTTTGACGAAGTATTCAAGAATCTTTTTCTTTGATTGATATCATTATTTAGTTTTTAATTTTGTTAAGGTTTAAACTATCTAATATTGAGTCATATTAGGGAATGTCAGATCCATATGAATATATTGATCATTATTAAATTATTATGTATATTCAACAAAAACCTAATACTATTTTGTTGTATATTTTTTATTACTTTCAAGATTAAGACCTCTGTACCTATATCTTACTCTCTCGTATGAAGAGCTATTCGTAGTTTTGAAGAAGTAGCTAAACTCTTTGTGAAATAATTTATTGTGAATACAAGTTTTTATTATAGTCTCACTAAGAAAATATTTTCAAAAATTCTATTTTGAGCTTGTCAAATATCAGAGGTAGACCTTAAATTATTAAGTAGAGTTTTTCGTTGATAACTTGATGTTCATTGATGTAAGAAATAATTGCTCTTATGGTGATCTTTGCAGCCATTTTAAAGATTACTTAATATAGATGAAGCTATAAATGTACATCAAAAATATTTCAAATAATTTACTGATAAACATAAAAATTTTATTCTCTTGTATTATTTTTTATTATTTATACGAGTGCTAAATTATTTATATAAATTAAAACATAAGTTTTTATTCTATTATAATAGATTTTTTAATATATGATATTGATATTTTTATTTATTATTTTAATAATAATTATTATTTTGCATCAAGTTTTACGATTAGATCAAATGAATCCAATCTAATAACAACCACTAAAGGCTCATTCTTTAAGCGCTTGGCCTTTCTCGTACTGTAATTTTGTAACCGAGAAGTGGATACTTTAATTTATCCGAAGCTAAAGTCCGCCGAGAAGTGGATAAGATTTTCCGGGCACCATATAAATGGATAACTCAATGCGATGAAAACCCCAACTCATTAGTTTAAGTATGAGGTGCATGGAGAATGGTTGCATCTTCCGCCAGCTTTCTCCACGGCCAATGATTACTTTGATCTGACCTTCTCTCTCACTCTAACGGAGCGATGACGATGAAATCCATCAGCGTCGGAGATCTTACCCCGGGTTAGGAATGCTTTCGAGGGTGCTTCAGAGATCGCAATGCTTATCTTGCTATAGCGCCGGAGCAGCTTGGACGGCCCGCTTGCCTGCGGGAAACCGCTGCTTCTGTGCATCACCGGTTCATAACACGTGGGTAGATCTGCTTGATGATGGAAATATGGTGAATCTGAGCCCTGTGACTCGCTATTTCTTTGCCCACAACTTGTCAAAATCCAAACCTCTCCATCACACGGCTCAAAATAATTTTTTTGATCATCTCATGTATTTTAAGTATTTGAATGCTCAAATGAATGCATAATTAGGAGATCTTGGGCTTGTTAGATCCGGCTTATCAAGACGCTCGATTTGACTATAAGTACTTCATATTTAGGAGCCGACTGATATCCTGAAGTTTTCAATTATATTTTAAGCGTTGATCCTGGATTGATTCGTAATCAAATTATACATCAAAATTTGCTTCAACTAATTTTTTCATTGCCATATCAATTTAGTGCTAAATTGTTTATATAAATTAAACATTCTATTATCATAGATTTTTTTAATATATAATATTAATAAATTTATTTATTATTTTAATATTTTTTATTATTTTGCATCTAACTTTATGATTAGATCAAATGAATCCAATCCAATAACAATAACCAACGTTCATTCTTTTCCTTTCTCGTAATCGAGAAGTGGATACTTCAATTACAATTCATCCGGAGTAAAAGTTCGTCGTTGCATTCTTTGCCGTTGGATAAGATCCGATGGCTGACAAGCCCCAAAAAGTTTTCAGGGCACCAGCTGCAATTGTGTGTATAAATGGATAACTCAATGCGATGAAAAGCCTAACTCATTAGTTTAAGTATGCGGTGCATGCAGAATGGCTGGCCTCGTTCCCCAGCCTTCTCCACGGCCAATGATTACTTTGATCAAACCTCACCCTCACTCTATTGGGGCGATGACGATGAAATCCATCAGGGATAGAGATCTTACCCCGTGTTAGGAATGCTTTCGAGGGTGCTTCAGATATCTCAATGCTTATCTTTCTATAGCTCCGGAGCAGCTTGGACGGCCCTCTTGCCTACGGGAAACCGCTGCTTCTGTGCATCAGTTCATAACACGTGGGTAGATCTTCTTGATGATGGAAATAAGGTTAATCTGAGTCCTATGACTGGCTATTTCTTTGCCCACATCCTATCAAACTGGTTTTCCAGTGATCTATATGAATGCGTGAGTAATTCTAAGCTAGCTTCTCGGCAAACAGTTTTTTGAAGTCATTAAGCCATACGGTGAAATATATATAAGAGTTGTGTGCTATGTATGAAATGCCTCTTTCTTTAATACAGGGCAGTGGTCGGATTTAACGGATTTAGGGCCTGTTTGGGAGCATGATCCGAGAATTCCCTAAATCATAATCTTAAACCCTAAATTAATTGAAAAATTCTTAAAATTTTGCAATTGTCAAAAGTAGTAATATTAAATTCTATTGTTGTGTGTTAGAAATCCAGTTGCGATAGAATAAAATTTTACGTCTTAATATTGTTGAGAAATCGAAAACACATACTGATATTTAAAGAGAGCATGAGAAACTCCAGGATTTTTATGTGAAAAAACTCTGAAAAGAGGGGGAAAAATTACGATACCTTGCTCAGTAAATATTTTCCACTATATATCTATTTTAGAGTACAAAGTTTACTTTTTTTCGATAATGGGATTACAGAGTTTATGTGAAAGTCTGACAACGAAAATCCCAAAATTAGGTAACAATACATGCAACCAGAAGTTGCCAGAAGCAGCTTATTAGTCAGTAATTTTAGATTGTGCGATATCCGATAACCGCCGGGTGGTGGCAGCGTTAGTGACCGCGGTCGGTGGCACGGTGACCAACAATAGTGACGGTGGCGGCGATGTGCGCGGCGACCGACGACGCCTCGCTGGATGTGACCAGGCGGTCGACGGTGCAAGAATGAGCGGTGGTGGGAGGCACAACAAACAATGGTGCCAGGGCGAGGATAAGCGGGTGGTCGACGCGGTGGCCGGCGCGGTGAACTAACCAGCGGTGGTCAACGGCAGAACCGACGGCGGTGGCAGCGATGGTCGCCGCAATGATCGGCGAGGACCGGCGCAGTGGTGGCCGGCGGTGGTGCAGATTGATGATCATGGCGGTGATGGCGGCGCGCGTGATGATGATCGGTGGCGGTCAACGCCGAGGCCGGCGTTGCTGATGACGGCGAATGGTCGGCGACCGTTGACCGTTGACCGTTGTCCCGATTATGCTTGGAGGTTTTTCAAGCCTCGAAGCTCTTTTTTCTTCTTAGCTTGGCTTTTTCTCATGTGAAGAATGAGAGGCTATTTATGATTAGAGGAGTGACGTTTCTGTAAATGCATGCAAAATCCAAACCACTCCTGATTCAAAATTATTCATTTGATCATCTGATGTATTTTAAGTATTTGAATGCTCAAATGAAGTTATAATTAGGATATCTTGGACTTGTTAGATCTGACTCGATAAGACACTCGATTTGATTATAAACACTTTATATTTAAGTGTCGATTGATATCACAGAGTTTTTTAAGCGTTTGATCTGGGTTAGTCTTAACTCATAATTAGATTATTTTTGACATCAATATTTGTGCTTCAATTAGTGCATTTTTTAGTATCATATCACCTATAAATTCTTAAATTTCTTTCTCCATCATTTTAGCTTAAATTTCGGCTTTATGAAATCTCGGACTTGACAAGATTGACGAATTCTTGTTATTCACATACTACTCATTCCGTAGACGCGTTCTCCGACGGCCTCCAAGTAGTCATTCACCTATTAAAATCTGTATTTTATGCTTTGCCACATGCCCAAATTTGTTTTACGTTCGTATGCAGAGCTACATCCAGACTCCGCTCGTAATATTTTCTTCTCCATTTACGACTTCTCGTTGTCTAGGGTTTCAATCTTTATAAAGAAAAAATGATATTCATCGTGAGGTGGTTCTTATTGGGGGCATTTTTGGTTCAAAAAGTATTTTGAAGGATATTTGTCCAAATAAAAATATAATATGGATATTAGTTCAAATATTTGATTTATGAGACATATAAAGTGAAATTTTTTTTATTAAATCCTTCCTAGGTGAAATCCTACTTGTAGTCAAGCAACCTTTACTTAGGCAATGATAATGATTGAAAATTCACTATTGAAGACGATTTTCCCTGCACAATAGTAAAGGGTGGGATTCCTTTTGATGGCGTGTTTGAAATCAAAATGCTTCTTTTTTGCGACAGCTACGTCATTGTGTATAATTGTTTGAATTAGAATCATTTTTTTTTAAATAGATGAGGTGACTTGTGAGCTGACTCGGAATTATAAAATTAAGTTGGAGCTTGAGCTCAAACTCAATTAATTATGTCATAATAATAAATGATCATGTGTGATATATGGATTCATGATGAAAATGTGAGAAGTTTTGGTAATATATAAATGCCAATCTATTACCAATGGTATTATTATCGCAAATATAAAGGTTCTATCGTTAAGAAAAGTGAATCATAAATCATTGTCAATTCTTGCCACTTGTACCATCAACCAATCATCAATTAGTAGCAATGTTAACTAAGATTTAGTTCATACAAGTGTGCCCAAGTTTCTTTGATTCATCAAAATGCTAAAGAAAGAGTATGATGAGCAACTATAATATGGATTATAAAAATTGCATGATCACATTACGCAATGTTTGGTTTATTGCAAAAGTAAAGTATTTGAAATGTATAGATTTTAAATATTTTGATGATTGATTTGAATAATTTGGAATGCAGCATAAAATTTTGTTATATTCCAAAATCACTTTTAGTTTAAATTTGATATATTTATTCGGGGAATTTTAAATACGACATTTGATGTAAAGTCGCCCCTTACTCATCGCCACTCGTCGTGGCCTCGTCATCAAAACCATTAGTATTTTACTTTGTATTACGTAATCCTAACAAACAAGAAAAACAAACTCTTATATTTATAAGATTTTCAATCGAACAATTCAAAAGTAAATCAAATATATTATTTACATTTTACACTACATTTCTAATTCAGCTAGCCAAATAGCTCTTTAAATTTGCAGGCAAGTTCCTATATCTTGATCCATAGAACTTAATTGAAGCGCTTTGATTTTGAATGATGGATGCGATGATTTTTCTTTCTTGAATATCGTTTATGAAGATGATATTATGTTGTTGAAGTTGCAAGTGATAGGAATTAGTTGAGAATGATGAAGCACACAGTAATGCAATCTTAGTTTTCCTTCTATGTGGTTAGCCTAGGAATAGGAGCTCGACTCCTCTAAATAGGGGAGGCTTCTTTCTTGCTCTCTCTCTTTACAGAAGGAATCTCCTTGAATTTTGAGGGTATCAAATGCAAAATAGAACCAAAAGGAAGTGAATCAATCCAATAAAACAAGTTTTTATATGAAAGATTTTTTATGGCTGATTTTCTTTTTTTTGTTTGTGGATTTGGGGAATGCATAAAAACTATTTGTATGGCTTTTGGTGGGAGTTTGTGAGGTAATTAGGAAGATACCATAATTTTAAATTTGGAAAATCATCGTAACACCTAGTTAACCCTAATTTTGGTTTTCATGAAGAAGTGATGGTTTTGATTGTTTGGAATTGATGGAGCTCAATTTCTGGATAGCATTGATATGTTGGGCTGGTAGCGGATTGCAGTGGGGTTAGGCCATGACAGTGATGGAAGAAATTAGGGTTATAGTGGAGGGATAGCTAAATCGTAATTCTAGGTTTATAAAAGAGTTTTTATAGTGGAGGTATTTTTTTTTTGTTCAATTTTTTTTTTAAATGATGGGTGATCAAAATTTAAATCTCTTGTGCATCTCTTAGCTTCAGTTTAAACATTATTTCAATCAAACTCTTATAATGCATTAGTAGATATAAACAAACAAAAACTTCTTTTTGTGAAATATTTTTCATGTTTACGTAGTTGACACAAATGCAAACAAGATAATCTACAGCGTTTCAAATTTGGTTGAGATCATTCAATGTGCAGGCTTCAAGTTGCAGACACTTTATTTGAGTTTTGAAGATGAGGAAGATGCCATTAAATAATGTACAGAGAACTGATGTGCCCAACCTTCCTGATTATCTCTCTATTTTTTATTATACTCACTTCACTAAGCTTTCTGTTCTTTCTGTTATTTAATGAGCTTCCCAGTTCTGAATAGTGTATTTTACTGAGGAAATTCCATTGTGTAATATTGCATTTGTTGAATAGTTCTGCTGCTTATACATCTCTATGATGGAAACCTTGCCTTCTTACAAATTTCATTTGAATCAAAAACTAGTTTGGTAGGGTGAGTGCTCTTAATAGAATTGCAGCTCTGATTGGATTTTGGTCTCTACAAATACCTTAAAATATAATTAATCAAGCATGAGTTTTGAGGTAATATATATTAAAAACATCTAAAATTAAATGTAGGATCATTTGAATTCAAATAAATTTATGATTGAACCGAACGGATTGATGAAATGAATTTATTAACATCTAAGTTTAAATTTAGCCCTTGAAGTATAATTAAAATTATGAAGTATTAATTGAAGGATCAAATGATTATTAAATCTAATATATTTATAGTTAAATTAAGCATCTTGATAAGAGGAATTTAATGGTTTTAATATGACTTAAATTTTAAATTATTAAAGCACATAAATGTTAAAAAATGATTTATGATTGAGGAAAATTTTAAATTTTAGCAAAGTTTATTAAAATATTTTTCTCAAAATTATATATATAATATCATTCTCTTGTAGAAGAGAGGAGAAAGCTAAAGGCAAAGCTTAAGAGTTAGAAGTTAAAATTTGTAATATAAGTTACATTTTGAATTATTTTGAGTAGGTGAGGTCTCATGATTTTTAGAGACCTCACCTAATTTAGGAGTAATGACTAAAGAATATGTTAATATTTAGATAGATTTCACAGGGCAAAGCTAATATGTTCGATAACACTCATATTGTGCTACCTCATCATAATATTTAGATAGATTTCACATATATTATTAATTCAACTCATCATTTCATGCTACTCGGCTAATTTACAACCCCCTTCCATTTTTAATACATTTAAGTTGTTCTCATTTTACGGACATTTATGATATATTGTTCAAGATGAAATTCTATTAATATATGAGCAATTTATGCCTTAATGAAGTATTCAAGAATCTTTTTCTTTGAATGATATCATTATTTAGTATTCTATTTTATTAGGATTTAAACTCCCTAATATTGAGTCATATTAGGGAATGTCGGATCCATATGAATATATTGATTATTATTAAATTATTATGTATATTCAACAAGTTTTTTATACTATTTTGTTGTATATTTGTTATTGCTTTCAAGGCAAAGACCTCTACACCTATATCTACTCTCTCCGACGAAATATTATTCTTAGTTTTGAGGAAGTAGCTAAACTCTTTGTGAAATAAATTATTGTGAATAAAAATTATTATTATAGTCTCACTAAAAAAATATTTTCAAAAATTCTCTTTTAAGCCTATCAAATAGCAAAGATAAACTTGAAATTATTAAGAAGAATTTTTCTTGAATGACTTATTCCCTTTGTTGATATAAGAAATAATTTACTTTTGATATGACACTAAAAATTCTACTAGTCGAAGCACGAATCTTGACGTTAAAAGCAAACTGATTCGAAGTTGAAACTGGTCGAAATCAAGAACTTAAAATATCATTCGAAACTTTGGGATATCAATTAAACCCCTAAAAAGCTCTCAAACATGGAGTGTTTATAGTCAAATTGATCGTCTCGACGAGCCGGATCTAACAAGCCCAAGATCTAAAAATTCCGACTTCATTTGAGCATTCAAATATTTGAAATACATCAAATGATCAAAGGGATCATTTCGAGCTGTCCGATGAAGTGGAGTGGTACGGGTTTTACATGTATTTACAGAGACGCCACTCCTCCAATCTATAAATAGCCCATCATTCCTCATATGAGGGGAGCACAAGCAAGAAAGGAGAGAGAGTCCTAAAGCTTGAAGATCCTCCAAGCACCCACACCACTGACGGCCGCCAACAAC
This sequence comes from Cymbidium sinense, assembly GCA_021442155.1. NCBI lineage: Eukaryota > Viridiplantae > Streptophyta > Magnoliopsida > Asparagales > Orchidaceae > Cymbidium > Cymbidium sinense. The sequence continues at coordinate 170,643,421 of CM038215.1, forward strand.
ACGCCGCCGCCGTCGCCGCCGATCCTTGCCGTCGTTAACCTCACGTCTCCATCATTCATTTTTGTTCGTTGTCGTTCGCCATCATCTGCTACCACTAGCAATTGTTACCACCTGAACGTGACTACATAGTCGTTGTTCCTTTCTCAAATACAATTTTATAATCCTGTTATCGAGAAGATTTTGTACTCTGAAACAGATACATAGTGGAAGCTTTTTAATGAGCTTCTGTTTCGATTTTCCATGTGAAAATTTCGAGTTTTCTTGTTCACTCTTTAAATGCATGTTGGATTTCACAACAAGGCTGGCGTAAACTTTTACTCTACAACGATTTTCTAGTAAATGCTTTGGCACCGGGAAGAGAACCCATCAATCATAATTTCTGTGAACACCCGTATTATGGCCAAAAGGCGCAATACCCATCACAACGGAGCCTCTTACTCCAACTCCCGTCACTCTCAAAATCAATCCTTGAACCAAGGACCAAACGCCTCTCCCCCTAATAGACGGACTGAGAGGCGCAGGATCTCTTTAGAAGATCATGTCCGCCGAATTGAAGAGTCTCAAAATGAGATGATCTGACTTTTGAGAGGAACACAACGGCCATTACCACGGCAAACACACCTCCCCCAAGATCGATCGTTAGCCGCGGGAGGTCAAAATGCCAATCTCCTTAATAATGAAGTTCCTCTCGCTGATCGACGATCTCGACCTCGCTAGTTCTATTCATCTATCACGTACCTCAACCGACTACTAATCCACCAATTATTCTTTACATTCTCGTCATATATCCATGTTATATTATTACGACAATTTCACCTTCAAGACAGAAATCATCTTCCCCTTCACCGCGGCTATGAAAAATCCTCACCTTTAGCTGAAGTTATTCTTCAACATTCTATTCCCGTGGGTTTCAAGCTTCCGAGCATTGATTTCTATGATGGGGCGATTGACCCATATGAACACATAGACCATTATAGGACTATCATGCATATCCAACGAGCTCCTGACACACTACTTTGTCAGGTCTTTCCCGTTACCCTCAAGGGGCAAGCTCGCACTTGGTTCTACTCCCTTCCAAGGGGATCCATTCGTGCCTTTGATGAACTCGCCAATATTTTTGTGGAACAGTTCATTACAAACAGGAGGATCATTAAAGATTTCTCCTATCTCTCTGGCATTCGTCAAAATGAGGGTGAATCACTTAAGGAATACTTCCAGAGGTTCTCCTTAGAAGCTCGCCAAATACCTTGAGTAGACCTTGAACTATTAAGAGGAGTTTTCCTTTGAGGACTTCGCTCGTGGTCTTTTACACACAGACGCAGCTCATATGCCGACTTGGTTCATCGTGTGGAAGCACAAATCTCTGCTAATGAGACTATTATTGTCCATCGCAAATAATTTGAGCAATCTATAGAAAGCATAACAGGAATGACCGATCCTATCAAAAGAAGCAACAAAGCGCGGCCGCGTGATCTCCTCCACCATATTAACGACGTGAACCACGACCCAAAAAGGAATACATGCCACTGAACACATCTCGTGTTAACCTCCTAATGGCTATTCGAGATGAAGAAAATATCAAGTGGTAGCATCCACTGAAACCAAATTCAGGAAATCAGGAGCAATATTGTCACTTCCATCGAAGTCGTGGACATACTACTAAGGCATGCAAAGAACTCAAAGAAAAATTGAGGGGCTCATTCAGCAAGGATATCTACATCGATTTGTGAAGAATCAATCGACTCAAACAAACATACCTCCAACTGCGGGGCAACCAGGGCAATCATCACAGAAACAACAAAACAATCATCAAATAGTTGAAGAAATTGAAACAATCGCAAAAGGATCAATACTATCTAATCAAGTTCTCATTACTATCTCTGAAGAGCTGGAGTTAAAGAAGTCTGATCGATCATTCCATCACTTTTAATGACTCGGGCTTAGAAGGAGTACATGTTCCTCATCAAGATCCACTTATCATCAGCGCAGGGATCGGTGACCCATGCTATAATGTTAAGAGAATTTTGATTGACAATGGGAGTTCTATTGATGTCTTATTTTACCCACATTTCTTAACATGGGCCTGGTTAGGGAAAAGCTCCAACCCGCTGCAAGACCATTATATGGGTTTGATAATCACCCTGTGTGAGTAGAGGGGACAATCACCCTTCCTGTTGTCCTTGGTGAATTTCCTTGACAAGTGGCTCATTTAATACAATTCATGGTGGTCAAGTCAGATTCAGCATATAAAGCTATCTTTGGAAGGCCCATCCAATCAAATTTCGGTACAATCACTTCAGTATCTCATCTTAAGATGAAATTTTCAACCCTTGAGTTGGAGTCTCAGTGAAAATCCATAATAATCATGTTATCTCGCATAAGCTCATCCACGCCTTCTATGACCTTTAGCATCAAAGATTTTAATTTTGAGATGAAGAAGTACTCAAAAGCTTCAGTAAGACTTGCTCTCTGTTGCATTATCGATGATCAACCACTAGCAAGGTAAGTGAGATATTTGCTCGATCGAACAAAGGAAAAAAAATAAGACTTCGCATAGAAATCAAGACATCTTTGCTTGGAGTCTGACAGATATGTTGGGGGTCGATCCCAATGTAATCATGCACTCTCAAGATTGATCCAACATTCAAACCAATCATCCAAAAGAAACGGAGGTTTGCACCTGATCGTCTCGAGGCTATTAAACAAGAAGTTAACAAGCTCATAGAAGCAGGATTCATACAAGAGGTACAATATCCTACTTGGCTAGCAAATGTTATCATGGTTAAGAAAATAAATGGAATATGGAGAATGTGTATTGATTACACCGACCAAGCTTGCAAAGATAGTTTTCCTCTTCCTCGAATTGATCAATTGGTTGATGCTACGTCTGTACATCAAATGCTCAATTTTTTGGATGCTTACTCTGGTTATAACCAAATAAAAATGAACCTAATGGATGAAGAAGCTACAACATTTCAAACATATAAAGGTTTACACTATTACCAAGTTATGTCATTTTGATTAAAAAATGTTGGTGCTACCTATCAACGCCTTATGAATAAGATTTTTAAAGACCTATTAGGCAGCACAATGGAGGTATATATGGATGACATGTTAGTGAAAAGCTTAGAAGAATCATAGCATATTTCTGACTTAGAAATATGCTTTAATCTTCTTCAACGCTAATCGAATTAACCCAACCAAGTGTATTTTTGGGTTTACGTCAAGAAAATTTCTTAGATTCATGGTAACCCACCGTGGGATAGAGGCCAACCCCGAAAAAATCAAAGCTCTCAAAGATATGACTCCTCCGAAGAATATCAAGGAAGTTCAACGTTTGAATGGACAAATTGCCGCATTATCCCGCTTCCTAGCCCGTTCTGGGGATAAATACTTGTCATTCTTTAAAATATTAAAGGGAGCTAAAAATAATAATTTTCATGGACTGATGAATTTCAGCCTGCTTTTGAGCAACTAAGAGAGTATTTAGCATCTCCACCCCTACTATCCAAGCCTATTCAAAGAGATATGTTATACTTATATCTTGCAGTCTCTTCCCATACGATAAGCTCAGTTTTAGTGTGAGAAGAGAATGTGATACAACAACCAATTTACTATGTCAGTAAAATTCTCTCTGATATAGAAAGTCATTATCCACTTGCAGATAAGGTGGCTCTGGCTTTAGTTTTCTCAGCGCGAAAATTGCGTCCATACTTTCAAGCTCATACTATCGGCATTTACACTCATTTACCATTAATCCTACGTAAAACCGTAAGCATCCGGGAGGTTAATCAGTGATCAGAATTGGAAGAGTTTGATATAAATTTTCTACCTCGCCCTGCTATAAAGTCTCAAGTACTCACAGACTTTATAGTGGAATGCACTGCCCCAACTCCAGATAAGCTATCTATTACATGTCTTTCGTCTCCTCAATGGACCCTCTATGTTGATGGAGCTCGTGAAGTCGGTGTCGCGGAATCTTACTTATTTCCCCCTAACAGAATACCTTAGAGTATGGACTTCGCCTAAAATTTTCTGCAACTAATAATATGGCTGAATATGAGACTCTCATAGCAGGGTTGAGACTCGTCATTGACTGTGAAGCTCAAGACTTAGTGATATACACTGACTCTCAACATGTCACCTCCCAAGTTGAGGGAAACTTTAATACTCATAATCCTTAGCTGGCTCAATATCTCCACTTGGTGAAGTCTCTTCTTGCCCATTTCAAGACACATCAAATCATTCACATACTGCGAGAGAATAATACTCGAGCTGACGCTCTCGCTAAGCTTGCTACATCTGTTACTAGGGATCTATTTAAGAGAAGGCATGTTGAAAAAATATATTTTCCTAATATCCAAGGGTCATGGGTAATTCAAGCAATTAATGAGATAAAAAAATATTCGTGGATGAACCCCATCTTGTCTTTTCTACAAGAAGGAACCCTTCTTGAAGACCCAACTTATGCAACTTGTCTTCGAAGATAAGCTTCAAACTTTATTATTATCGAAGGTGAACTATACAAACGAGCTTTTTCTGGACCGTACCTCAAATGCCTCTCCCCTTCAGAGGTCGATTACGCATTAAGAGAGGTTCACTCAGGAATATATAGAGAACACCTAGGAGGAAGGGCGCTAGCTCTTAAAATTATAAGACAAGGGTTCTATTGGCCTACGATGAAACAAGACGCCTTGGAGTTCACAAAAAAATGTGCAAATTTTCAGTTGCACTATAACCTCTCTCACATGCCGCATACAGAGCTCTCATCCCTTCAAAGCCCGTGGCATTTTGCTTAGTGGGAGATTGATATCATGGGACCTTTTTTGATAGCATCAGGGCAACGAAAGTTTATCATTTTAGCCGTCGACTACTTCACTAAATGGGTGGAAGCCAAACCACTCGCTAAAATTACGGAGGCAAATGCTAAACAATTTATTTGAAAAATATAGTATGTCGATTCGGTCTTCCTACAAAGATCGACGACAACAAACCCACTATCAAAAAGTCTCTACGTCCTTTTGCAAAGATCTTCATATTCAGCTGCTGCATACGGCTGTAGCACATCCTCAAACTAACGGGCAGACTGAAGCTACCAACAGGACTATACTCAAATGACTAAAAACACGTCTTGAGAAGGCTGGGGGGCAATGGGTTGATGAGCTTTCTAATGTTCTTTGGGCTTATCGCACTACATCGCGCACCCCAAATGGTGAGACGCCATATAACTTGTGTTTCGGCACAGAAGCTATTATACCAGTAGATATCGGGGTTCCAAGTCCAAGAGTTCAATTATTCGATCATGATGGTAATGAAGAAAAACTCCGACACCACTTGGACCTACTCCCCAAAACTCGTGACATGGCCCTACTTCGGACTGCTTCCTATCACCAAAGGGTAGCTCATCACTTCAACAAAAGAGTAAAACCTCGTCCCATATCTGTCGCTGACTTGGTCCTACCAAGTCTCGAAGCTGCAGACAAAGACCCTCAACGCAATAAACTCTCACCTTTTTGGGATGGCTCATATGTGGTTATAGCTGTGATAAAACTAGAAACATTCAAGCTCAAGGATCCAGAGAGAAAAACTTTATCTCGAACTTGGAACACTGAGAATCTCCGAAAATATTATCAGTAATTCCTACTGCATAACTGTTGCAACTTTTATTTTGTCTCGTTTGTCATTTCCTCTTTATGTAGCAATCTACTATGGGATAAAGACTTGTTGTTGTTGTCGTCATTTCCTCTCGAAACTCATACCTGTGTTAAAATCGTCTTATGATTGTATCACCGAACTTATCAGAGTAATGGATTTATAGTTTTTTCTTACAAACTTGTTTCTTCTTCATTTAATCCTCTCACTTGAGAAATATACAACTCACGTTGTATCTCAATCGGGACATAATCAATCCCAAGCAGACTTGATCAGACCTCTTCCATACAGGTAAGAAGTCAAGTAACACTTTGACTGATTCCTAGGATAGGTCAAAAGGTCCTTGGTGGACATCCCGCGACCTCTTCCATACAGGTTAACGTCATCAAGTAACTCTTTGGCTGATACCTAGGATAGGTCAAAAGGTTCTTGGTGGACATCCCGCGACCTCTTCCATACAGGTTAACGTCATCAAGTAACGCTTTGACAAACAACCTCGGATTGGTCAAAAATCTTTAGTGGATTCAATTCAACCTCATCCGTATAGGTTAGCATCGTCGAATAATATTCCGACCAATTACCCCGGATAGTTAAAAATAAAATGAGAGCGTATCATCTAAAAAAAAATTTCATTGACAGCATTAACATGGTGATATAAGAAAGAATCAAAATTCTGATACACACTAATAATAATACATATAAAAAAAATGCATCCTCAGTGATGCTACATCATATCAGTTGGTGATATCAACGTCCTCCTCACCACTAGGAGATGCTCTCTTAGAGTCACTCTCAACTCCTTCATCTCCTGAATCTAACGAAGAGTCTGCAGACACTTGGCTGGGAGATCGGCATTTTGACAAAAAATTTTAGCCCAAGCAAGAGAGAGGAGAGAGCCCTAAAACTTGAAGATCCTCCAAGCACAATCGTGCCACCACTGACGGTCACAACCGCCGGCCGCCGCTATCGCATCTCGCCGTTTCAACCTCTGCCTCCATCGATGACCTTCATCGTTAATCGCGTTCTCGTTGTTCGCCATCATCTGCTACCACTCGCAATTGTTACCACCTGAACGTGACTACATAGTCGTTATTCCTTTCTCATATACAATTCTGTAATCCCATTATCGGGAAGATTTTGTACTCTGAAACAGATACATAGTAGAAGCTTTTTAATGGGCTAGGCCCCATGATTTTTTCTCTTTTTTCGAGATTTTCCACGTGAAAATTTCTGGAGTTTTATTGTTCACTCTTTAAATACCTGTGTGTGTGTGTTGGATTTCACGACAAGGCTAAGGCATAAACTTTTACTCTATCGCAACTGATTTTCTAGTACGCAACAACTCTTATCATGATTTTTTCCACCATTTTAAAGATAAATTAATATAGATGAAGCTATTAATGCACATCAAAAATATTTCAAACAATGTACTAATAAACATAAAAATTCTATTCTCTTGTATTATTTTTAATTATTTATATGAGTGCTAGGATAAACTTTTACTCTATCGCAACGATTTTCTAAGCGAACAACTCTTATCATGATTTTTCCACCATTTTAAAGATAAATTAATATAGATGAAGCTATTAATGCATCAAAAATATTTCAAACAATGTACTAATAAACATAAAAATTCTATTCTCTTGTATTATTTTTAATTATTTATATGAGTGCTAAATTTTTTATATAAATTAACATATAAGTTTTTATTATGTTATTATAGATTTTTTAATATGTAATATTAATAATTTTATTTATTATTTTAATATATTTTTATTATTCTATATAAAGTTTTACGATTAAGATCAAATGAATCCAATCTGATAACTAGGGCTGCAAAAGAACCGAGCCGAGCCGAGCAGAAGCTTGTTCGAGTTCAAGCTCGTTTGTCATTATTGAGCTCGAGCTCGATTCGAGCTTTTAGGATGGTGTTCAAGCTCGAACTCGTATAAAAAAATCATGTTCGAGCTCGAGCTTGTTCGTGCTTCGGTTCATATATTAGACTTATCGAATGTTAACAAGCTCGTTTAATGAAATAAACGAGCTTAATGCCTTAATTGAGTGAGTCTTAATCAGCTATTATCGAGCCTCAAGCTAATCGTTTATATAAGAGTATATTAATAATTTTATACCATTTATTAAATGCTCTTAATCGCCATTATCAATTCCTTAACGAAATTGTGCCTTTTAAATGATATCGTTTTATGAACGTAAATGAACTAAATAATAACTTATTCAAATATGTTCATTTAGCAATCTAGTATTTACAGAAGTGTTTAATCTCATTCAATTAGTTAAATAAAAAAATATAAATGAGCTCTAATCGAATCTGAGTCATAAATAATTTGTTGAACGCTCAAATCATTTTCAGCCCCACCGATAACAACCATTGATGCTCATTCTTTAAGCGCTTGGGCTTTCGCGTACTGTAATTTTGTAACGGAGAAGTGGATACTATAATTACAATTTATCAGAAGTTAAAGTCCGCCATTAAAGTCCACAGAGAAGTGGATAAGATCCGACGGTTGATAAGCCCCAAAAAGTTTTTCCGGGCACCAGCTGCAACGGTGTATATAAGTGGATAACTCAATGCGATGAAAACCCTAACTCATTAGTTTAAGTATGAGATGCATGGAGAATGGTAGCATCTTCCGCCAGCTTTCTCCACGGCCAATGATTACTTTGATCTGACCTTCTCTCTCACGCTAACGGTGCGATGACGATGAAATCCATCAGGGACGGAGATCTTACCCCGGGTTAGGAATGCTTTCGAGGGTGCTTCAGAGATCGCAATGCTTATCTTTCTATAGCGCCGGAGTGGACGGCCCGCTTGCCTGCGGGAAACCGCTGCTTCTGTGCATCACCGTTTCATAACACGTGGGTAGATCTGCTTGATGATGGAAATAAGGCGAATCTGAGCCCTGTGACTCGCTATTTCTTTGCCCACATCTTCTCAAACTGGTTTTCCAGTGATCTGTATGAATGCGTGTGTAATTCTAAGCTCCCATCTCGGCAAACAGTTTTTTGAAATCATTAAGCCATACGGTGAAATATATAAGAGTTGTGTGCTATGTATGTAAATGCCTCTTTCTTAAATACAGGGCAGTGGTCGGATTTAACGGATTTAGGGCCTGCTTGGGAGCAGGACTTGGGCATTCCCTAAACCCTAAACTAATTGAAAAATTCTTAAAATTTTGCAATTGTCAGTAAAATCCTATAAAATCTTAAATTTCTTTATCCATCATTTTAGCTTAAATTCCGGGTTTAAGAAATCTCGGACATGGCCAGATTGACGAATTCTTGTTAGTCACATACTACTCATTCCGTCGACGCCTTCTCCGACTGCCTCTAAGTAGTCATTCACCTACTAAAATCTTAATTTTATGATTTGCCACGTGTCCAAATTTGACAGTCCATATGCAGCCTCCATCCCATTTCTGCACGCAGAGCTCTCCATGCGACTGTGTGTCTAGGGTAGGAGCATCGATTCGAATTTAATTTTTATTAAACCAACAAACCAATCAAATAATTTAAAATAACCGAATCATTCAAATAACATATAAACCGAACTAACCAAATCGAATTATAATTCGATTTATTCGGTTTTCGATTAAACCGAATAACATATAAAAATAAAATTAAAAATATTTTTTAATGAACTAATTAATTAAAATAATATAATAAATTTTATATATTAAAAATTTCTTAATCAAGTAAAAATCTAAAAATCTATACAAATAATTAAGCATGTATAGTTAAAATTGTATATTTATATTTGACTTTTTAACTAATTTCGATTTATTCGATTTATTCGGTTTATCCAATCCTTTTAAAAAAAATCGAACCAAAAATCGAAAATCGAATAACTAGATATTTACAACCAAAAATTGAACTTTGAGATTTAAAATCGAATCAAACCGATCAAATAACATCGATTCGGTTCAGTTTTTCGGTTTGAATCTACTAGTACACACCCCTAATCTAGGGTTTCAAGCTTTATAAAGAAAAGATGTTATTCATCGTGTTGTCTCTGCTATTCTCATCCAATGGGGATGGAGAGTAGCTTGGATGGCCCGTCACTACATTCATGTCTCACTGGTGGGGAAGTGGAGTTTTGTTTTGTTCTTGTTGATTGAACTAAGGCGAATCTGAGCCCATTTCTTTTTCAACTCTTCTATAAAACATGTTATTGTATATTCCAGCAAATTTATGATCTCTTAGGGGGCTATTCGCTAGCAGGATTAAACGCAAATTCTCTCCCCAAAGTGCAACTTAAAATCACACAGAAGTTAAAAGAACGTTTCTCCTCTGACCCGGCTACAATAAATCATACCCTGGCATTTCACGAACTTAACAGACTATTGAACTCTTCTTCCACGCAGCTGGGCTTGTCAATGCTATCTTTGGAGATGCGGTATTTGTGTTAGAAAGAGAGGGTTTGGGATTTTAAATTTATTATGTTTTAGTATTAATTAAATAAGATATTATTCAACATTTCAAAGAATTTTTGATTAAATTGAATTTATTTTTTTGGAACAGTTTTATGAAGCATTAATGGTTGACTAATTGGCATATTAATTTCTTGTTACTATATGTTTAATTAATATTATTTAATTTGATAAAAAATATTATGAATTACATGTATTCATGTTCAATCTAAAAAAATTAAGTGCAAAAATTAATTTTAATAACTGATTTTAATTATATATTATTATCATCTTAAGTTAATTGATATTTTTATTCTTGATTTAATTTATTTTGAAAGAGATTATTTAATCATATTAATTGTTTTTTAATTAGTTATTGAGATAATTTTTAGGGAAATTTACATACATATCACGCAATTCTTATGCATTTACATATTTCACACCCAAACTTTAATTTTTACTTAAAATACCACCTAAATCTTTATTATTACATCAAAATACCACCCTTACTTTTTTCCATGAAATGCACCTTTTCATAAGGAAAGTGTAAATATTAAAGTTTGGATGTGAAATAGGTAAATGCATATGAATTGCGTGGTATGTATGTAAATTTCCCTAATTTTTACTGCAGCAGACTGATCTCAAACTTTTTTTTGAGGACATTTAAACGAAATGTACTGATCTGAAACTATTTTTTGGGACATATAAGCGAATTGTAATCTCAAACTCAATATGGAAGGCTTGTCTTTCGGATGGCTGGTAAGCTGCAAAATGTTTTACAAGCAAGAACTCTTGCTGTGGGTGTAAATGGAAAGCCCGTAAAAACCTTACTCATTAGTTGAAAGTATGAGGTGCATGCAGTGGTTAGCCTCTTCCGCCAACCTTCTCTCTCTTTCTCTCCCTCTCTCTCTATTTATATGTGGGTGGGTGGGGATGATAAAGCCATCATGGAAGACAATTTTTTCACCCTATGGTGGAGCAGGTTTCCTTCTGGTGGTGATTGAGAGAGATCTCATCTGTTTGCTATGGAGTAGCTTTGATAGCCCATGCGGCTAACTGCAACTTTTATGTGTTACTTGTATTAGAGTTATGCAAGTAAATGCCCCCAAAAAATGATACGATATGCAACCATCTCGTGCATGTATTTTTGGTGCTCTCTCTCTCTCTCTTTTTATGTGTTGGTGGGTGGGGATGATGAAAGCCATCATTGAAGACAAGCTTCCCACCTTATGGCAGAGCATGATTCTCATGATCTCATCCATTAGCTAAGGAGTAGCTTGGACGGCCCTTGCGTACGTGGGTAACTACTTTCATGTGCCACTAGTGGGTTCGTGTGGGTGGGTCATGGAAGGCTCTTCCCATCTTATGGTGGAGCATGATTCCATCAGCTGGTGATTATATAGCCCTTATCAATTTGCTATGGAGTAGCTTGGATGGCTCGTTGATATGCGGGTAACTGCTACTTTCGTCTGTCACTAGTAGTAGTGTTATGCAAGTAAATTTCCCAAAAGTATGAATTTATATGTGGTATTGGTGTGTGTGGGCGTGGGTGGTTGATGGAAGACAATCTTTCCTTCCTTTGGCGGAGCATTATTCCTTCAGTTGGTAATTAGATAGCCTTTATCCATTTTCTATGGAGTAACATGGATAGCCTTCCGGGCTCTCAAATTTATGCCCAGCCTCTAGATGAAAGTGAATTTAGATTAGCATTGAGTCAAACTTTCAGATGACATATGAGATTGTAGATAATATGGTCATTTATTCCTTTGTTTATTATGCAAGCAATTTTATTTCCATCTATTCTTGTGGGAATCTGATGACATGAATGAATCTTAAAAGTGGTTTGATTTCTATTTTGCAATTTTAGCTGAGTAATGCTACACTGTCTCATGCTTTACCAAGGATAATCTCCTTATGGAAGTCATAGAAATCCTGTAATAAAAAGAATTTTTTAAGTAGTTCCAAGAGGAGGAATGTGTGTATATGTATACATTTATGTTTATTTCATCATTCAAGGTGATATTACTTGCCACATGTTTGGGTTAGATTTGTTTCCATGCTGCTTCAAGGATCTCTATAATCTTCATACAACTGTGATTGAGCAACTTCTATGGTCCTGCTTGGGTAACCGTTGCATCAACAAGTCACCATGGAGAAAAGATTGGTATTCTATTAATGGAACAACTGTGAATTTAAACCTATTTGTCCCCTTTGTTTCTCTATCTTCAAGGAAGCAACTAAAATAAAAGAAAGGTATTTTTTGTTCAAAATAATATGTGCTTTGTATTTAAAAAAGAAAGGTATTCTTCGCTTCATAGAAGAAATCAAATCTCTAAGTTGCCAGTTCAAGGCATACTTAGAGTTGCTTTATGGCTGACGATCAAGTTGGATTTCTTTTAATGGTTCTTTAGAGATATTAATGCTTCTCTACTATTGTACTGTAATGTAGGACTGAAAATGAACTGAATCGGGCCGAGCCGAGCGTGTGCGTGTTCAAGTTCAAGCTTGTTTACCATTATTGAGCTCGAGCTTGATTTGAGCTTTCTAGGATGGTGTTTAAGCTTGACCTTTATTATTGTTGAGTTTGAGCTCGATTCGAGTTTGTTCGTGAGTTCAGTTTAAATTGGATTATTAAAGCTTGTTAACGAGCAGCTCCTTTAATGAAATAAATGAGCTTTAATCAAACCTTAATTGAGCTTGTTTGCAACTAGCTTGTTGAGAAATATATATGATTTGCATAAATTAAAGTATGTTAAGCCTAAAAAATAAAAATTTAAATAATATTGTTCACAAATAAGCCTTAATCAAGTCTTAATTGAACCATAATTGAGTTTCCTAATGAGCTTTGAAAATAATGTTGTTCATGAATATAAGTGAACTGACGATAAGTTGTTCAAGCTTATTTATATAGCAATCAAGTGTTTATAAAAGTGTTCAGGCTTGTTTAATTAGTTAATCAAATGATCATGAGCTAGCTCTCATCGAGTCGAGGCACGAGTAGATTGTTGAATGCTCGGTTCATTTGCAGCCCTTCTGTAATGTAACAAAGTGGCATGGATGGCTTGTGCATCTGTGGGCAATTTCTGCTTTTGTGTTGTGTTGAATATTGAACAGCTGGATCATTTTTGGAATGGAAAGGTCTAAATCCTCAGGCTTCAGCCCCCTATTTTCTGTTCTTTTTATGGTAATTTCACTTCCATGATGTTCTGATTGATACTCTCTATTTTCTCCCCATATCTTTGAAAGGGTTTTTTTTTTCAGATTGAAGACAAGGAAATGAAATGTAATTGAAAGTGGGATTTACATCCATACCACATAATGCTTATGTATTTTATATCTATAATCTAAATTTATTTATCTATTTTGTTATGAGACAAATATTTCGGCGTACATACATGCATGCATTTATGTATGTATGTGTATGTATATATATATATATAGAGAGAGAGAGAGAGAGAGAGAGAGAGAGAGATAGATTATAAGTCTCACCACTATCTCTTATATATATATATATATATATATATATATATATATATATATATATATATATATATATATATATATATATATATCTATATGTATGTATGTCACTGGAGTTCAACTTTTTCCCGAACATACTCATTTCGCATTTTATCTCTAAGAGTAAAGCCACTCATCCACTTGAGCATCCTTATTTCTGCAACACTTAGCTTAGTTTTATGCTTCTCTTTTATTGGCCAATATTCTGTACCATAAATCATTGGAAGTCTTAATGCCATCTTATAAATTTTTTGCATAAGTTTACCAGTACTTTTATATCACACAACAGGCCAGATGCATTCCTCTACTTCAACCATCCAACTTAAATTCTACTAATAACATCTCAATCTATTTCACCATCATTTTGAACAATAGAGCTTATATATCTGAATCACTCACTCTTTTTAATGACTTGTTCACCCAATGTCACAACACTATTATTAGAACTTCTACAACTAAAATTACACTTCATATTTTCAGTTTTAGATCTACTTAAAGGAAAACCTTTAGACTCTAAGGTTGACTTTCATAATTGAAGTTTCTCTTGGACTCCCTCTGTAGTATTATCAAGAATGTCATCAGCAAAAAGCATACACCAAGGTACATCTTTTTGTAAATGCCTAGGAAGAACATCCATAACTAAAGCAAAATGATAAGTGCTTAAAGCCGGGAATAGCTGTGGCAATGGATGATTCTGCCTCGGGAGTAACCACTCCATGAGGCACTTGTAGAATCATCTGGCTAGTCTGCTTTTTTTTGAGTTTTGACTTCCCATTTCCTTCTCAACCATTCTTATCTTCAAGTAAAAAAGTGGTATGATTTCTTCAGCTTTTTAATCATAGATGTCAAATTTGTATGCTACCACAAATTAATGGATGCCTTTACTTACGTTCTACATAAATAAATTATGATGCTTCTCTCTCCAAAGAAAACTAATATCGTTTTAAGGGTCCATTGCTCTGCCAGCTTTCTCATTGTGATTTTGCTGAAATATGTTTTTCTGTTGATTTTGAGAAGCAACAACTTTGAGAGAGATGTTAAAGTGTGGTTGCGGTGATAACACATCAGATTGTTGCCATGTATAGCTTGCATCAAGGTAATTTTATTTTATATGGCAACAGCACAGCAGATTGATGGTATAGTTTTCCCTGAAACATTGTTTTCCGTTTCAGCAATATCAACTTCAACATGTTATTTTTTCAACAACCTTTTGATGACTGAGGGCTTGTTTGGGATCAATTTTGTTGTGTTTTTCTGTATTTACTTTCTACTACTACCCACTCATGCTGCTGTTGTCTTGCACATTTGTCAGCTACTGTCGTTGCCGTAGCTGTTCCAAATGAACCCTAAATGTGATGCTTATGGAGAGTCGGTCATCAACATCTTCCATCGTTTCTGTTCTCCATGGTCATTGATCACTTTGGTTTATCTCCATTATTTTTTGATGTCAAATCCACTATTGAGGCAATCTAGCCCATCTTATGATGCCTTAGTGGCTGCCTCCTTCTGCACAGTTGTGAGCTTTTAAGTCCCCATTTATGTTCTTTATTTTTGATGATGTTCGCTGTAGTTGCTTGGAGGAGTTACGCATCATGTGCAGATACCATGGTAATAGCGAAGGATCCTAACCTATTTTAACTGTTGCTTTGATTGATGCTCTAATTTTTTCCTCAAAATGAATCTTCAAATTTGCTTTGGTTGAAAGAATTTACAGGAAATAAAGTTAAATTCAGTTACTTTTTTTGGTTTGATAATGAGTCTTCAGACTTTGATATGAGCTTTTTAACCCTCGAATATAGGTACAGGGTCTTGAGTTCATTTACACTTTATAAACATTTTATCAATTGCTCTTATTTTATTATTTTTGAATTGAATTTAACTTTAACTTTTGACAGGGGTTAGCAGAAGGGGATTCAAATGGTTGTCACTGAATTCGTATGCTGATACATCTCAAGGTGATGGATGCCCCGACATAGAATGCTCCTCTCCAATGAAAGCTCCTATAGTTTAAGGTTCTACTGTGATTTGGTTGCAAATTACTTTGTTGATTTGACAACAAAAATTTTGAAAGGGAAGATAAAATGCTGTAGCAGTGAGAACACTGCAAATAGACTGTTGATGCGTATTTATTGTTTTAGCATTAGCAACTTCAAAAAATTAGTTTTTTTCCAGCAATTTAGGTGTCTTTTGGGATCACTTTTGTTTTTTATTTTCTATTTTTTATTTTTATATTATTTTGTGTTTATTTTGGTTCAAAAACTTTGCTCGGTATCTTAAAAAAAATGTCCTTATTTTTTATTTGGTGGTGGTTACTATGGTCTTTACCCTGCTAAGCTATTTTTTGTAGTGGTGTTGGAGCAGTTCAGATGGCCTGTGTTGTGTGAAATTGATGTGTCTGCGTAACAGTTCTGCTCCAGTTTCTGCCTCCCTTGTTTGTCAAACAGGTTTTCCAGTGGGCTGTATAACTACTAGAGTATTCTTCATTTCACAAAAGAAATCAAATCTCGAAGTCCTTAGTTCAAGGCATACTTAGAGTGGTTCTACAGCTAATGATCAAGTTGGATTTCTTTTAACTGTTCTTTAGAGATATTAATGCTTCTGTGTTATTTTTCTGTAATGGTAGGGATCAGCTTGGATGGCCTGTGCATCTGTGGGCAACCGCTACTTCTGTGTTGTGCTGAATATTGAATGGGCGAACCATTTTCAGGATGGAACTGAGGCGAATCTATGCCTTCAACCACACGCTTCCATGCTGTTTTGTTTGATACTCCCTATTTTCTCCCCTTATTTGGGAAATGCTTTCTCTTAATTGATGAAAAGAAAATGAAATGAAGTTGAAAGGGGGATTTACATGCATAACACTTAATTTTTTTGTATTTTACATATAAAATATATATTTCTTTATTTATTTTATTGTGAAATAACATTTGAGTGTTTTTCAGCATGAAGATAAATGTTGGCCACATTTCTACATGTGGAAATGTGTAGGAGATCAAAATTTTTTTTGACTTATAAGTCTTTTTAATGTTTTTTTAAAGACAAAAGTTGTCAGATGAGTGGAGAAAAAGTTTGTTAGTTTCTATGTTTAAGAATAAATGTGATGCACATACAAGGAGGATTGACAAAATATTTTCTTATTTCAGTTGGATTACATCAAGGATCAGCTTGAAGCTCTTATCATTTTGCTTTGGTTATGAATGTTCTTACTAGGCATTAACAGGAAGATGTATCTTGGTGTACGCTTTTTGTTGATAACATTCTTCTTGTTGATAAGACTAGAGAGGGAGTCTAAGAGAAACTTGAATTATAGAGCTCAATCTTAGAGTTTAAATGTTTTCGTTTTAGTAGATCTAAAATTGAATATGAGTGTAGTTTAGTTGTAGAAGTTCTAATGATAGTGTTGTGACATTGGGTGAACAAGTCATTAAAAAGAGTGAGCGATTCAGATATGTAGGCTCTATTGTTCAAAATGATGGTGAAATAGATGGAGATGTTATTAATAGAATTCATGTTGAATGGTTGAAGTCGAGGAATGAATCCGGCTTATTGTTGTGGTGTTTATTTTTGAGATGTGGGATACCACGCAGATCTTAGCGGGTATTTATTGAAGTGATCATGTATGACATTAAGAAATGATGTATTATCTTTAAAAATAGAAATCATCATTATATAATGGACCTAATCACCTAATCACCTAATAAGGACTCCTAAGGCATGATGAGTTTTCGAATATACTAGAGATCTTTCCCCTACTTTACTTAAAAAAGTAAAGTAGGGTTTATTTTAAACCGGGTTCGTTAAATCCCTTATGGATCCTCCCTCACATAGGATTCCACTCGAACTCATTTAATTCTCCCTCATCACACGCACTTAACTCATACTCAACATTTGTATTGAATATAATTGATCATATGACAGCATGAGAGGATTTTTGGAGCGAAAATTCAAAGTGCTTAACAATTTATCATCCATTCCAATTACGCAAGCAAGATGACAATCAATTTGGAGTCAAAAAATTTAAAAAATAATGGATTTTCGGTCATTATAATAGTATGAGAAAATGAGACTTTAAACCTTCACACCATTCAGCCTCCAAAAATTTCTCAAAACAAAAGGGAACCCATCATCCACTTCTTTGAGCCATTCTTGAGCTCAAAAAAATAAATAGTTATTTTTTCGACGAGACGATGATAAATATCAGAGGAAATGACATTCTGAAGGGAGGCGAAGGTTAAAAATCATTCCAAAGCTTACTCACATACCTAGGAGTTCGCTCAGATCTTCACCGCCGTCGGAAACATCTCCGGCGAGGTAAATTTTCCCAAACTTTAGCCGTTCTTGGGATTTCTCGTATTTTGTGTTAATTTTGTTGTAATTTTAAGAATTTCTTCTACATAATCTCGCCTTTTTATTTTAAGTCATCTCAATTAAAAAATCGAATTATTTCGATTTAAATCGACGTAAAAACGGGTTCATTTGGACAAATTTTCACTTATAAATCTAATTTTTTCTTTAAAAAAATTTGTTTTTAATGTTCATTGCCGGCGGGGCTACAGTCGCCGTCCGATCCCGCGGTTGTGGGATCGGACGGCTTGGATTGCGATCCGGGCTTTCGGATCGCTTGATGTGATCTGGATCGTCCAATCGTGCGGTTCGTGCGATCGGACGACTCAGATCGCAATCGCCTCGATTGCATGATGGATCTGACCGCTCGACCGATTGAATGGTATATGGGCCGCTGGTCGGCACCTGACTAGCCATTCCCGCCCAATGGTTGACGTCAGTGCCGCTCAGATTTTTTTCTTTTTTGATTTTAAAAATTAATTTAAATCACTCTAAATTTCAAAAATTTATAGAAAATGAAACACTTAATCAAAAATTGTAAATAAGTTCTTGTTGGATTCATCTTTTCGAAAATAATCTTACAAACTCAAAATCCCCAAATTTTTAGTGAAACTAAAATTTTATTAATTAAAGTTGTTGAATTTTTTAGGGATTTAAAATTAAAGTTAAAATACATATACCATAAAAATAACAAGTGAAAAGAACTTTTGCATTGGGAGAAATTAAATTTTGAAGTTCAGATTTTTCATTTAAAAAAATATATCAAATAAAACTTTTGAAATTTATAAAATTTTTCAAAATGACTTAAATCACTTCAATTGATATTTAAGACTCTTAAGAAAATAATGTGAATTTCTGAATCGTAATTAATCCCAAACAAACATATAATACAACAACAACAACAACAAGCCTTAATCCCATGGGTGGGGAAAACAAATATATAATAGTAATTTTGAGTAATTAAAGCAAAATCTAAAAATAATTTAAATATCAAATCAAAATTAGAAATGAAATAACACTTAAGCAATCATTAATCAAATCTTATATCAGAATAATATTATCATTAGAGAAAATTAAATTAAATATTAAATTTATTTACGTTAATAAAATTCAATTAAATGATTAAATCTTAAATTAAATTTAAAATTAAACAAATTTAGGAAACCTTAACATGGGTCAAACCAGTATAATTAAACTTACACTTGAAATTAAATAAATCACATTATTTTCTTAAAAATTTTAGATGTCAATTGAAGTAATTTAAGCCATTTTGAAGATTTTTGTAAATTTTTGAATTTCTATTTGATTTATTTTATTAAAATGAATAATCTAAAATTTAATTTCTCTCACCAGAAGTCCTTTTCACTTAAAATTTTTAAGTTATGTGTGTTTTAACTTTAATTTCAATCCCTAAAAATTTCAACTTAATTTGGCATATATTTTTTATTTAATTAATAAAATTTAATTTTCACTAAAACTCAAATTAAGATTAAAATACTCAATGAAATTTGGTGATTTTGGATTTGTTGGATTACTCTCGGAAAGAAGAATCCAGCGTGCCATTGTTTGTAAATTTTGGTTAAATATTTTATTTTCTATTAATTTTTGAAATTTCAAGTGATTTAAATTAATTGTTGGATTACTCTCGAAAATAAGAATCCAACGAGCCATTGTTAGCTGTGGTCACTATTTGGGGAAAGAAAAGGCCTCACAAAGTGAAGGACCGAGCGGACAATCCGCATCAGCGATCAGGGTGAAATTCGCCGACGGTATTGATCGTCCGTCACGCTCAATTGTGCTATCGGACGGTCTAGATGGCATCGTGATCACGAAGGCTTGGATCGCAATCCAGATCGAGTTGTTAAATTCCGAAGCGGATCGAGAATGGTTGTACCTGAATAGTAAAAACATGTTTTTTTTAAAGGAAAAATGAGATTTCTAAGTGAAAAATTGTTCAAATGGATTCCTTTTTGCGTTTGATTATATCGAAAAAATTCTATTTTTTAATTGAAATGATTTAAATGAAAATTTCGGGATTATCTGGGAAAAATACCTAAAATCGAAAAAAATTAACAGAAAATACGAGAAATTCTAATACCGGCTAAAATTTGGCGAAATTTATCTCGCCGAGGATGGTTTTTGGCGGTGGTGAAGATCCGAGCGAACTCCTAGGTATGTGAGGAAGTTTTGAATTGATTTTTAACCTTCGTCAACTTCGGAATGTCGTCTTCTTTGATATTTATCGTAGTCTCGCCGAAAAAGCAACTATTTATGTTTTTGAGCTCAAAAATAGCTCAAAAAGGTGGGGGATGGGTTCGTTTTTGCTTTGTGAGTTTTTGGAGGCTGAATGGTGGTGGGAGCAGAAGGTCTATAGCCTCATTTTACTCTATTTTTATGATAGTCGAAAATCAAAATTTTTTTTTGATTTCAAATTGATTGTTATCTTGGTTAGGGTGGTTGGGATGGATGATAGATTGATTGAAGATTTTAAATTTTATCTCCAAAGCTCTCTCTTGCTGCCATATGATCAGTTCAATTCAGTGCAAATGTTGGGGAGTAGTTAAGTGCATGTGATGTGGGAGAATTAAATGAGGTTGGGTGTAATCTTAAGTGGGGGATGATCCATGAGATGTTTAAATGAGTTGGGTTAATTTTGGGCTGATCCTAAATGGATTTGAGTCAGGTTTGATTAGCCCTCAATGGGTCACGACTTAGTTTCAACAGATTTGGCTAAATTCGGGTCATATGGTTCATACTGGGTCAAGTTGACCAATTTATTCAAAATTGGTTAAATTGGTTTGGGTTATGGGTTGATTCATATATTCAATTGGCTAATTGAAGATGAATGTAGTCTTTGATTTGAATTAATTTGGATTTAATTTAGATATAAGCCAAATTAACTATTTATGTCAATTTGAGCTAGGTTGGGTCAAGTTGATCAATTGAGTTTGATTATAACTTTGGTCAAGTTTAATAATAAATTTGGAATAAACTTGAGCTATTGGTTGCAATCAATTTGAGTTAGATAATGATTTGACCTGATTTGGGCTTGGTTTGGCTCAATTAATGGTCAAGTCATATTTAAATATTGATTTTGGGTTAATTTAAATCATTGATTTTAATCAATTTGATGTAGGATGAATTTTGGTTAGTTTTGGTTAATTTGGATTTAGGTTTGATTTTGTCAAATGTTGAAGTTGACTTGGTTTGACTCAATTTATTGTAATTGATCATCATAGGGTAATCAACAATCATGGTGGAAGGTTTTGGTGAGCTTGGTTCAATCCAATTTGGGTTAGATTAAAAGTTGGTTGAAATGAGTCATTTACGTCACCTTGGGTCAAGTGGACCTAAGTGGGTTAATTAGTTTGGTTTTGGTTTTATTCGAGTTTAGTTGAATTTATATATGATCCCTAGATTGAAATATAAATTCAACCGCAATCAATTTTGTGTCTAATAGGTTTTGCTCAATTGAAAGTTTTAAGTTACAAGGACTAAGTTAAGCTTGACTTGGGTTGACTTGAATTTGGTTTGACAATTGTAAGTTTTATTTATATTTGCATAAATGAATGAAGGATTGATTCGAGAGTCAAAAGGGCTAAATGAATGAATGATTGATTCAACTATTCGTATCTTTAATAAAACAAGTTATACGATTTCTTGGTTATTTTTTATACCCTAGTTGTAAAATTCATATGCTACCACAAAGTGATGGATAGCTTGACTTTGACTGCTCTACATAATTCCATAGTGATGCATCTCTCTCTAAAGAATACTCATAGAGTTTAAGTGCTTGTTGCTCTAGCAGCTGTCTCATTGTGATTTTGTTACAATTTGTTTTTTTGGTTGATTTGGAGAAGCAACTACTTTGAGAGAGATGTTGAAGTGTAGTAGTCATTGTATTATTTGCCATATAGGCGTGGCAACAAGATAATTTTATCTTACATGTTGATAGCTGCAGATTGATGGTTGAATATTTGCCGACAACATTGTTTTCTTTCAGCAATATCAACTTAAATAATTTTTTCTATATCCATTTGATGACTGAAGGCTTATTTGGAATATTGTTTTGTGTTTTTATTTTAGGCTTTTACATGCACATTCACCTTATTCTTCTATATTTACAATTCAACTAAATTCAATCTTAATTTTTCAAATTGACATTCAAAAATTGAAATTCTTAACAAAAGTGCAACCCATATTTTTCATTTTTTGTAAGGTCTCAATGATTTAAATCATGGAACATTCAAATTTCTTATAGTATCAAAAAAATAGTGAGGGTGGTTAAATTGTACATACATATGCATTGGGTGATTGATTTGTAAAAATCCTTTTTATTTTATTTTTACTTGCTACTACTGTGCGCCGCTGTTGATGATGTTGTGCACCAGTGTCAGCTGCTGTCATTCAGCAGCTGTTTCAAATGAACCTTAAATGTGATACTTATGGAGAGTCAATTGTTGCTAGCTTCCATCATTTCTCTTCTCCATGGTCGATGATCACTTTGGTGCAGCTCTATTATTTTCTGATGTCAGATCCACTATTGAAGCAGTCTTGCCCATCTTAAGATCGTAATGCACTTGTGCACGGTTGTGAGTCTTCTTCAACTCCCCATTTATGTTTCTTATTTTTTATGATGTTTGCTAGGGTTGCTGGGGGGGGTTACGTAGCATGTGCAGGTACCATGGTAATAAGGGAGGACCCTAACCCATCTTTCTGATACTTTGAATGGTACTCTATTTTCTTCTCCAATGGATCTTCAAATTTGTTTTGCTTGAAACAGAAAATAAATTTAAATTCAGTTATTTTTTGGATTGATTATGAATCTTCAGCTTATGATTGAGCTTCTTAGACCTCTAATACAGGTATATGCATCCTAAGTTCGTTTACAATTTATAAACATTTTATCAAATATTCCTTTTTTTTATTAATTTTGAATTTGAATGTAACCTTTTCAATTCAACATGAGGTAATTTAGAATTGGAAGTTTTATTTATGTGTAACTTTTAACAAGGTTAGTTGAAGGTAAGGTCTCTATGATTTGAGTAAGGTTGCTTTTGAAATAATTTTTTAGCTGTTTTGTTTTTTAGAAAACAACCACAGCTGCGTTTAATTACTAGCTTTTTGGCTGTTTTTCAAAATATTGTGGGAAAAAGTTTTTTTTGAGAATCAAAGTTGTTAGAGAATGACGTCTATTAGAAATATATTGCTTGAATTTTTTTTTAAAAAAATATTTTTAATATTCACAATAGCTTTTTAAAAAGTCTCTTTCCTCACGGCAACTTTACAACCAGCTTTATACAGTTGCCACAAACATACCCGAATAATTTAGCTTCTATTTATTATATCATTCTATTTATTGTATCATTTTAAAATTTAGATGTAAAATGTGTCATTTATGATGTTTTTAGTTAATGATTTAGTTATATTTAAAATTTTTTGTTTTGTTATTTAAATTTACATCTAAAATAAAAATTATGACAATTTTATTTAAACATTTTATTATTACTCTATATATGATTTTAATTTTGACTCTTAAAAAGTAAAATGTAACTAATAACTAATTCAATTTAATTATTATTTTTTAATTTTTCTTAATATTGGTATTCATTAGTTTTTCAGTCATTTTATTATAGCTCAATGTATCATTTGGAGTAATGGAACCCAAAATTTAACATGAACAAAGGGAATTTGATTAATTTGAAAAATGTGTTTTGGATAATAATATGAAAAATTAATGATATTAGATGTTATGTATGATGTTATGTATGTAATTGCCCCTTTTTCTCACAATAGTTCACTTTCCTGCAATGGCTGCCCTAGGTCGCCCTATTTCCGTGGAGTGGAAACTTTATAACAGTTTAACCGTAGTTGAAGTTTGGAAGCGGCTCCATTGCTGTCGTAGCCTACCACAGACTGTTATGTTTTGGTGCGAGCTCCAGTTTTTGCATAAGTAGATGGCCCAGTGATATCAAAGCCTGTGATGCATTGAGAATGGCTCGCTGCCTCCACCATATAGCTTTCTACTTGGCCGATGATTATAGTTTGCTCTCTTTCTCTCTAATTGTGCGATGCTGATGAAATCCATAGCTTCAGAGGTGCTTGAGGCACCTTAATGCTGCTACGCTATTCTTTTGTAATGCCATTGGAGCAGCTTGGATGGCCTGATCATCTGCTGGATACTGCTTCACCTGTGAGTAATCCGTGGAGAGCAGATCGATGGATCTGCTTTGATGATGGAACAATTATGAAGCTGAGCCTTTGGACTATTAATTTCCTTCACGCCATGTCGTCAAACAGGTTTTTCAGTGCTTTGTATAGAAGTACGTGAGTACTCTTTACTGTACAAAAGAATTCAAATCTTTAAGTCGTTACTTCAAAGGCATACTTGAGTGTGGCTTGCTCCATTTTACTTCTATTTGATTATTTTTGTTTTTGAGGTGATGCATAATCCTCTAGGTGTTTTGAGGCTTACGTTTCATACTAATAAATTATGCAAAATAAGAAGTTATACATTTATCAAAGTATAAACAGTAATATATTATTACCCTAATCTATTTATATATTAAAATATAACACATTAATATTTTAATATAGAAAGAAATAATAAATTGTGCTAAATATCAAACATATTAATATTACTGATATCAAATTAAGTAAGAACTATTATATAAGATATTAATGTAAAAAAGTAATGGTTTAAATATTTAAAATAAATTTAATATAATAAGTTTCTCTCTCATTCTAATTATCCAATATTAAAATAAGAATATCACAAGTAATGATGGTGACATCAGCGCTCAACATTATGCATGAGTAGAGAAAACACGAGGTGCATGGGTATTGTTTATCATAAGATTGGTTTGTGTGTGTGCTAGCGAGTATGTGTTATTTGGATAATTAAAGCTCTTGCTTCACAAAAATTAGGTCAGCTGGGCTTTAAGGCGTGTGTTCCATCATATGAGGCATAACGCTCACTTAGCAACAATGAGGCATAAGCCTGATTGTATTTTTTTCAAAAGAGCACTATGGTATGTTTTTTATTGTGTAATTTTATGCAGTGTTTAACTTCAAGATTTTAAATTTCTGTATATTTACTTTTATGAAACAAACATTTTGGTAATTTTGTGACAGTCAAATTTCTTTCTATACATGGTAATATCCATCATTGTAGGTGATCATGCCTGCCAAATGGTAGGGCAAGATCAACACTATTCTCATGCTATGGCGATGGAGCAGTTGGACGGCCTTTGGGGTAACCCCTGCTTCATAAGTCACTGTAGAACCGTGTTGTGGACATGCTTTTTAATACAATGGCGAATCTTAGTCTGTATCGATTTCTTTTTACCCCATAATGGAATGATCCGTATATTGAAACCATAGGATGATTGTGGCCTGAGCTCCATACTCTCTATAAATTCATGAGTAATGCTTCACCCTTTAGGGATAACTCATTAGCTTAATGGTCGGTTTGTTGTTGTAATATTTTTGATAAATTTGAGAAATGTTATGGGGAGAATCAATTTTTAGAAAAAATTTATTTGAGTGTGTTAGCCATTTTGTCGAAAGTGAAAAAAAAAGGGATTTACATACATGCTATTGAATTTATATATATATTATCTAAATGGGCTTTTACATGCACAATTGTTTGGTTTGCTGCATTCAAATTGTTATATATTTTGTGACTGTATTTGGATTATTCTCTACTTCAAATCAAATGAATTCTATTTATTCACCGACGCTTATTTTATGCAAATGTCTGTTCTCGCTTGTACTTTGAGTCTGTAACCGAAAAGTGGATACTTCAATCACAATTTATCAGAGGTTTATGTGTTTACTGTGGGACTGTTTTGAGTGTGATGTATGTAAACTCCCTAAAAAATGATATGATTTGTGCCATTTTAGTTCTGAATATATGGTGAAATATAGCCTTGTCACATTGTCAAGAGCAAATTCAATGATTATAAATTCTGTTAGATTATCGTTACCCAATATTTTCTATAAACCCACATTTGTCATACTGTTTATGATGCTTCTCTTTTTCTGCCATTCGGTATACTCAACAAATTCATACAATTCTAGCCTGAGTGATGAATTATTCATTTTATTTTCACCAGTGTGAATTCTTAGAATCTTTCTCATCCTGTCTCTTTCTCTCATGATGAAATCCATCACAGAAGACAATCTTGTCCACCCATTGGTGGGGCATGATTCCTTTAGATGGATTCAGAATTATCTGCTATTCTCATCCAATTATGATGCAGTAGCTTGGATAGCCTGCGCATCTGCGGGGAATTGCTATTTCCATGTGTCCCTGGTGGAAAATTTGTAGCTGGATTTGCTTGTTGGATTGAAGAAAGGTGAGTCTGAGATCATTTCCTTTCTAGGCTTTTCTAATCTAAAAAATGTAAGGTCTAAATTTGGTTTTATTTTATTTTATTTTATTTATTTTTATTTTTAATTATTTTACTCTCCACCATCATTCAAAATAAAGTTAAGGAAAAAAGTTAATTCAAATTCAACAATTTATAGATCTGGCTTATCTGTAAGGTCAAGTTATAAACCCAACTTTGGGATATCTACACAGATTTTAAGTTTCATCTTTCAACATTTTTGACATGCAATACCCAATTTCTTGATTGAGGTGACAAAGTGTTCACTAATACACACTTTCAAAATACAAATCCAACTTCAAATCAAGTTGACATAAAGCCTCATCAAATTAAAATTAATTTTAATTAAAACATAAATTAATCTCAAATTTCTAGTAATCTTTTTAAAATTGAGATATAGGTTCTCAAATTATGCTAAAGCTGCCTAAATTCATAATCCTAAAATTTTCAATCTAGCTCTATCAAATTGAGACATTAAGTTCTCTTAAACTTAACATAAAACTATTAAGTTTGTATGATCACTTCACAGACAAATCATTAAATCCCTAAATCCCAAAATATTTGAGTTTTATTTTTACTAAATATTTGAGATGCAAACTTTAATCTTACTAAATAAAAAAAATTCGTCATATTTCTTTATAATAATTTTTTTTATATTCTTAAATATTTTTCATCTTACTAAAAAAAAGAGGAGAAAATTAAAAAAAATTCACATTTCTCATAAAATACTATTTATATTATTCATAAAAAATATTTTGTCTCTCTCTCTCTCTCTCTCTCTCTCTCTCTCTCTCTCTCTCTTTCACTCACTCTCACACGTTAAAATGAGAACAAAAAAATAATAATAATAATGTGTGGCTCATTATCACTACTCTTTCAATCTCTCTCTTGTCATAAAGAAAAAAAATCTTTGGAGTTCATGACCCCTCCTCTTTTAAAGCTAAAATTAATATAATAAAATAAATAAATGTTAATAATTAATTAATAAATAAATAGATAAATTGATAAATATGATAATTATAAATCTTCATAATTTTTAGATAAACTTATTTTATTTAATATATCTTTGGATGATAAATGTTAACCGAAGTGATTTAAGTCATTTTGAAGATTTTGTAAATTTTTGAATTTTTATTTGATTTATTTTATTAAAATAGATAATTTTAATTTCAAATTTTAATTTCTGCCAATCTATAAGTCTTTTTTATTTTATATTTTTATCATAGGTGTATTTTAATTTAATTTCAATCTCTGAAAATTTCAACTCAATCCGACTTATATTTTTTGAGTAATTAATGAAAATTTTTTTTACTAAAATCTAAATTAAGTTCAAATCATTCGGTAAAATTTGAGGATTTTGATTTTGTTGGATTTTTCTTGAAAAAATGAATCCAACAAGCCCTTTTTTTATAATTTTTTGTTAGGTATTTTATTTTCTATGAATTTTTAAAGTTTCAGGTAATTTAAGTAATGTTTAAAATTAAAAAAAAATTAATTTTTTTCTATTTAATACAATAAACATCGCGCATGGCGTTGAAGTGGCAATGCGGCGTCGCGTTAAGGCCGAAAGGGGACAATGTCGCACGGTGAGATCGCGACGCGATTTTATCCGACTTTCGATCGACGGACGATCGGTCGACGATCCGAGTTCAGATCGCACGATCGGCGCACCGAGCCGCTTGATCGTGAACTGCTAGATCGTACGGTCTAAAATGCATCCGGCGATCAGAAGACCTAGATCGAGCGATCAATGCGCAATCCGAGCCGTCCGATCTCGCGAACCATGGATCGGATGGTTGCTGCTGTCAGGTCGGTGTGAACAGTTAAATCGAGGGATTAGGGAGAAAAATAAGAAATTGTAAGTGAAAACTTATCTAAATAGATTCATTTTCACGTCGATTCACACCAAAAAATAATTATTTTCTAATTTAGATAATGTAAAATATAAAAAGGCAGGATTATCTAGAATAAGTTTTTAAAATCGCACGAACAATCGTCACAAATGAAGGATCCCAAGGCCGGCTACGGTTCTTTTTTTAAAGTTAACTCACCGGGAATGATTATCGGCGGCAGTGATGACTCGAGCACACTATTGAGTGGGGAAGAGGTCTTGGAATGAGCTTCGATCTTTGCCTTCATTTCAGAACGATGTATCTTCTGATGCTTATTGTTTTCTCGTCAAAATCAATCCGGTTTTGGTGTTTCTAGCCTAAGAGAGATGGAGAAATGGTTGTTGGTTATTTTGGGAGCTCTTGGGGCTATAATGAGAACGAGATTTTGAGTCGATCCAAGTCCCGCCAAATCGCTCAATGTATTTTATGGTGGCTCAATTGGATCGTAGCTCGTTGACATTCGCCGCAATGTGAATCGAGCTCGATCCGCCAGCAATTCGAGCTCCGGATCGAATGTGAATCAAGCTTGATCCGCTCGAACGCATTTCGAGCCGGCTCGTTTTTGATGGTTTAGCTCGAATTTGGACTTTTTTGGCTCAAAATTAAAAACAAGATGGCTCGTTTTGATTTAAGTAGCTCGAACTTAATACACATCAGCACAAAGAAAAAAAAATCACATAAATTGAAATTTGCTTGAATTTAATATATAAAATTGAAATTTATATCAATATAATAATTACATTGTACATATTTAATTGGGTTTAGCCAATACAAAAAAATCAAGTTTACAAAAATATAACTAAAAGATGTCAAGAAGAAAAAGAGATATTGTAATAATCCGTCTGATTCTTTCATGATTTCATCCCAAATGTGCTCAAGTAATCAATCAAAGGAAAGCATCTCTCATCAAAGTCCAGTTCTATTAGTTTCAAACCGCTTGGTGAACCTTCCACAACTTTGCTATAAAACATAAACAATATGAGAATGTTTGTGCTTTCAATCTCATTCAAGACTGTTTCGTGGATTTATCAAAACATTTACTAATCCAAAAGAGCATACGATGTATCACAATCAACGGACTCTTTTTTGAGGACATATCTGTGAAAGGATCATAGCCTTGAAGATTAGTTTTCTGCAGAATTATTTTACTATTATTATTATTATTATTTGAAATCATTATAGGTAATCCAAAATGCAAAATTGATTTGAAGACTAAAATTCATTATATCGACAAGGGTAAAATCTTATCTAAGAAAAGGAAGCCATCATAAACATAAAATGAAGATATAGTAAACTCAACCTAGCCATGCAAGTAAGAGTAATTTAGAATTTTTGATGCATGAAATCGACTTGTTTCCACTTTATAAGTCTACTGAGGAAACTGAGATTAGTAAATTTGTTATCATCTTCAAATGAGAGCCACCAATGATGGATCAATTTTTGTTGGAAGAATCATTAGAGAAGTAACACCAAATCGCAAGAATCTAGGTAAAAGAGTTAGCACAAACAATTAACAAAGCAATACGATCAAATTAAAGGTGAAAGGAATAAAGTGAGTGAATTATAGAAGATCTAATGAGAGCGTGCTCAGTGACACAAATTTGGGGCAGCCACAAACATAAGCATCCAAACTTCTAATGAATGGTTACACCATGAGTACTACTACCAACCAAAAGATGAGTGAAATCATCCTAGCCTTCATAGCCTACATACCTGAGGTGGAACAACTTTCATTTGGAGGAGTTGATATGGTATTTAATACTTGCATACACAATAAAAGAAGAACCATAAAGAAGGTCACAAAATAATAATGAGCACCACCTAGAAAGGGAAAAAATCCACCAACACCAAAGAAACATTCAATCATATAATCCGATAATCAACCGAATTCGATAAAGATAGAAAACAGCCAAAGAAGAAGAAGCCAACCACTACCACAAGAAAAATAGCAATAGAGGACTTATACAGAAGAAATTTCAAGCGTTCAAAACACAAAGCCAAAGCTAACCATACCATACATCAAACTAAGTACCATCTAAGATGTAATAATTTCGTGAAGCTCATATAATCCGAATCAAACTAATCCGATAAAGATAGGAAAACTTGACTAGAAAAGATCAAAGCAACAAACACCCACAAGAAAAAAATAACAAGAGGACTTATCAGAAAATTACATATTGAATTTAAGCTCACATGATAAACTGGAAGGATAAACCCACAAAGACATGTCATAGCAAGTTGAGATTCACAAAGATTCCAACTCAGCGGGATGGATAAACTTAGCCAAAAAGATAAACTTAGCCACAAAAACATATTGAAGCTAACAATTGTCAATATGATTAATTCAAAATTTAAAAGCCCTCGATTAAGCGATTTGAGTCTAGTTAACCCAAACTAGTTTAAAAAAAAGCTCAAAGATAAACTAATCCAAATACAATGAGAATATGAGATAGAGATTCAAAAGGCAAAAAAAAAAAATCGATTGACGAAACCGCCAAAGAAGTCTCACATTTGATGATGCATTAACTATTCTTTCATTTGCTTCACTCTCAAAGCATATTGTGAAAATTCATTATATCGATTAAAGTTCTTTCACAATATGTCATAGCAAGTTGACATATTGATAATTAATGAAACACAAACACAGTGAAACATCTATAACACTTAGCTATTATCAATTTTTTGCTCAATAATCGAGGCCATACGTTAATTGTTAAAGTCTATAATACATAAAATAGTAATTACAATCTGCAACTTACAAAAGCATATTGTTTTCGCCCATAAAACAAAGTTACCCTCGTGAAATTCAAATTTGCGAATCCACACTCAAGCTTCCAAGCACAGATATAGCTAAGTTTTCTTCAGCTAAGATGTCAAACTGGAAATGCAAAGAAGACATTATTTTTATTTAAAAAATTAAATACAATGTAATTTCACTATATAAAAATACAGAATGATGAACACATTACCATAGGATCTTTCAATTTTGTAATCGATCTAATCCAATTTCCACTGCATATTAAGGCATCCAATGTTTTTGGTGAAATAGAACTTATAATCACCAAAGACACGACACCGCGACCAAGGACTCAAGCAACTGTAGTTATTGGAATTGTAAAAATATCTTTTGCCATCTTTGATAGTGTCTTGTACTTCATGATGAACATTTTTCACCAATCTAAAATATCAAATTAACACAAGCTTCATCTAAGTATATCTCTAAGTCGATTTCGTGGAACTAAAGGCCAGTAGAGTCTATAAAATCATACAACCCAGCCAAATCATCAGACAAAATATGACTTCCTTCTATTGTAGATGTTGATTCAACTTGTATAATAGGTGCTCATGTATTTTCTTTAGTTGTATGTTGTTTATCAACAAAGATAGAAAGAGTAGAGCTCAAATAATTTTTGTTTCACTGTCCTTTTCTCATCAACAATAAACCAATGGCAAATCATTTCATTCTGGATCTAAAATGCATGCAATTGAGAATAACAACGAACAAGCCCAAGACTTATCAAATTTTGCCTCCATAGCATATTAGAAATAAAACTATCGATAAATATTCTATCTAAGGTCTTCTTAATTAATATCGATTTGGAAGAAGCCTATTTGCGTAGGATAGTTAGATCCAAAAAATTTCGCTTATTCGATGAAAAATGTGAAGCAACTCTCTAATCTTATCAAATTGATTCCAATATTCTTCTAAGGTAACCATATGTAATTAAGGTCTCGCAAAAGCATATTCGAAAAGCCTTGTAGTAAAATGCGACTCCAATATTTTGTATGTTGAGTTCCAACGTAGGAACATCAATGCATAGTGACTTTATTATTGATAAGTCAATCATAAAGCAATCTCACTTTTGTGTGTTTACCAGAGATCGCTTTACAAATAAGATTGATTCTCTTACCTTTTAATTATATTACCAATTTCTTTTAAGCCATCTTGCACCATTAGATTTAAAATAAAAAGACAACGAACACATGAAAGAAATCCCCATTACCATAAATCCGCACCTTCTACTAAATAATGCTTTCGTGTTTCTATGCCACATCATTTGATGATGCATTATCCAAAGTTATAGTATTGATTTTATTTTGAATACCACATTGCAAATGTAATTTGAAATGGCCGGATATCACAACTCCAATGAGGAGGATCTAAATCACTAAAATTAATTATCCGCAATTTCCAAACTAATATAATGACCGTGAGACACATATATAATTGTTTGGCTTGATGTCCAAAGAATCACAAGTGGAATCTCAGTTAATTTGAACTTTTAAAATTTTTCTTTTTCTACTTCATACACTTTCATGCACTCTTCTTTGACACCAAATCTTGAAATTTTACGGTAGTTTGGATTCATAGATTTCATCGTATTAAACCATAAATGTTCAACTATCATGTGGGATATTCATGAACAATGATCATTTTGACAATAATATTTTAGTTCTATTATGATCATAAGCAAAAAAACACACAAACTAAATCGAATCGCTTCAAGGTCCTCGTTATAGGATCAAAAACTTTAACGCTTTTCTAACACTTTTTTTGTAGTGATTCATTTTGTAATGTCCGCTCAATCAGTGATGTAGACGTTTTTTGTTTAACATAAGACTTATCAGATTTGTACTTTTGTATGATTTTTCCTTTTTTCAGACCGATATTTGAAATATTGTCAAACTTAACGCTGTTTTTTTACCCTTTCTATCAATACAAGTAATTTCATCAACACTATCAATATCATTTTGGCCAAAGATGAGGTTGAGTTGAGGAACTATTTGATTTACTTTGAGAGTGACTTTCCATTATATATATATACAAATATAATATGACTTAATTATAAACTCGCATGTAAAACAACAAATAATTATAATTTGTATGTGAATAATTGATTTTAAGAGTATACATGAAAGCTTAATATAACATCAACCACATATAATTAAAGATGCTATTTAAATAAATCAGTTGGTTCAGATATCAAACTGAATTGTTGGCTAAAAAGACAATCCCCACGATAAATTTTAAGATGCAAAAGCCCACAATAATCACATTTTCTTAGGTAATGAAACAAAAAGGCTCTACATTACCACCATTCCAAGTCTCATACTCTCATACAACCAATAGCCATACCCCATACAGGTTTATGCTAGGAAATAAGCCATTCTTCTTTACAAAAAAAAAAAGCCATCGACCCATCAACATCATCTTACAAGTTATACTTTCAGTCCACACTTATAATAGGATTGGAAATTTTATGAAGGCAATAAAGCCCATAAATTTATTACCCAATAATAGATTGTGAAAGTCCACTTACATCATCTTACAACTTATACGATCAATAGATTGGAAATTTTATGAAGGCAATGAAGTTTTCTTTGAAGAAATGAGAAAGAAATAAATGTTGAGGGATAAATTCTTCAAAGTTTTAAACCTGAATTGTAGCTTAAGTATATCAGCCAACAACCATATACAATAATACAAACAATACAAGTGTAAAAAAATTTGCAGCTTCAATACTTTAAATTAAACAAAATTTTTAGCATACCATATCCATATTCCATATTGAATAACATGTCAAGACTCAAGACTCAAGAGGTGTATTTATCACTTATCGGAGCTGAATTGGTGAATGGTGATACACAAGAAATCAAGAATCATCTCTTCATAAGTCATAACAGATTTTTGCCTTATTATCTCACATTCATCCATAAATATGAGAAAGGACATGAAATATAATATTGTTCTTTTTACAGAAAGTTGAGTCAAAGAATAAACATACTTCACTTACAATAGAGGATAATAAATTGATTGTATTGATCGTTGTTTGAGCCTTTGAGAGTGCCGCCAAGACTCAAGCATAATTAAGATATGAACAAATGAATAATGAAACTATAATATATGTTCGTAATGTCACATAAAAGTATGCAAAGAAACCAAGATTGCAAAAGACACCGTCTATCGTAGAAATGATCAAATGAGACTTCGACAAAGAAACAAACCGAGCGGCAAGCGGTTGAACCAAGTAACCCAAGTTGCAATTGCAAAGTTAAGAAATAACAACAACTCTACCACAGAGAAAAAATGGCCACACTGACAATGTAAGTTTGCGTCAAGATTAGAAATAAAGCCATTCACTAATCAATGAATAGCTGAGAAAACTGAGGAGATCGAGAGTGAGGACCAAGAGAGAGAAGAATAGAGAATCATTCTCAGCCCTTTCTCAAGAGTCAAGCTTTACCCGCAAGCCTCAACCGCAAAGATAAGAAACCGAGAAAGGCGAGAATGAGAGAAAGAACTCAAAGAAGTTACGATCCTCACGGAGTCAGGGTTACGAAGCGTCGAAGGCTGGAATTTGAAAGGGTAAAATTGAAACTGTATATCAAGCATTCACCTTTGATATCACGGTGGACTCGGAGAGGCAGAGAAGGAGAATCGCTATTCGCAATCGCTCGTGATTTCATTTTTCGCAGGCCGCAAACTGTGTTTGAGCCGTTCGAAAAATCAAACGAGTCAATTTAACTAAGGATCGAAATTGGCTCGAACTTAAAACCGAAGTCAACAATACTCGCTCGTGGTTCGCGTTCGAACTTCGATTTGAGCTAAAATACCGAATTTTCGAGCGATCTTCGAGCGCCTCTGGGGTCGAATAGTAGTAGGAGGAATAGGAATGTAGCCTCATTTTTCTTTCCTTTAATAGTGACCGAAAATCCACTTTTTTAATTTTTTGGCTCCAAAAGGTTGTCATTTTGCTTGCGATGGTTGGGATGGATGATTGATTGATTGATGATTTGAATTTTTGCTCCAAAATCCTCTCTTGCTGTCATATGATTAGCTTTATTGAATGTCATGAATTGAGAGTTGAATACATGTGATACAAAGAATTAAATGAAGTTGGGTGGAATCTTATGTGAGGGAGGACCCATGAGAGATTTAATTGGGTTTGGTTGATTTTGGGTTTGGGTCGGGTTTGGGTCATATCGGGTTAAGTTGACTAATTGGTCAAATTGGGTCAAACCAAGACTTATGTTAGATTCAAATGATAATTTGAATAATTTTGGTATGATCACTTTGATTTAATTTGGCTCAAAAATTGATTTTGGTTCATTTAGAATTAAATGGGTCAAATGAGTTAAGTTGACTAATTTGACAAAACTTGGCCAAATTAGCTTGGGTTATGAGTTGGTTCATGTTCAATTGGCTAATTCAAGATAAATGTGGTTTTTGGTTTGAATCAATTTTGATTTAATTCGATGAAGTCAAGTCACACCCTTTAGGTCAATTTGGGCTAAATGGCTCTATTGGGTTCGATTGATTAAATTGGATTTAATTATGGCTTTAGTTTAGTTCAATAATTGAGAATGAACTTAAGCTAATGGTTACATTTAATTTGTTAGATACAATAATTTGATCTTTAGACCAATTTGGATAAACTTTGGATTGAATGGCTAATTGGGCTTCATTTTGCTCAATGAGTGGTAAAGTCATATTTAAATATTAAATTTGGGTTGATTCAAGTCATTGGTTTCAATCAGTTTGATGTAAGATGAGTTCTAGCTAGTTTTTATTCATTTGGGTTAAATGATGACTTGATCACATGATTATGTTAACTTGGTTTGACTCAAATAATTGCAATTGATCATCTTAGAGTGCTCAACAATCATGCTGAAAGGTTTTGGTGAGCTTGGTTCAATCTAATTTGGGTTGGATTGGATGTTCGCTCAAATGAGTCCTTTAGGTCACTTTGGGTCAAGTGGACTTAAGTGGGTTAATTGGTTTAGTTTTGGTTTGATTCGAGTTTAGTTAAACTTATATATGAGCCCTGGATTAAAATATAAATTCAACGATAATCAATTTGGAGTGTAAGGGGATTCTTTGGCTCATTTGAAATTTTCAAGCCAAAAGAGCTAAGTTGAGTTTGACTTGGGTTTGCTTCGATATGATTTGATGATTGTAAGTTTCATTTATATTTGTGTAGATAATTGAATGTATGATTGATTTAATAAAAAATTCATTATTTTTGACTTGATATGGATAGAATTTGGCTAAGTCTAAATAATTGTCTTAGAGGGCTTACATTGGGTTTGAATTTGATTTTGGATATAGTTTTGATCATTCGGATATGTATTTCATTTATATTTTTGAATATAAATAAAGAAATAATTGATTTATAAATAAATCAATTGATTTTGATTTAATTTAAAGGAGGTTTTGTCCAAGCTTATGAAGGTGGTTCATATTGTTTAGGAATGGTAATAGGATTTTAATTTGATTTTGAGTTTCAATCATTTGGAGTCAAATTTGATATATGGATTTGGAATTTAAATTTAAATTTGAGATTTGAATTTGAATTTGATTTGAGAAAATGTATCTAGATTGAGTTTAGGTTATATGATATGTAATTTCCTTAAGCCCTAAAATATAGCTTAATCTTATGATTAACCCTTCTAGGCATAAATTAGTGTCTAAGAGGATGAGGTTGAGGACTCACTCCAAGGGTCATATATTACTCAATAAACTCAAAAATTATGGCAGATAATTTCAGAGTGTTATTTTTCATTATGTTACTTGATGTCGTTGACTTGAATGGAAGGGGTAGAATCGAATTCGTTGATGATTTTTTTACTCATTTGAGGTTATTTATGAAAGTGTTACTTGATGATATTAACTTGTATGAAATAGGTCGAATTGAAATATTACTTGATGACATTAACCTGTATAGAAGAGGTCGTATTGAATTTGTAAATGTTTTTTAACTCAGCCGATGTTGTTTGTCAAATTGTTACTTGATGACATTAACTCAGATAGAATAATTGAATAATTGAACAAAATATTTTTTACCCATTCGAGTTTGTTTGTCAAAATGTTATTTGATGTCATTAACTTGTATGGAAAAGGTCTGATCAAATCCCCTTGGGATTGATCATGCTCTGATAGATATACAACGTGAGTTATGCATTTCTCAAGTAGGAGGATTGAAATGTAGATCATTTATCTGCAACAAGTTTGAAAGAAAAAAAATCATAAACTCATTACTTTCATAATATCGGTGATGCAATATTGTCATAAGACAACTTAGTAAGAGAAATGAGATAAATTTTTAAAGAGAGTTAACAAAAGATAAGAGGTGGAGAGGAAAGAACAAATGAGGTAGGATAAAGGCTGGAATATTTATGCACAAAAAATTACAGATAACACTTTCTGAGATCCTCAATGTTTCAAATTCTAGGAAAGATTTTTCCCTCTGGATCCTTGATCATAGCTTAACGGTTGGTCGTCTGATAATGAAATGTGGAGCAAGTCTTTTATAGGCAAAGCCCTCTGAGGCACTTCTTTATCTCGAAAGTTAAAATTCTCGATCTTGAAGGTCATCGAAGAGCGTGGTTGAGCTTGTCTGAGGTAACATGATTGTGCTATTTGTTGATTTTCACATACCACTCCAACCTCAACGGGGTTTGAAAATTTCATCTTAGGATGAGGTACTGAAGTGACAACAATAAAAATTGATTGGAGGGGCCTTCTAAAGATAGCATTATATGCTGAATTTTGCTTGACCACTATGAATTGAATTAAATGAGTGACTTGTCGAGAAAATTCTTTGAGAACAATAGGAAGGGTGATTGTTCCCTCTACTCGCACATGGCGATTATCAAACTCATATAATGGTCCTATAGCAGGTTAGAGCTTTTTCTTAACCAGACCCATGCTAAGAAATATGGAGTAAAATAAAATATCAACAGAACTCCTATTATCAATCAAAATTCTCTTAGTGATAAGAAGATCTTGATATGGAACTTGGACTCTTTCCAAGTTAGAGTCATTAAAAGTGATTGGATGATTAATATAAGATTTTTTTAACTCTGATTCTTTAAAGGTGGTGATGAAGATTTAATTAGATAGTAGTGTCCCTCCTATAATCGTTTCAATTTTTCAACTATTTGACGATTATTTTATTATTTTTGTGATGATTATCACGGTTACCCCTTGATTGGCGTTATGTTTGTTTGAGGTGATTGATTTTGCACAAATGCGACATGATCATCATGTTGAATGCCTCTCATCTCTTCTTTGTATGTACACTGATAGAAGTGATATATCGATTTCCGATTTGAAATTTGTGGATGTTCAGCTACTTAATTGTCTCTTAATCTCGAATGACCGTCAAGACGCATACGATATGTGGTGTGTATTCTGTAAGTAGTTCCGCCATTGATATGAAGGCCGTGGAGGGAGATCATGATTGTCTTGTTAATTTTTTTGATGGGATTATTGATCTGTGTTCTCTGGGACACTCTTATATTTTCCTATGAATTATTTAAATTATTTTTGATGGCCATTAATAGCCTCATCAGCAGAAATTTACGCTTCCACATGATAAATCAAGTCGATATGAGTGGTCGATTCAAGGATTAGTGAGTATAAAGGCCCAAGATGGAGCCCTCCAAAGAAAACTCTTAGTAATTCAGGGTCAACCCCAGATATTTGATTAGTTTCTAAGAAAAATCTCTAGAAGTACCTTTTAAGTGATTCACCTTTATTTTGATTAAAGCCTGAGAAATGAGAGAAATATTTAATGATCTTCCGGTTTATAATAAACTATTATACAAAAATTTTAGTGAGTTAGCTAAAGGTATGGATAGATACCCAAAGAAGGGAGTAAAACTAAGTACGGGCTTGACTCTTGAGGGTGATTGGAAAGACGACAAAGTGAGCTTTAATATAATGATAGTCAGAATGATCGATGTGTTCATATGAGTCATCCATCATGAGTCGATGCTCTAAGCTTGAAACCTATGGGAATAGGATGTTGAAAAATAGCTTCGGCTAAAGGTGAAGACTTCTGACAGCCGTTGTGAGAGGGAAGATGATTTCTGTCTTTAAGATGTAATTTTTTTGCATTAAACGTTGTAATTCCACATGTATAATATGACGGGTGGAATCAACAGGGCAAAAACGTGCCAAGCTACCGGGAATAATCGATGTGTTAGCAATCGATTGAGTCGCATGTGTTGGATGAGTAAAACCGAAGTGTCAAGCATCGCGATCAGTGGAGGAACTTCACCGATGAGAATGCCTGATTAGCGCTTTGATCTCTCGCTAACGATCGATCTTGGGGAGATGCGCTTTCGCGAATACCGCCGTGTTTCATAAAGTCGAATTATCTTTATTTGACTCTTCCATTCAACGAATATGATCTTCAGAAAGTTTCTGTGCATTCACCGATAATAATATTATTTCTATATAATATTAATAAATTCATTTATTTTTTTAATATTTTTTATTATTTTGCATCTAGCTTTATGATTAGAACAAATAAATCCAATCCAATAACAATAACTAACGCTCATTCTTTTCCTTTCCGTAATCGAGAAGTGGATACTTCAATTACAATTTATCCGAAGTAAAAGTCCGCCGTTGCATTATTTGCCGTTGGATAAGATCCGACGGCTGATAAGCCCCAAAAAGTTTTCCGGGCACCAGCTGCAACTGTGTGTAAATGGATAACTCAATGCGATGAAAACCCTAACTCATTAGTTTAAGTATGCGGTGCATGCAGAATGGCTGGCCTGTTTCCCCAGCCTTCTCCACGGCCAATGATTTCTTTGATCTAACCTCATCTCTCACTCTATTGGGGCGATGACGATGAAATCCATCAGGGATAGAGATCTTACCCCGTGTTAGGAATGCTTTCGAGGGTGCTTCAGAGATCGCAATGCTTATCTTTCTATAGCTCCGGAGCAGCTTGGACGGCCCGCTTACCTACGGGAAACCGCTGCTTCTGTGCATCATCAGTTCATAACACGTCGGTAGATCTTCTTGATGATGGAAATAAGGTTAATCTGAGTCCTATGACTGGCTATTTCTTTGCCCACATCCTATTAAACTGGTTTTCCAGTGATCTATATGAATGCGTGAGTAATTCTAAGCTAGCTTCTCGGCAAACAGTTTTTTGAAGTCATTAAGCCATACGGTGAAATATATAAGAGTTGTGTGCTATGTATGAAATGCCTTTTTCTTTAATACAGGGCGGTGGTCGGATTTAACGGATTTAGGGCCTGTTTGGGAGCATGACCCGAGAATTCCCTAAATCTTAATCTTAAATCCTAAATTAATTGAAAAATTCTTAAAATTTTGCAATTGCCAGAAGTAGTAATATTAAATTCTATTCTTGTGTACTAGAAATTCAATTGTGGTAGAATAAAATTTTACATCTTAATATTATTGAGAAATCGAAAACACATACAGATATTTGAAGAGAATGAAATTTTAAATTTTTACGAAAAAATTCAAAAAAAATTATTTGCAAGAAAATTTCACTATATATCTGTTTTAGAGTACAAAGTTTACTTTTCCACGATGACGGGATTACAGAGTTTATGTGAAAGTCCGACCGAAAATCTGACCGAAATAAACAAATGGCAATGGTGAATTTTGTGAATAGTTATATATTATAGAAATGGCCATCTATACGATATTAGAATGTCGGGTGGTTAGCGGTGATCTGCGGTCGGCGGATGGTGATTACTATGGTCGACGCAAACGATGGTTACGGGCGAGACCGACGCACACCGGTCGCTGGATGTGATCAGCGATGGTGGTCTGCGGGCGGCTATGATCGCGGTGGAGGCGAGCACAGGCCGGTGGCGGGTCAATGACCGAAACCTGGCGAGAATCAATGGTGGTGATCAGCTGGTGGTGGTCGACTGGTCTGGCGACGGTAACCAACTGTGGTCGACGCCGGCGAAAATCGATGGTGGTGGTCGACCGCGGGGACCAGTGGCCAGACCGGCTGGCGGGTATGGCACGGATGCGGTGATGATCGGTAATGGCGAGGCGCGGCTGGCGGATGATGATCGCGGTGGTCAACGCCGAGTTGGCCAGAATGTCGTTGAGGCATGTGGCACAATCACCGACGGCGGTCTCGATGCATGGATGTTTTTCAAGCCTCAGAGCCCTTTTTTCTTCTTAGCTTCTTGAAGAATGGCGCTATTTATATATTAAAGGAGCGACATTTCAGAATGCAAAATTCAAACTACTCCATCGGAATACTTAAAATGATTCATTTGATCATCTGATGTAGTTTAAGTATTTGAATGCTCAAATAAAGTCAGAATTAGGATATC
Source organism: Cymbidium sinense (assembly GCA_021442155.1). Lineage (NCBI taxonomy): Eukaryota > Viridiplantae > Streptophyta > Magnoliopsida > Asparagales > Orchidaceae > Cymbidium > Cymbidium sinense. The sequence continues at coordinate 170,684,776 of CM038215.1, forward strand.
TTGGACTTATTAGATTCGGCTCGATAAGACGCTCGATTTGATTATAAACACTTCATATTTAGGAGTTGAGATATGTGAGTTTTCTAAGCGATCCAAGTTAATCTTAACTCAGAATTAGATTATTTTCGACATCGATATTTGTGCTTCAACTAGTGCAATTTTCAATATCATATCACCTATAAATTCTTAAATTTCTTTCTCCATCGTTTTAGCTTAAATTTCGGGTTTAAGAAATCTCAGACTTGGCAAGATTGACGAATTCTTGTTATTCACATACTACTCATTTCGTAGATGCGTTCTCCGACGACCTCCAAGTAGTCATTCACCTATTAAAATTTGTATTTTATGCTTTGCCACGTGTCCAAAGACTCCGCACGTAATATTTTCTTCTCCATTTACGACTTTTCGTTGTCTAGGGTTTCAAGCTTTATAAAGAAAAGATGATATTCATCGTGAGGTGGTTCTTATCGGGGGCATTTTTGGTTCAAAAAGTATTTTAAAGGATATTTGTCCAAATAAAAATATAATAAGGATATTAGTTCAAATATTTGACTTATGAGACATATAAAGTGAAATTTTTTTTATTAAATCCTTCCTAGGTGAAATCCTACTTGTAGTCAAGCAACCTTTACTTAGGCGATGATAATGATTGAAAATTCACTATGGAAGACGATTTTCCTGCACAATAGTAAGGGTGGGATTCCTTTTGATGGCGTGTTGAAATCAAAATGTTTTTTTTTTGCGACAGCTACGTCATTGTGTATAATTGTTTTGAATTAGAATATTTTTTAAATAAATGAGGTGGCTTGTGAGCTGACTCGGAATTATAAAATTAAGTTGGAGCTTGAGCTCAAACTCAATTAATTATGTCATAATAATAAATGATCATGTGTGATATATGGATTCATGATGAAAATGTGAGAAGTTTTGGTAATATATAAATGCCAATATATTACCAATGGCATTATTGTCGCGAATATAAAGGTTCTATCATTAAGAAAAGAGAATCATAAATCATTGTCAATTCTTGTCACTTGTACCAACAACCAATCATCAATTAGTAGCAATGTTAACTAAGTTTTAGTTCATGCAAGTAGGGCTGTCAAAAAAGCTCGTTGTTACGTGACATTTAGCTCAGATTCGTTCGTCAAGAAATGAACACCTAAACAAATTTTTTCGTTCGATTTATAAATGAGTAACACGTAATCCTTTGTTCGATCGTATTCGAATTAGCTCGAAATAAAAAAATAATTTATATTAAATTTTATTTAAAATATAATTTATGTCATTAAATATTTTTAAAATTGATATTTAATTTAATTATAAAATTAGTTAAAAAATTTTAAATAAAATAAGCTAAAATATATTAGTAATTATTATTATAAGTTTTTTATAATTATGCTTAATGTTTATCATTTTAGTTTAGATTAGTTAATCCCAGTAGGAATTTATATTAGCAGGATTTAAAATAAACGAAACGATACTCCATATATTGCCTCTAGTCTCGACTCGCATTGACCGCACTCAGTCTCTCACTTCCTCTCGACTCTCTCGCCTCTAATCCGTAGTAACTCCTCTGTCTCGGTGTTTTGGCGCCGGATTTACTCTTCCCAAGAGTCTTGCGAGGACTTGTGAGTCTGCGAGTTGAAATGGTAATATCGTAAGTATGGGTGTAAATGGTGCGTGATCTCTCGATCTTATGGTTTGACGGATATTGTTTTCTTTTCTTTTACATCATCGGTTTCATGTTAAAAGCCCATACATTGGTCGTGATATCGGTTTTTAGGGTTTGTAAACACAATTTTCTTTTTCCTTTGGTCGTAATCTGGTTTTATTCTTATTTTAAGCGTTCTTTTATTCTTACTATGGAGATGTAGTGGAGAATGAGAACATGCATACCTTTTATTTCAGTTAACACATGCTTTTCTTTTTTATTCTTACGGTCATAGAGATCTCTTTTTTATTCTTACTATGGAGGTTATGTTCATCATGTATTTTCGGTTTGGATGTTGCGATCATATATTTAGACTTCTTGTAATCGTAATCTTTACGCAACTATGGATGTCTTTCTAGAATGTTGTGTATTATTTGAGAATTTGTGTTTCAAAGGAGAAATCATTCTATTATGCATACTATGAGAATGAAGTAATTACAAACTTAGAATTTATTATAACTATGGTTGTATCTTTGTATGATTTCTGACTTTGGATGTTTCTGTAGGATGTTCTTAATTTTTACTACTATGGTTGTAATGTAATGTCAGTATCTTGTATCATGTATCTTAGTATGTAATTACGTATGGATGTTCTATTTTTTACAACATGTCACGTAATGTTGTATGTTGACTAGAATATAATGGAAACATGGAATGTGTTTGTAAGACCCCTTTTCCTCATATTCTAGTTGCTCTTGAAGTAAGGTAGAATATTTATTTAATAGAATGCAATTTGATATTGTACATCTACGTGTTCTCGATGTTTTATGGCTGAAAAGTGTTTATGTTGCTTTTGAGGGTTTTCTTATCAACATGAAGGATGGGAGTGTTTTGTTCAATTCTAACTATCTTGTTCTGAAAATTGGTTTTAAGTTTATCTAATTGCTACTATTGATTTCAAAGATGGTTGGAGAAAATTACTTCAGTTTGAAGCGTGATAGTATGGATTCTAATCATGAGACAAACTCTATGAAAAGTTCTTGTAAGATTTCATAGATCAACCACTCTCTTAAGTATGTCTTTGATAGGTGCCTTACACGCATATTCTTTTTCATTGATATTGAAGAAGATGGTGACATTATTCAGGGGGATAGAATTTTTAACAAAGTCATGCACTTTTCTTGGTTTCATTTTGTACTCCAACATCGTTATACTTATCCAAGCCGCATCCAATGAGAGTAAAACTTGTTCTCTTTGGTTGATGAAATTGGATTGGATTTTGTATATTTCGAACCACGGTGAATTCATTAAATCAACATAATTTTATTGTGTCCCATATCATCTTAGTGACATATGCCCATTAGAATCCCCATCATCTACCCTTACTATATTTGAAAACGGAAAATTTTCTTAAAGGCATTCTATAGTTTCTTTTGCATATGAATTTAATCTTTTATTTGAATCGATCATTTGTGGAAGAGACTTGTGGAAAATCCCAGCGTGGTGGGACAATAGATCATCAAAGGTTAACCATTTTGTTCACTTCACCACTTAAATGAATATTCTATTGTCACTCTAATTGTTTTTTTTCCCTTCGCATGTGCAAGACAAGGTCGATCTTACGTTGAATTGTTCGCTTAGTTATTTCCGGACCTTGAGTAATGAGTTACTAATAGATGATTAAGAAATATTTTGACATCTAACAAGTGACTAGGTCACCTTTTGAAAGAGAGTTCATGGGCCTTTTTTTAAAACATTTCTCCAAAAGAATAGATAGCATAATTATTATTCTTGAATTCTCTCTTTCTATGTTGCGATACTGTTTTATATAAGTAGTAGAAAAGAAATTATGATTAATGATATTGATCTACAATCTATGGACTACTTGATGATCTCATTTGATTAGATTTTATGATTATTTGTAGCATAATCAAGATTAAAGAGGCATATATACACATTTTTCTCTTTTTTAGTTCTCTAAATTTGTAAAATTTTGCACTTCACCTCGCCTTGTTCTCGGGTATGACCAATGTCGCCAAAATTGTCATCATTAACTAAGAATCTTAATACGGTGAGGATTTTACTAAATAGCTACATAAGCTTGTTTTATCATCGAACCTTCTTATTCTTGTTCCTTTTACATGTTATTCTCTTCTTTTGGAACTACCTACTATTTTGGTTTTGTTCTTTGTGCATTATACAATCTGGCCGGTTTTGTTCGACAAGATCTTTTGATGCTACAAGATTTGGAGCAGATGATTATTAATGTGTAAGATCACTTGTGATATTACACATTAATTATGATGAAAAATTAAATAGATATATGAGATAACTTACTTGATATTTGGTCGTATGTTTCCAAACATTTAATTTAATTTTTTGTGATTACATTTTGTCAATTTTAATGTCTATCATTTATTTAATGATATTTATTTAATAGTTTGGATTCTGGAACAGATCTACACTTATTTTTTTTTTGTGATTTCATCATTTTTTTTGTGATTTCATTTTGTCGATTTGACGCTACACTTATTTTCATTTTTTTTAATAGCTTATTAATATTAATCTTTCATTTTATCATTTTTTTGAATGCCTAATATTCAAATACAGCTTATCAATTTTATCAATGATTATTTATTTTAGTTTCGAGCCCACTCATAATATTTATTTTATAATTTTTGCTAGTTTTGTTTACATGAAGCAGACTGTTTTGAAGATTGATTGGTTTTGAGGATATGAAAGAAGACTATAAAGCAACATTAAAGCTCAAATTGATTTGATTAGAAATTGATATTTGGAAATTTTAACTTCATTATTTTCTTAGCTTTTATTTTTGAAATTGTAAGTTGTATATGATCATGTAAAATTTTAGGTTGAATTTATTTTAGAAAGTTGTAAATCAGAAATTTGTAAATTATGTAAGTTATGAATTGAATTTGTATATGTATATGAATAAATGATATATGATCTTGTAAATTTTGTTAGGCTATAAATTAGTATTTGAAGTTGTGTTCAATTTTGTGTAAAAAAATGATTTTTGAATCTCTGATTGAAAATCATTTAGTTTAAAAAAAATAAATTTTAATGTATATAATTTTGATTTTGAATCTTTGAATGAATCTCTAATTTTAATTTTTTGTGTAACAAAGTTTTTTTTTTTAGTAAAAATAATAATTATGATTGTATATAATTATTTTGTATAATTGTATATTTTTAGTTTTAATTCTTGTCAATAATATTTTAGTTTTTCAATAAGATTTTAATAATTATTTTAAATTAAAATAAAAAAATAAAAATTATTAAAATATAAAATCGAGCCAATTCGATAACACGAGCCTAAAACGAAGAATTTAATATTTTTTCGAGTAACACCTAACGTATTATAAACGAGCTATTTCAACACGGCCAATTTCAACAAAAAAATAATAATAAACGAAAATTAACAACAGCTCTCGAACTGCCTGCTTACACCTCTACATGCAAGTGTCAAGTTTCTTTGATTCATCAAAATGCTAAAGAAAGAGTATGATGAACAACTATAATATGGATTATAAAAATTGCATGATCACATTACACAATGTTTGGTTTATTGCAAAAGTAAAGTATTTGAAATGTGTAGATTTTAAAATTGTGGTGATTGATTTGAATAATTGAATGCAGCATAAAATTTTGTTATATTCCAAAATCATTTTAGTTTAAATTTGATATATTTAGAATTTGTCTAAATTGGGAATTTTAAATATCTCGATGTAAAGTCGCTCTACTCATAGCGGGCCTCCACATGAAATCATTAGTATTTTACTTTGTATTACGTATGTCAAACAAGAAAACAAACTATTATATTTATAAGATTTTCAATCTAACAATTTAAAAGTAATTCAAATATATTATTTACATTTTACACTATATTTCTAATTCTTAGCCAAATAGCTCTTTAAATTTGCAGGCAAGTTCTTATATCTTGATCCATAGAACTTAATTGAAACGCTTTGATTTTGAATGATGGAGGCCATGATTTTTCTTTCTTGAATATGGTTTAAGAAGATGATATCTTGTTGTTGAACTTGCAAGTGATAGGAATCAGTTGAGAATGATGAAGCACACGGTCATGCAATCTTAGTTTTCCTTCTATGTGGTTAGCCTAGAATAGAGCTGGACTCTAAATGGGAGGCTCTTCTTGCTCTCTCTCTTCTTAAGGAATCTCCTTGAATTTTGAGGGTATCAAATGCAAAATAGAACCAAAAGGAAGTGAATCAATCCAATAAAACAAGTTTTATATGAAAGATTTTCTATGGCTGATTTTTTTTGTTTGTGGATTTGGGGAATGCATAAAAACTATTTGTAGGGCTTTTGGTGGGAGTTTGTGAGGTAATTAGGAAGATACCATAATTTTAAATTTGGAAAATCATCATAACACCTAGCTAACCCTAATTTTGGTTTTCATCAAGAAGTGATGGTTTTGATTGTTTGGAATTGATGTAGCTCAATTTCTGGATAGCATTGATATGTTGGTAGATTGCTGGGGCTAGGCCATGACAGTGATGGAAGAAATTAGGGTTATAGTGGAGGGATAGCTAAATCATAATTCTAGGTTTATAAAAGAGTTTTTATAGTCAACATGGTATTTTTTTTCTGTTCAATTTTTTTTTTTTAAATGATGGGTGATCAAAATTTAAATCTCTTGTGCACCTCTTAGCTTCAGTTTAAACATTATTTCAATCAAACTCTTATAATGCATTAGTAGATATAAACAAACAAAACTTCTTTTGTGAAATGTTTTTCATGTTTTGTAGTTGACACAACTAAACAATACAAGCTGGTGCATTGCTTCAAATTTGGTGAGATCATTCAATGTGCAGCTTCAAGTTGCAAACACTTTATTTGAGAAGATGAGGAAGACATTAAATAATGTACGAGAAGATGTGCCCATCCTTCCGATTATCTCTATTTTTTATTATACTCACTTTTTTTTGCAATGGGTATCCACCCAACACCCCACCTATCTTGTGGGTGAAGATGTCGTTGTGACTAATCCCACGGGGGCCTAGTGTCACATTCATTACCTACACGTGTCGGGTTTTCACTTACTTTTCCCACCTTAGGTATAGGCGTCTACGGAGAGAGGATTCAACCGCCTGGGATTCTGCCGCTCACCACCAACTGCTAAGAGATGATGGGTTTTTATACTCACTTCACTAAGCTTTCTGTTCATATTTAATGAGCTTCCAGTCAATAGTGTATTTCCAAGAAATTCCATTGTGTAATATTGCATTTGTTGAATAGTTTTGCAGCTTATATATCTCTATGATGGAAACCTTGCCTTTTTACAAATTTCATTTGAATTCAAAAACTAGTTTGGTAGGGTGAATGCTCTTAATAGAATTGCAGCTCTAATTGGGATTTTGGTCTCTACAAATACCTTAAAATATAATTAATCAAGCATGAGTTTTGAGATAATATATATTAAAAACATCTAAAATTAAATGTAGGATCATTTGAATTCGAATAAATTTATGATTGAATCGAACGGATCGATGAAATGAATTTATTAACATCAAAGTTTAAATTTAGCCCTTTTAAGTGTAATTAAAATTATGAAGTATTAATTGAAGGATCAAATGATTATTAAATCTAATATATTTATAGTTAAATTAAGCATTTGATAAGAGGAATTTAATGATTTTAATATGACTTAAATTTAAAATTATTAAAGCACTTAAATGTTAAAAAATGATTTATAATTGAGGAAAATTTTAAATTTTAGCAAAATTTATTAAACTATCTTTCTCAAAATTATATATATAATATCATTCTCTTGTAGAAGAGAGGAAAAAGTTAAAGGCAAAGCTTAAGAGTTAGAAGTTAAAATTTGTAATATAAGCTATATTTTGAATTATTTTGAGTAGGTGAGTTCTCATGATTGTTTTCTCTTTGAATTTTTTCGTGTAAAAATTATGATGTCTCATATATTTTTTCTGTCATATGTGTGTGATAAAATTTCATAAAATTTTTTACTCTATCACTATGAATTTACTAATTTGTAATAAATTAGTGTAGTCTGTCAGAAATAATTTTAATATATATTTTTTATTTGTTGAAAATCAAGGCAACACTATTCACATGATGGTGGTAATTCATTCTTAAGTTTGAAAGAATGTATCAGTCGGATGGAGGAGCATTAAGTTTGTATTCTTTAATTCTTATTAGAAGTTGGGCAACCAAGAGTGCTATCACAATGAGAGAAATCTCTTCTCACCAATTCAACCACAGGGCAAAGCTAATATGTTCGATAACACTCATATTGTGCTACCTCAACATAATATTTAGATAGATTTCACATATATTGTTAATTCAACTCATCATTTCATATTATTCGGCTAGTTCACAGCCCCTTTTCATCTTTAATACATTTAAGTTGTTCTCATTTTACGGACATTTATGATATATTGTTCAAGAAGAAATTCTATTAATATATGAGCAATCTATGCCTTAATGAAGTATTCAAGAATCTTTTTCTTTGAATGATATCATTATTTAGTATTCTATTTTATTAGGATTTAAACTCCCTAATATTGATATTGATTATTATTAAATTATTATGCATATTCAACAAATTTTTTATACTATTTTGTTGTACATTTGTTATTGCTTTCAAGTCTAAGACCTCTACACCTATATCTACTCTCTCCTACAAAATATTATTCTTAGTTTTGAAGAAGTAGCTAAACTCTTTGTAAAATAATTTATTGTGAATAAAAATTATTATTATAGTCTCACTAAAAAAATATTTTCAAAAAATTCTCTTTAAGCCTATCAAATAGTAAAGATAAACACGAAATTATTAAGAAGAATTTTTCTTGAATGACTTATTCCTTTGTTGATATAAGAAATAATTTACTCTTATCATGATCTTTTCCACCATTTTAAAGGTAAATTAATATAGATGAAGCTATTAATGCACACCAAAAATATTTCAAACAATTTACTAATAAACATAAAAATTATATTCTCTTGTATTATTTTTAATTATTCATATGAGTGCTAAAGTTTTTATATAAATTAGAATATAAGTTTTTATTCTATTATTATAGATTTTAATATATAATATTAATAATTTTATTTATTATTTTAATATATTTTTATTATTCTATAAAAGTTTTACCATTAAGATCAAATGAATCCAATCTAATAACTGGTGCAAATAATTGAGCGAGGAAAGTTTTGTTCAAGTTCAAGCTCGCTTGTCATTATTGAGCTATTTCGATTGAGCTTTAGGATGGTGTTCAAGCTCGAACTCGATAAAAAAAAATCATGTTCGAGTGCTCGAGCTTCTGATTCGCTCGAGAAAATATCTCTAAAGGCAAATAGTAATTAAATAAACGAAATTAATCTAGCCTTAATTGAGCCTTTAATCGTATCGAGCCTTAATCGTTAAACAAGATTAATAATTTTATACGATTGCATTAACAAACCTTAATCGAAATAATTCAACTTAAAAATTGTTATTAAATGATCTGTTCTAATGTAAATGAACTGAATAATAACTTATTCAAATTTGTTTATTTAGTAATCGAGTATTTACAAAAATATTCAAATTTATTCAATTAGTTAAATAAAAAATATAAATACTTTGTTGAACGTCCCATTCATTTACGGTCATTTTGACGCTCATTCTTTAAGTGCTTGGCCTTTCTCGTACTGTAATTTTGTAACCGAGAAGTGGATACTATAATTACAATTTATCCAAAGTTAAAGTCCGCCTTTAAAGTCCGCAGAGAAGTGATTAAGATCCGACGGCTGATAAGCTCCAAAAAGTTTTCCGGGCACCAGCGGCAATGGTGTATATAAATGGATAACTCAATGCGATGAAAACCCAACTCATTAGTTTAAGTATGAGGTGCATGGAGAATGGAAGCATCTTCCGCCAGCTTTCTCCACGGCCAATGATTACTTTGATCTGACCTTCTCTCTCACGCTAACGGTGCGATGACGATGAAATCCATCAGGGACGGAGATCTTACCCCGGGTTAGGAATACTTTCGAGGGTGCTTTAGAGATCGCAATGCTTATCTTTCTATAGCGCCGGAGCAGCTTGGATGGCCCGCCTGCCTGCGGGAAACCGCTGCTTCTGTGCATCACCGTTTCATAACACGTGGGTAGATCTGCTTGATGATGGAAATAAGGCGAATCTGAGCCCTGTGACTCGCTTTTTCTTTGCCCACATCTTCTCAAACTGGTTTTCCAGTGATCTGTATGAATGCGTGAGTAATTCTAAGCTCCCATCTTGGCAAACAGTTTTTTGAAGTCATTAAGCCATACAGTGAAATATATAAGAGTTGTGTGCTATGTATGTAAATGCCTCTTTCTTAAATACAGGGCAGTGGTCGGATTTAACGGATTTAGCGCCTGTTTGGGAGCAGGACCCGGGCATTCCCTAAACCCTAAACTAATTGAAAAATTCTTAAAATTTTGCAATTGTCAGAAGTAGTAATATTAAATCCTATAAAATCTTAAATTTCTTTATCCATCGTTTTAGCTTAAATTCCGGGTTTAAGAAATCTCGGACATGGCCAGATTGACGAATTCCGTCGACGCCTTCTCCGACTGCCTCCAAGTAGTCATTCACCTTCTAAAATTTGTATTTTATGATTTATCATGTGTCCAAATTTGATTGGAGTCCTTGAGGTGGTTCTTATTGGGGGCATTTTGGTTCAAAAAGTATTTTGAAGGATATTTGTCCAAATAAAAATATAATAAGGATATTAGTTCAAATATTTGATTTACGAGACATATAAAGTCAATTTTATTTATTAAATCCTTCCTAGGTGAAATCCTACTTGTAGTCAAGCAACCTTTACTTAGGCGATGATAATGATTGGAAATTCACCAAGGAAGAGGATTTTCCCTGCACAATAGTAAAGGGTGGGATTACTTGGGGTAAACCCCAAAAAAAAAAAAATAATAATAATAATAATAATGTTGTGGATTAATGATGAAATCTATCGTGCAAGTTTTACCACCCATGGTGGAGTATGATTTCTTTAACAGGTGATTTAGAGATCTGTCTGACATAAGCCGAAATTGGTTTGAGGAACTTTATATCACGTTGTAATTTATACTGAATTACTTCTCATAATTTTGATGTATGACATATTAATTTAATTCTTTTATAATTTACACTTTTGTGCATCACCTTTATTCTTAAAAATTGGAATTAACAAAATTTTTTCACTAATCTGACATCTTTTTAATCTTTAAAATAAAATTAAAAAGATTCATAAGCCAAAAAATTCTTGGGGGATTTACATACATACCACACAATTCTTATATATTTACATATCTAATACTCAAACTTCAATTTTTACATATATAACACCTAAATCTTCAATATCACATCAAAAATACCATCATAAGTCACTTTTTAAGAGTGAAATGCACTTTTTAAGCATAGGAAAGTGTTAGATAAGTAAATATCTAACTTTAGGTGTTAGATATATAAATACATAACAATTGTGTGGTATGTATATAAATCTTCCAAAATTTCTTTGATCTCCTAAACATTTACATTTGTTGGAATTCCTATTTTGGTGGTTGGTTAGGGTACTTACATGAGCTTCTTGCTTTGACATGGAACTGCTTGGAAGGCTCGTGCATCTTGCAGGCAACCACTGCGTCTGTCTCTGTGAAAATAAATAGGTGGATCTTTCTGATGGAACAAAGTCTAAATTATATATTGAAATCAATTGGCTTGTCGTGTTTAGTACCTCTCAAACAAGGGATACGATGTGCTGCATCTCATTTCTGAGTAGACCTATACTTGCTGTAGGTTTATTTTGGTGAAATATAGACTTGTATGTTAATCATGTCAGCATATCGTTGGAATCCCCGATTGGGCGATGATGATGAAATCTATCACGGAAGACATGCTTTATGCTAACCACCCCATGGTGAAGCATGATCCCTTCAACACTTGATTCAGAGGTCTCTGCTATTCTCATCCAATGGCGATGGAGAGTAGCTTGGATGGCCCGTGCATTTGCGGGTAACCGCTACTTTCATGTCTCACTGGTGGGGAAGTGGAGTTTTGTTTTGTTCTTGTTGATTGAACTAAGGCGAATCTGAGCCCATTTCTTTTTCAACTCTTCTATAAAACATGTTACTGTATATTCCAGCAAATTTATGATCTCTTAGGGGCTATTCGCTAGCAGGATTAAACGCAAATTCTCTCTCCAAAGGGCAACTTTAAATCCCACAGAAGTTTAAAGAACATTTCTCCTCTGACCCGGCTACTGTAAGTCTGTAAATCATGCCCTGGCATTTCGCGAACTTAACAGACTATTGAACTCTTCTTCACACGCAGCTGGGCTTGTCAATGCTATTTTTATTAAGTTAATTACCCCAAGTGTTTCACATCTTAATTTGCTTAGAGATGATTATAATATGGTCATTTATTCCTTTGTTTATTATGCAAGCAATTTTATTTCCATCTATTCTTTTGGGAATCTGATGACATGAATGAATCTTAAAAGTGGTTTGATTTCTATTTTGCAATTTCAGCTGAGTAATGCTACATTGTCTCATGCTTTACCAAGGATAATCTCCTTATGGAAGTCATAGAAATCCTGTAATAAAAAGAAGTTTTTTAAGTAGTTCCAAGAGGAGGAATGTGTGTATATGTATGCATTTATGTTTATTTCATCATTCAAGGTGATATTACTTGCCACATGTCTGGGTTGTATTTGTTTCCATGCTGCTTCAAGGATCTTTATAATCTTCATACAATTGTGATGGAGCAGCTTCTATGGTCCTGTTTGGGTAACCGTTGCATCAGCAAGTCACCGTGGAGAAAAGACTGGTATTCTATTAGTGGAACAACTGTGAATTTAAACCTATTTGTCCCCTTTGTTTCTCTATCTTCAAGGATGCAACTAAAATAAAAGAAAGGTATTTTTTGTTCAAAATAATATGTGCTTTGTATTTAAAAAAGAAAGGTATTCTTCGCTTCACAAAAGAAATCAAATCTCTAAGTTGCCAGTTCAAGGCATACTTAGAGTTGCTTCATGGTGATGATCAAGTTGGATATCTTTTAATGGTTCTTTAGAGATATTAATGCTTCTCTATTGTGTAATGTAGGACTGAAAATGAACTGAATCGGTCCGAGCCGAGCGTGTGTGTTCAAGTTCAAGCTTGTTTACCATTATTGAGCTCGAGCTTGATTTGAGCTTTCTAGGATGGTGTTTAAGCTTGACCTTTATTATTGTCGAGTTTGAGCTCGATTCGAGTTTGAGCTCGATTCGAGTTTGTTTGTGAGCTCAGTTTAAATTGGATTATTAAAGCTTGTTAACAAGCAACTCCTTTATTGAAATAAATGAGCTTTAATCAAACCTTAATTGAGCTTGTTTGCAAGTAGCTTGTTGAGAAATATACATGATTTGTATAAATTAAAGCATGTTAAGCCTAAAAAATAAAAAATTAAATAATATTGTTCACAATTAAGCCTTAGTTGAGTCTTAATTGAACCATAATTGAGTTTCCTAATGAGCTTTGAAAATAATGTTGTTCATGAATATAAGTGAACTGATGATAAGTTGTTCAAGCTTGTTTATTTAGCAATCAAGTGCTTATAAAAGTGTTTAGGCTTGTTTAATTAGTTAATCAAATGATCATGAGCTAGCTCACATCGAGCCGAGGCACGAGTAGATTGTTGAATGCTCGGTTCATTTGCAGCCCTTCTGTAATGTAACAAAGTGGCTTGGATGGCTTGTGCATCTGCGGGCAATTTCTGCTTCTGTGTTGTGCTGAATATTGAACAGCTGGATCATTTTTGGAATGGAAAGGTCTAAATCCTCAGGCTTCAGCCCCCTGTTTTCTGTTCTTTTTATGGTAATTTCACTTCCATGATGTTCTGATTGATACTCTATTTTCTCCTCATATCTTTGAAAGGTTTTTTTTTTTCAGATTGAAGACAAGGAAATGAAATGTAATTGAAAGTGGGATTTACATCCATACCACATAATGCTTATGTATTTTATATCTATAATCTAAATTTATTTATCTATTTTGTTATGAGACAAGAGCATACATACATGCATGCATTTATGTATGTATGTGTATGTATATATAAAGAGAGAGAGAGAGAGAGAGGGAGAGGGAGAGATTATAAGTCTCACCACTAACATTTTGTACCATAAATCATTGCAAGTCTTAATGCCATCTTATAAATTTTTTGCATAAGTTTAAGCGGTACTTTTCTGTCACACAACAGGCCAGATGCATTCCTCTACTTCAACCATCCAACTTGAATTCTACTAATAACATCTCTATCTATTTCACAATCATTTTGAACAATAGAGCTTACATATCTCAATCACTCACTCTGTTTAATGACTTGTTCACCCAATATCACAACACTATTGTTAGAACTTCTACAACTAAAATTACACTTCATATTTTCAGTTTTAGATCTACTTAAAGGAAAACCTTTAGACTCTAAGGTTGACTTTCATAATTGAAGTTTCTCTTGGACTCCCTCTCTAGTATTATCAACAAGAAGAATGTCATCAGCAAAAAGCATACACCTGCTTAAAGCTGGGAATAGTTGTGGCAATGGACGGTTCTGCCTCGGGAGTAATCGCTCCTTCACGAGGCACTTGTAGAATCATCTGGTGGGTCTGCTTTTTGATAAAATAAATGTGCATCTGAGTTTTTGACTTCCTATTTCTTTCTCAACCATTCTTATCTTCAAGTAAAAAAGTGGTATGATTTCTTCGGCTTTTTAATCATAGATGTCAAATTTGTATGCTACCACAAATTAATGGATGCCTTTTTCTTACGTTCTACATAAATAAATTGTGATCTTCTCTCTCCAAAGAAAACTAATATCGTTTTAAGGGTCCATTGCTCTGCCAGCTTTCTCATTGTGATTTTGCTGAAATATGTTTTTCTGTTGATTTTGAGAAGCAACAACTTTGAGAGAGATGTTAAAGTGTGGTTGCGGTGATAACACATCAGATTGTTGCCATGTATAGCTTGCATCAAGGTAATTTTATTTTATATGGCAACAACAGCAGATTGATGGTATAGTTTTCCCTGAAACATTGTTTTCCGTTTCAGCAATATCAACTTCAACATGTTATTTTTCAACAACCTTTTGATGACTGAGGGCTTGTTTGGGATCAATTTTGTTGTGTTTTTCTGTATTTACTTGCTACTACTACCCACTCATGCTGCTGTTGTCTTGCACATTTGTCAGCTACTGTCGTTGCTGTAGCTGTTCCAAATGAACCCTAAATGTATCAGCTTATGGAGAGTCGGTCATCAATATCTTCCATCGTTTCTGTTCTCCATGGTCATTGATCACTTTGGTTTATCTCCATAATTTTCTGATGTCAAATCCACTATTGAGGCAATCTAGCCCATCTTATGATGCCTTAGTGGCTGCCTCCTTCTGCACAGTTGTGAGCTTTTAAGTCCCCATTTATGTTCTTTATTTTTGATGATGTTCGCTGTAGTTGATTGGAGGAGTTACGCATCATGTGCAGATACCATGGTAATAGGGAAGGATCCTAACCTATTTTAACTGTTGCTTTGATTTGATGCTCTAATTTTTCCTCAAAATGAATCTTCAAATTTGCTTTGGTTGAAAGAATTTACAGGAAATAAAGTTAAATTCAGTTACTTTTTTTGGTTTGATAATGAGTCTTCAGACTTTGATATTAGCTTTTTAGCCCTCGAATGTATGTACAGGGTCTTGACACTATATAAACATTTTATCAATTGCTCTTATTTTATTATTGTTGAATTGAATTTAACTTTACTTTTTGACAGGGGTTAGCAGAAGGGGATTCAAATGGTTGTCTAGGTTTCTTGTTCTCCCTTGTTACTGAATTCTTATGCTGATACATCTCAAGGTGATGGATGCCCCAACATAGAATGCTCCTCTCCAATGAAAGCTCCTATAGTTTAAGGTTCTACTGTGATTTGGTTGCAAATTACTTTGTTGATTCGACAACAAAAATTTTGAAAGGGAAGCTAACATGCTGTAGCAGTGAGAACACTGCAAATAGACTGTTGATGCGTATTTATTGTTTTAGCTAGCAACTTCAAAAATTTAGTTTTTTTCCAGCAATTTAGGTGTCTTTTGGGATCACTTTTGTTTTTTATCTTCTATTTTTTATTTTTATGGCTAATGATATTAATGCATCAAGTCCTTAGTTTAAGGCATACTAAGAGTGGTTCTACGGCTAATGATCAAGTTGGATTTCTTTTAACTGTTCTTTAGAGATATTAATGCTTCTCTGCTATTTTTCTGTAATGGTAGGGAGCAGCTTGGATGGCTTGTGCATCCGTGGGCAATCGCTACTTCTGTGTTGTGCTGAATATTGAATGGGCGAACCATTTTTAGGATGGAACTGAGGCGAATCTATGCCTTCAACCACACGCTTCCATACTATTTTGTTTGATACTCCCTATTTTCTTCCCTTATTTCGGAAATACTTTCTCTTAATTGATGAAAAGAAAATGAAATGAAGTTGAAAGGGGGATTTACATGCATAACACTTAATTTTTTTTGTATTTTACATATAAAATATATATTTCTATATTTATTTTGTTGTGAAATAACATTTGAGCGTTTTTCAACATGAAGATAAATGTTGGCCACATTTCTACATGTGCAAATGTGTAGGAGATCAAATTTTTTTTTGACTTACAAGTCTTTTTTATGTTTTTTAAAGACAAAAGTTGTCAGATTAGTGGAGAAAGAGTTTGTTGGTTTCTATGTTTAAGAATAAATGTGATGCACATATAAAGAGGATTGACAAAATATTTTTTTATTTCAGTTGGATTACATCAAGGATTAGCTTGAAGCTCTTATCATTTTGCTTTGGTTATGAATGTTCTTACTAGGCATTAACAGAAAGATGTACCTTGGTGTATGCTTTTTGTTGATAACATTCTTCTTGTTGATAAGACTACAGAGGGAGTCTAAGAGAAACTTGAATTATAGAGGTCAATCTTAGAGTTGGATTGTTTCATCATTCAAGGTGATATTACATATCGGGGTTGGATTGTTTCCATTCAAGGATCTCTATAATCTTCATACAACTACGATGGAGTAGCTTCTATGTCCCTACCTGGGTAATCGTTGCATCCACAAGTCACCGTGGAGAGAAGGCAGTTGGTGTTTTATTAATGGAACAACTGTGAATCTGAACCTATTTGTCCCCTTTGTTGCTCTATCTTCAAGGAAGCAACTAAAATAAAAGAAAGGTATTTTTTTTGTTCAAAATAAAATGTGTTTTGTATTTTAAAAAGAAAGGTATTCTTCGTTTCACAAAAGAAATCAAATCTCTAAGTTGTCAGTTCAAGACATAGAGTTGCTTCACGTCTGATGATCAAGTTGGATTTCTTTTAACGGCTCTTTGGAGATATTAATACTTTTCTATTGTTGTATTGTAATGTAGGACTGCAAATGAACTAAACCGAGTTGAGCCGAACGTGTGCGTGTTCAAGTTCAAGCTTGTTTACCATTATTGGGCTCGAGTTCGATTTAAGCTTTTTACGATGGTGTTTAAGCTTGAGCTTGATTCGAGTTTGTTCACCACTTTAGTTCAAATTGAATTATCAAGCTTGTTACCGGGAAGCTCGTTTAATGAAATAAGTGAACTTCAATCAAGCTTTAATCGAGTTTGTTTGCGAGTAGCCTGTTGAGAAATCATGATTTGTATCAATTAAAGCTTGTCAAGCCTACAAAATAAAAATTTAAACAATATTGTTCAAAAATAAGCCTTAATCGAGTCTTAATCGAACTATAATTGAGCTTCCTAATGAGCTTTGAAAACAATGTTGTTCATGAACATAAATGAACCGAATGATAAGCTCTTCAAGCTTGTTTATTTAGTAATGAAGTGTTTATAAAAGTGTTCAAGCTTGTTTTGATTAGTTAATCAAACGATCATGAGCAAGCTCTACTCGAGCCGAGGCTTGGGTAACTTGTTGAATCCTCAGTTCATTTGCAGCCCTCTTGTAATGGCTTGGATGGCCTGTGCATTTGTGGGCAACTTCTGCTTCTTTGTTGTGCTGAATATTGAACGGCTGGATCATTTTTTGGATGGAAAGGAGAGGAATCTAAATTCGTAGGGTGCAGCCCCCTATTTTCTGTTCTGTTTATGGTAATGCCACTTCCATGATGTTCTGATTGATACTCACTATTTTCTCCCCTTATCTTTGTAAAGTTTTTTTCAGATTGAAGACAAGGAAATGAAATGTAATTGAAAGTGGGATTTACATCCATACCACATAGTGCTTATGTATTTTATATCTATAATCTAAAGTGGGATTTATATTTTATCTGTAAGAGTAAAGCCACTCATCCACCTTAGCATTCTCATCTCTGCAACACTTAACTTAGTCTTATGCTTCTCTTTTATTGGTCAACATTTTGCACCATAAATCATTGCATTTCTTATCACAATCTTATATAATTTTTGCTTAAGTTTAAGCGGTATTTTTCTGTCACACATCAGGTCAGATGCATTCCTCCATTTCAACCATCCAATTTGAATTCTACTAATAACATCTGTCTTTTTCACCATCATTTTGAATAATAGAACCTAGATATTTAAATCGCTCACTCTTTTTAATTACTTGTTCACTCAATGTTACAACATTATCACTATAACTTATACAACTAAATTTATACTTCATATATTCAGTTTTAGATCTACTTTAATGAAAACATTTAGACTTGAAAAATAGTTTCGGCTAAAGGTGAATTTCTGATAGCTGTGGTGAGAGAGAAGATGATTTTTGTCTTTAAGGTGGAATTTTTTTTTGCGCGTTGTAATTTTACCGATAACATGACTGGAATCACTAAAGCTAAAACTTGGAATAATCGATGTGTTAGCAATCGGTTGAGTTGTGGTGATGGTAAAATTAGCGGTCAGGATGTCAAGATCTGAAGTGGAGGAACTTCAGCATGATGGCGAGAAGGCCTTGTATTAGCGCTTTGACCTCTCCTGGCTAATGATTGATTTTGGGAGAGATGCGTTTGTCGGAGTAGTGGTTGTCATGTTTCTCGTAAAAGTCGAATTATCTTATTTGATACTCTTCTATTCGATGAATATGATCTTTTAGAGAGATTTTTGTTGCACTTTCACCAATAGGATCATGCCTATGAAAGGGAAGTGAGACAGAAGCTTGACTTTTTTTGGTTTAAGGAATGGTTTGAGTGGCGGAGTTGGAGCGGAGGCTATTGTATATTGTGTCTGTTGGTATAACGAAATGTTCATAGAGGTTGCGATTGTGGGATAAACACCAACAACAACAACAAGCCTTAATCCCACTAGGTGGGGTTATATGAATCTTCGTCTCCTTTCTATTATGTGTCAAATTCTCATTTAAATCAATACTAAGATCATTTTTATACATCTTAACCAAGTCTTTTAGGTCGCCTCACCTTTCTTAACATTGGTAAATCAATGCATCTACTCTCTGTCGGGTCATGGACGATCGACGCTTTATGTGGCATCTAGGCGACTCTCCTTAATCTTATAGCTACTCTAACTTTTTCCGAATATACTCATTTTTTGCATTCTATCTCAAGAAAAAGTCACTCATCCACTAAGCATCCTCATCTCAGTAACATAACTTAGTCTTGTCTTCTCTTTTATACATTCACCATAAGTCATTGTAGGTCTTACCACCATTTTATAAAATTTTTTCTTTAAGTTTAAGTGGAACTTTTCTATCACATAATAGGCCAGATGCATTCCTCCACTTCAACCATCGAACTTGAATTCTACTAATAACATCTCCATCTATTTCACCATCATTTTGAACAATAGAGCATAAATATCTGAAACACTCACTCTTATTAATGACTTGTTCACAATGTCACACTACTAGAACTTCTACAACTAAAATTACACTCATATATTCGGTTTTAGATCTATTTAAACTAAAACCTTTAGACTCTAGAGTTGACCTCCATAATTCAAGTTTCGTTGGACTCCCACTCTAGTCTTATCAGAAGAATGTCATCAAAAATATACCAAGGTACATCTTATAAATGCTTAGTAAGAACATCCATAAGTAAAAGATAAGGGCTTAAAGTGATCCTTGATGTAATTCAAGAAATAGGAAAATATTTTGTCAATCTTCCTTGTGTTTGGACATGCACTCTAACATACATATCCTTAATAACTTGAATATAATATAATTCATTTTCTAAAACTCTCCAAAAATATCTCTTGAAACTTTATCATAAGCTTTCTAAATCAATAAATATCATATGTAGATCCTCCTTATTTTCTTTTCTATCAAACCCCTTAACAAATGTAGCATTAATTCTACCATGAAACCAAAGATTGTGAGAAACTTATCATCACATCTTCGATTACTCTCTCCCATAATTTTAATTATGGCACATTAATTTAATTCTATAATTTACACTCTCTTGTGCATCACTTTTATTCTTAAATATGGAACCAACAAACTCTCTCCACTTATCTGACATCTTTTTAGTCTTTAAAGTGACATTAAAAATATTTGTAAGCCAAGAAATTCTTTGATCTCCTAAACATTTTCACACTATTATAGGTTCTTTTTTTCACATTTCATTTTCTTTAAAACTTGAGTTACTTATCTGACGATAAAATGAAATTCTCTATTTTTGTTTAGGGTATTAAGGTTGCTAAAATCAATCGTACTTTCAAATATTTCATTGAAAAGTTTATCAAAATACCTCATCTACTTATTTTCAATATCCTTTTCTAAAAAAAAATATTTTATTATTTTCATCATTAATACATCTCATTTATATGTCTTTACTTCTCTATCTCTTTGGTTGGTAACTTATAAATACATCTTTCATCTTCTAATTTATTGTATAAATCATTAAAGTTAAATTCTTTTCGTATCTTCTTTCTTGGGTCTTACTTTATATCTTTCCCAATTCTCAGGTTTTACATCTAAATCAAGTTTTATAACAATACTTTTATTTTTTTTTTTTTCTTATAACTCATACCAATTATTCTTATTAAAAGAAATTTTCTTTTGATTTTTCAACCATATGCTTTTAATTTCACTGATATTTTTTCCATAATGTTAAACTTCTTCTGAACATCCCAAATTCTAATCTCTTGTAGCTTACTTTTAAAACTATTTTTTATTTGTGTTCTTTAAGTGTCCCCATCTAATTCTAGGATAATAATTTGATTTATTTTTCTCTTACAACATTTCATCTTAAAATCTAAAATTAATCGATGTTGGGTAGATTTTACTTGAATGATCTATTTTTTTATCGAAAATAATCAATCTGTGTTTTACTAGATCCATTTTTATAAATAATAATATGTTTATCTTTTTTCTTAAATAAAGTGTTAGCAATTATAAAATTATAAGCTAAAGCAAAATTTAGTATAGTCACACATTTTTTTATGATCTCCATCCATCCATAACCATGAATATTTTTAAAATCTTTCTATTTCTACCAAACATGTATTTAAATCTTCTCCAATAAATATTTCTTATTCAGACGTATCTTTTGTATTAATCCCTAATTCATTCCAAAATTTTCTTTTTTACCTCCAAACTACTTGAGGAGCATAAATACTTATTGATAATCTTAGTATCTCGACAATAATCTTTAAAACTATAATTCTATCTCCACATCAATATTTATAACATTATCTTCAAATTTTATCTATAATCACACTTACACCATTTCTAGTTTGACTTTTACCGAATACCAAAGTTTAAAACCTAAAATCAATCTCCTTGGCCTTCTCCAACCCATTTAGTTTCTTGAACACATAAAATATTTATCTTTTCATGAACCATAATATCTATTAATTCCATTAATTTTTGCTTATATTCCAAGATCCTAACCTAATTAGTTTTGGGTAATTTCTTTACCCGCAGTCCATAATGTGGGAACCCTTGCTTATTTAACGACAGATCGTATTTCATATTTTTCGTATTCACCATCTGGTAGCGTTGCTTTCGGGCGTTAGCACAATGATTTAAAAGATTCATGTCATGATTATTTCGACAAGTTTTACGTTGGTCATCATTACTACCTGCAACCTCCACTTTTCACATCCCGACTTGGGAAAATGGTAGTTAGAAAATCGATGCGATAGAATAAAATTTCGCCTTATTTGTTGTCTATACATATAGATATTTGATGAGAGAGTGAAACTTCAGGATTTTTACGTGGAAAAATTCTGAAAATTGGGAAAAAATTACGGGGTTTAGCTCAGGAAAAATGTTACACTACATATTTGTTTTAAAGTACAAAGTTTAAGTTTTTTGATAATGAGATTACAGAGGTATATATTAGAAAGCCTGACAATGGAAATCCCAAAATCAGGTGACAACATTTATCTGGCAGTAGTTGGCATAACAGTTGTTAATTGGCGATGACGATAGTGAATGATGGTTTATGATGATAATCATTATCGGGTGGTAAATATGGTGGCAAATGATGAAGCGATGCAATAGTTCCGGCGGTGGTACGGCGACCGGCGGACGATGATCGGCGGTGGTGGCCGGTAGCGACGACCGATGGTGATGAGTGGCGGTGGTGAGGGCTGGTGGCGGTGGTGAGCAATACGGTGGACCTTGAGTTTAGCTTAAATTTCGGTTTGCATCGCTTTTAAATTTGGGTTTAAGAAATCTCGAACTTGGCCGATTGATTCTGTTAGGTGTTAATTATGCGTTCATATAACGATACGAACGAAACTTTTTTGGACCAATCTTTGCATATAAAGTTTTAATCGTTATCTTGTATTTGTGATATGTAAATGTGTTATGTATATATAATCATAATAATAATAATAATAATAATATTAATAAATAATAGTAATAAAATAATAATAATAATAATAATAATAGTATTAAATAATAATAATAATATAATATAATATAATGTAATTTTATTTCGAAGCATCGAAATGAACACAATCGAACAAATAACATGTTTGGCTCGTTTATATATCGAGCAAAATGTATGTTCTGTGCTCGTTTAGTTAACAAATGAACCGAACTACACTCCATAGAATCTGAATTACAAACAAGCTTTTTGACGTACACATAGAAGAGGCATTTTCCCTACAATAGTAAAGGGTGGTATTCCTTTGATGGCGTGTAGGAAATCAAAATGCTTCTTTTTTAGCCACGCCATTGTGTGTATAATTGTTTGAATTAGAATCATTTTTTTTAAATAGATGAGGTGACTTGTGGCTTGTGAGCTGACTCGGAATTATAAAATTAAGTTGGAGCTTGAGCTCAAACTCAATTAATTATGCTCAAGTAGTGGTGACTTGAACATGACTCTATCTAGCTCAAACTCAATTAATTATGAAATTTTGATTCATTTTTTTTTCTATTGTCGTTGATGGTTCAGTCATTTTAATTCTTCTCTTATGTTTTTTTTTTTGTTTGAGGTATAGTTTTGGAAATTATCATGTTCTTTACTTCTTTAGGTTCAAGATTTTTGTGTTATCTTTTGCCTTGAATGGTTGTCTTTATTTTTGGAGGCTTTGAATGAAACTCGGTTGATCAAGCTCATATACTTCACAGTAGTGTATGTTGTACTTGTTTTGTATTGTATGAGGTGTTTTATAAGTTCTTTTGGGTATTTAATAGTTATTTTTGTAATTCATAGCTTTTTAGTGCCAACCACTCTATGTAGATGATGCCTTAATATGTGGAAGAGATGTTATTAGTTGTTACTTTCTTACATGCATACTAATGAATTTTTATTTATGTATATAGCAGTTAATGTATTAAAGGATTCTTGTCATGGTTTTTGAATAAGATTTATGTTGGATGTCCACTATCTAATGCAACTCTCCACTTTTCTCATTAAGGACTTGGGATCGGGCAACAATAGTGTTTTCATGGAGAAATTTGAAATATGGAGTTCAATCTTTTAGAGTGTATAGGTTTTCATTTGTGTAGATCTAAAATTAAATACATAGTGTAATCTTAGTTGTAGAAGATTTAGTAGTGGGTTTGTGACAATAAGTGATGAAGTCATTAAAATGAGTGAATGTTTTAGATTGTGGGAGGAATGCATTGGGCCTATTGTTTGATATAAAAGTACTGCTTAGACTTAATAAGGTCATTTTTTTACTTCCTAATCAAATCTTTTCAGGTCTACTTTTGTCTTTTTTAAGATAGGTCAAATTTAATAAGTCTACTCTCTTAATTTGGTCATCGGGTGGTAGACATTTTATGTGACCAAATGTTTGGGGCGACTCTCTCTAATCTTATTTGCCACTGGAGTTACGTTATCCTTTTCACTAATAAATTTATTTATATTAAATACTAAATGAGTTTAGTCTTATTTGTAGTCAAACAACTATTTCTTGTGCGATGATAATGACTGGAAAATTTTTATGGAAGGGTGGAATTGCTTTCGTTGGTGCAATGCTTCTTTGCTATTCTCTTGCATTGACATGGTGTAGCTTGGCAGGCTCGTTCATCATGCAGGCAACCGCTGTGTCTGTGTCGCTCTGAAGAATATAAGTAGATGGATCTTCGCCATGGAACATGAGTAAATAGTGCTGAAAGTGAAAATCAGATGATTTTTAGTGTCATGTAAATCCCTCCTCACCCCCACTCACCAAGAAATATATATATAACGTTGTGTTGCATCTCATTTCCGAGTAAGCTATACTTGCTATAGGCTTATTTTGGTGAAATTTAGATTTGTTGTATCTAGCATAGTGCAAATTCAATGATTATTAATCATGTCAGGACAGCTGTCTATTTAGTCTATGCTCACAGATTTATTTTATTATTTAAGATGTGCATCTGTCCTTTCTACCACTCGCGTTGTAATTTATGCTGAATTACTCTCTCTCTCTCTCTCTCATAATTTTAATGTATGGCTTATTAATTTAATTCCTCTATATTTTGCACTCTTGTGTATTACCTTTATTCTTAAAAATAGGAACTAACAAATTTTGTCCTCTCATTTAACATCTTTTAAATCTTTAAAATAAAATTAAAAGATTCATAAGCCAAAAAAATTCTTGATCTTATAAGCATTTACAGACTTCTATTGGAATTCCTATTTTGATGGTTGGTTAGGGTACTGATGTGAACTTATTTCTTGCTTTGACATGGAGCAGCTTGGAATGCTCGTGCTTCTTGCAGGCAACCACTGCGTCTGTGTCGCTGTGAAAAAATAAATAGGTGGATCTTCGTGATGGAACAAAGCGTAAATTATAAATCTTTAGTGTTATATATGGAAATCAGTTGGTTTGTCGTTTTAGCCTCTCAAAAAAGTGATACGGTGTGCTGCATCTCATTTCTGAGTGGACCTATACTTGGTGTAGGTTTATTTTGGTGAAATATAGGTTTGTTGTATCTATATCACTGAGCAAATTCAAAGATTATTAATCATGTCAGTATATCCTTGCAATCTCCTCCCATTGTGTGTGTGATTGGGCGATGATGATGAAATCTATCACGGAAGACATGCTTACCAGCACATGGTGGAGCATGATTCCTTCAACACGTGATTCAGAGGTCTCTGCTATTCTCATCCAATGGCGATGGAGAGTAGCTTGGATGGCCCGTGCATTTGAGGGTAACCGCTACTTTCTTGTCTCACTGGTGGGGAAGTGGAGTTTTGTTCTTCTTGTTGATTGAACTAAAGCGAATCTGAGCCCATTTCTTTTACCCATTTTTCTGTAGGACATGTTACTGTATTTTCCAGTAAATTAGTGAGCTCTCATGGTGCTACTTCTCTGCCCAGAGTGGCAACTTCAATCCCACAGAATTTTAAAGAACGTTTCTCCTCTGTTTTGCCATAAAACCTGGGTTTAGTAAATCATGGCTTGGCATTTCGCAAACTTAACAAACTCTATTGCACTCTTACTCACACGCAGCTTGGCTGGTCCATGTTTTTTTTGGAGATGAGGGATTTGTGTTAGAAAGAGAGGGTTTGGGATTTTAAATATATTATGTTTTGGTATTAATTAAATAAGATATTATTCAACAGTTTGCAGAATGAATTGAGTTTTTATGTTTGAACAGTTTTAAGGATGTATTAATGGTTGATTAATTGGGATATTAATTTCTTGTTAATATATGTTTGATTAATATTATTTAATTTGTTAAAAAAATATATGAATTAAATTTATTCATGTTCAAGCTAAAAAAATTAAGTACAAAATTTAAAGTTACTAATTGATTGATTTTAATTATCTATTATTATCATCTTAAGCAAATTTATATTTTATTCTTGTTTTAATTTAATTTGATAGAGATTATTTAATCATATTAATTGTTTTTTAATTAGTTATCGAGATAATTTCTACTGCAGGCTGATCTCAAACTTTTTTTGGGACATTTAAACGAGTTGTAATCTCAAACTCAATATGGAAAGATTGTCTTTAAGTTCCGATGGCCGGTAAGCTGCAAAATGTTTTCCAAGCACGAATTCTTGCTGGGGTATAAATGGATAGCCTGTAAAACCTAACTCATTAGTTGAAAGAATGAGGTGCATGCAGTGGTCTTCTGCCAACCTTCTCTCTTTCTTTCTCTCCCTCTCTCTCTCTCTCTCTCTCTCTCTATTTCTATGTGGGTGGGTGGGGATGATGAAAGCCATCATGGAAGACAATCTTTCACCCTATGGTGGAGCAGGTTTGCTTCTGCTGGTGATTAAGAGAGATCTCATCTGTTAGCTATCAGTAGCTTTGATAGCCCATGCGTCTAACTGCTACTTTTTCTACTTATATTAGAGTTATGTATGTAAATGCCCCCAAAAAATGATATGATATGCACCATCTCGTGCAAGTATTTTTGGTGCACTCTCTCTCTCTCTCTCTCTCTCTCTCTATCTATGTGTGTGTGTGTGTGTGTTGGTGGGTTACTTTCGTTTGCCACTAGTAGTAGTGTTATGCAAGTAAATGTCCCACAAGTATGAATTGATATGTGCTATGGGTGTGTGGGTGTGGGTGGTTGATGGAAGACAATCTTTCCATTCTTTGGTGGAGCTTGATTCCTTCAGTTGGTAATTAGATAGCCTTTATCCATTTTCTATGGAGTAACATGGATAGCCTTCAGGGTTGAAATTTATCCCAACCTCGTGGTGAGAGAGAATTTAGATTAGCATTGTCAAACTTTTAGATGGCAGATGAGATTGTAGATAAGACACTACTCGAAGATTTCATCCTTATTTCGTGAGGATTTTAGATCTGATTTCAAGTTTCTTATAGGCACAAGCTCCTATAGTTAATTACCTCAAGTATTTCTCAACTTAATTTGTTTTGAGATGATTATAATATGGTAACTTATTCCTCTAAAGAAGTTTTAAGCAGTTCCAAGAGGAGAAATGTGTGTATATGTATGCATGTATGTTTGTTTCATCATTCAAGGTGATATTACTTGCCACATGACGGGGTTGGATTGTTTCCATGGTGCTTCAAGGATCTCTATAATCTTCATACAACTACGATGGAGCAGCTTCTATGTCCCCTGCCTGGGTAACCGTTGCATCCACAAGTCACCATGGAGAGAAGGTAGGTGTTCTATTAATGGAACAACTGTGAATCTGAACCTATTTGTCCCCTTTGTTGCTCTATCTTCAAGAAAGCAACTAAAATTAAAAGAAAGGTATTTTTTTGTTCAAAATAAAATGTGTTTTGTATTTTAAAAAGAAAGGTATTCTTCGTTTCACAAAAGAAATCAAATCTCTAAGTTGTCAGTTCAAGGTATACTTAGAGATTTAATGCTTCTCTATTGTTGATGATCAAGTTGAGCGAATGTGTGTTCAAGTTCAAGCTTGTTTACCATTATTGGGCTCGAGCTTGATTTAAACTTTTAGGATGGTGTTTAAGATTGATTGAGTTCGAGTTGATTCAGTTTGAAGTTTAGTTATGAATTATCAAGCGGCGCAACTCGTTTAATGAAATAAATGAACTTCAATCAAGCTTTCGAGTTTGTTTTCGAGCAGCTGTTGAAAATCATGATTTGTATCAATTAAAGCTTGTTAAGCCTTCAAAATAAAAATTTAAACAATATTGTTCACAAATAAGCCTTCATCGAAGTCTTAATGAATAATTGAGCTTCCTAATGAGCTTTGAAAACAATGTTGTTCATGAACATAAATGAACCGAATGATAAGCTGTTCAAGCTTGTTTATTTAGCAATTAAGTGTTTATAAAAATGTTCAAGCTTGTTTGATTAGTTAATCAAATGATCATGAGCAAGCTCTAATCGAGCCGAGGCATGAGTAGCTTGTTGAATCCTCAGTTCATTTGCAGCCCTCTTGTAATGAAACAAAGTGGCTTGGATGGCCTGTGCATCTGTGGGCAACTTCTACTTCTATGTTGTGCTGAATATTGAACGGCTGGATCATTTTTGGGATGGAAAGGAGAGGAATCTAAATCCGCAGGGTGCAGCCCCTATTTTCTGTTCTGTTTATGGTAATGCCACTTCCATGATGTTCTGATTGATACTCCCTATTTTCTCCCCTTATCTTTGTAAGGGTTTTTTTCAGATTGAAGACAAGGAAATGAAATGTAATTGAAAGTGGGATTTACATCCATACCACATAGTGCTTATGTATTTTATATCTATAATTGAAAGTGGGATTTACATTTTATCTTAGCATTCTCATCTCTGCAACACTTAACTTAGTCTTATGCTTCTCTTTTATTGGTCAACATTTTGTACCATAAATCATTGGAGGTCTTATCACAATTTTATATAATTTTTGCTTAAGTTTAAGCAGGATTTTTCTATCACACATCAGGTCAGATGCATTCCTCCACTTCAACCATCCAATTTGAATTCTACTAATAACATCTCTATCTATTTCGCCATCATTTTCAACAATTGAACTTAGATTTCTAAATCGCTCACTCTTTTTAATGACTTGTTCACTCAATATTACAACACTATAACTAGAACTTATACAACTAAAATTATACTTCATATATTCAGTTTTAGATCTACTTAAACGAAAACATTTTGACTTTAAGGTTGATCTCCATAATTCAAGTTTCTCTTGGACTCTCTCTCGTCTTATCAATGAGAAGAATTGCATCTGCAAAAAGCATACATCAAGGTACATCTTCCTGTAAATGCTAGTAAGAACATCCATAATTAAAGCAAAAAGATAAGTGCCTAATGCTGAGAATAGCTGTCCCAATGGATGGTTCTGCCTGGGAGTAACCACTTCATGAGGAATCATCCGGTGGTCTGCTTTTTGATAAAACAAATGTGCATCTGAGTCTTTGACTCCCCGTTTCCTTCTCAACCATTCTTAGCTTCAAGTAAAAAAGTTGTATGATTTCTTCGGCTTGTTGTCAAATTTGTATGCTACCGCAAATTAATGGATGCCTTTACATTCTATAAATAATGATGCTTTCTCTCCAAAGAAAACTAATATAGTTTAAGGGTCCATTGCTCTGCCAGTTTTCTCATTGTGATTTTGTTGAAATTTGTTTTTCTGTTGATTTTGAGAAGCAACAACTTTGAGAGAGATGTTAGAGTGTGATTGTCGTGGATAACACATCAGATTGTTGCCATGTACCCCTGGCATCAAGGTAATTTTATCTTATATGGCAACAACACAGCAGATTGATGGTTTAGTTTTCCCTGAAATTTTGTTTTCCGTTTCAGCAATATCTACTTCTACAAGTTATTTTTTCAACAACCTTTTGATGACTGAGGGCTTTTTTGGGATCAATTTAGTTTTGTGTTTTACTGTATTTACTTGCTACTACTACCCACCCATGCTGCTGTTGTCTTGCACGTTTGTCAGCCACCGTTGTTGCCGTAGCTGTTCCAAATAAACCCTAAATGTGATGCTTATGGAGAGTCAGTCGTCAATATCCTCCATCGTTTCTGTTCTCCATGGTCATTGATTACTTTGGTTTATCTCCATTATTTTCTGATGTCAAATCCACTATTTAGGCAATCTAGCCCATCTTATGATGCCTTAGTGCTTGCCTCCTTCTGCACAGTTGTGAGCTTTCAAGTCCCCATTTATGTTCTTTTTTTTTTTTATGATGTTTGAAGTTGCTTGGAGGAGAAAATGGTAATAGGGAAGGATCCTAACCTATTTTAACTATTGCTTTGATTGTCACTCTATTTTTTCTCAAAATGAATCTTCAAATTTTGCTGAAAGAATTTACAGGAAATAAAGTTAAATTCAGTTACTTTTCTGGTTTGATAATGAGTCTTCAGACTTTGATTTGAGCTTTTTAGCCCTCGAATATAGGTACAGGGTCTTGAGTTCATTTACACTTTATAAAGATTTTATCAATCGCTCTTATTTTATTTAATCAGATCAAAAAAATTAATCCTTTAGGACCAGCTGGCGCTCTTTTATAAAACGCCTGACCTCTCCCGTACTGTAATCGAAGAGTGGATGTTTATTTGCAAATTATCTATCCGAAGTCCTCATCGGCCTCGATTTTCTCAACCGTTTTTTGGTGGTTAGGCACAACTTTTGCGTTACTGCAGCCTCTGTGTATAAATGGACCGCCTGAAAATCCAAATTAGTTTGTACGTTTGCGAGCAGTGGTCAGCCTCTTCTGCTACCCGTCTCCCCGGCTTACGATTTATTTTCCTAACCCATTTCTGGTGCTTCTCTCTTTTCGGCTTCCTCAGATTGATCGCCCAATGTAATCCATCATGGAAGGCGATCCTATGCCAGATTCGGGGGTTCTCCGGAGATCCTAATGTTTCTCTTGTTATGTCGCCGGAGCAGCTTGGATGGCCCGCTCAACTACGGGAAACCGCTGCACCTGTGCTTCAGATCAAGTGCGTGGATCTGCTTTGTCATGGAAATTGGGCGAACCTGAGCATTCATTTTTGCCCACAATCTGTGAAGTGGGTTTTTTTACGGTGTATGTTTGATTTAAACCCAATACTTTGTTAATAATTTTCAAGTGGGATTCAAATGATTGTCTAGGTTTCTTGTTCTCCCTTGTTACTGAATTCTTATGATGATACATCTCAAGGTGATGGATGCCCTAACATAGAATGCTCCTCCAATGAAAGCTCCTAGTTTAAGGTTCTACTGTGATTTGGTTGCAAATTAATTTGTTGATTCGACAACAAAAATTTTGAAAGGGAAGCTAAAATGCTGTAGCAGTGAGAACACTGCAATTAGACTGTTGACGCATATATATGCTGACTTTAAATTAAGTTGATTTTATATAGCAACAACATTTCAGCTCAGTAGTTGGATTTTCAAAGCAATATTTATTGTTTTAGCATTAGCAACTTCAAAAAAATAGTTTTTTTTCAGCAATTTAGGTGTCTTTTGGGATCTTTTTGTATTTTATGTTCTATTTTTATTTTTATATTATTTTGTGTTTATTTTGGTTCAAAAAAAATTGCTCGGTATCTTAAAAAAAATGTCCTTATTTTTTATTTGGTGGTGGGTTACTAAGGTATTTAACCTGGTAAGCTATTTTTTGTAGTGGTGCCGGAGCAGTTCAGATGTGTGTTGTGAAACTGATGTGTCTGCGTAACAGTTCTGCTCCATTTTTGCCTCCCTTGTTTCTCAAACAGGTTTTCCAGTGGGCTATATAAATACTAGAGTATTCTTCATTTCACAAAAGAAATCAAATCTCGAAGTCCTTAGTTCAAGGCATACTTAGAGTGGTTCCACGGCTAATGATCAAGTTGGATTTCTTTTAATTGTTCTTTAGAGATATTACTGCTTCTCTGCGACTTTTCTGTAATGGAAGGGAGCAGCTTGGATGGCCTGTGCATCTGTGGGCAACTGCTACTTCTGTGTTGTGTTGAATATTGAATGGGCGAACCATTTTCAGGATGGAACTGAGGCGAATCTATGTCTTCAACCACACGCTTTCATACTGTTTTGTTTGATACTCCTATTTTCTCCCCTTATTTTTGAAATGCTTTCTCTTAATTGATGAAAAGAAATGAAATGAAGTTGAAAGGGGATTTACATATAGCACTTAATTTTTTGTATTTTACGTATAGAATATAAATTTCTATATTTATTTTATTGTGAAATAACATTTGAGCATTTTTTAGCATGAAGATAATTGTTGGCCACATTTCTACATGTGGAAATTTTTAGGAGATCAAGGAATTTATTGGCTTACAAATTTTTTTAATGTTATTTTAAAGACTATAAAGATGCTAGATGTGTGGAGAAAGAGTTTGTTGGTTCCTATATTTAAGAATAAATGTGATGCATAAAAGTGTATAAATTATAGAGGAATTAAGTTAATGTGTCATACATTAAAATTATGGGAGAGAGTAATTGAGCATAGGTTATGATGTGATACAAAAGTTTCTCACAATTAGTTTGGTTTCATGCCAGATAGATCTATTATGGATGTTATACATTTGTTAAGAGGTTTGATGGAAAAATATAGAGAAAGTAAGGAGGATCTATATATGATATTTATTGATTTAAAGAAATTTATGATAAATTTTCAAGAGATATTTTTTGGAGAATTCTAGAAAAGAAAGGAGTTAATAGTGGTTATATTCAAGTCATTAAGAATATGCATACTATAGCTGTTACTTGTGTCCAAATACAAGGAGGATTGACAATATTTACCTAATTACATTGGATTAGCTTTGACTTATCTTTTTTTTACTTAGTTATAGATGTTCTTACTAGATATTTACCGGAAGATGTATGTTGGTGTATGCTTTTTGTTGATGACATTCTTCTTGTTGATAAAACTAGAGAGGGAGTCCAAGAGAAACTTGAATTATGGAGGTCAACCTTAGAGTCTAAAGGTTTTCATTTAAGTGTAGTAGCCCTGATATCATTGTATTAGACTGTTGTCATGGTAGACAATAAGATAATTTTATCTTACATGTTGATAGCACTACAGATTGATTGATGGTTGAATATTCAAAACATTGTTTACCGCTTTCAGCAATATCAACTTAAATAAATAAATTTTTCTATATTCAGTTGATGACTGAAGGCTTATTTGGAATATTGTTTTGTGTTCTTGTTTTAGGCTTTCACATGCACATTCCTATTCTTCTATATTTACAATTCAACCAAATTAAACCTTAATTTCTCAAATTTTCATTCAAAATTGAAATTCATGACAAAAGTGCAATTCATATTTTTCATTTTGTAAAGGTCTCAATGATTTAAATCATGGCAAATGCAAATTTCTTACAGTACTAAAAAAATAGAGGGTGGTTAAATACATACATATGCATTGGGTGATTGATTTGTAAAAATCCCTTTTATTTTATTTTTACTTGCTACTACTGTGAGCTGCTGTTGATGATGTTGTGCACTGGTGTCAGCTGCTGTCATTCAACAGCTGTTTCAAATGAACCCTAAATGTGATACTTTTGGAGAGTCAATTGTCGCTAGCTTCCATCATTTCTCTTCTCATAGTCGATGATCACTTTGGCGCAGTTCCATTATTTTCTGATGTCAGATCTACTATTGATTGAAGCAGTTGCCCTCTTAAGATCGCACTGCACTTCTGCACGGTTGTGAGCCTTCTTCAACTCCCCATTTATGTTTCTTATTTTTTATGATGTTCGCTAGGGTTGCTGGGGGGAGTTACGTTGCATGTGCAGGTACCATGGTAATATGGGAGGACTCTAACCCATCTTTCTCATTGAATGGTACTCTATTTTCTTCTCCAATGGATCTTCAAATTTGTTTTGACAGCTGCATTTACTTACTAATTTTTTTTTTTTGACTGTTTTTCAAATGTTGTGGGAAAAAGTTGGTTTTGAGAATTAAAGTTGTTAGAGTGTCTATTAGAAATATATTGCTTGAATTTATTTTTTTTTAAAATATTTTAATATTCATAATAGCTTTTTAAAAAGTCTCTTTTCTCACGGCAAACATACCCGAATAATTTAGCTTCTATTTATTATATCATTCTAGCTTTAGATATTGCCTTATATTATTTAGAGGTTAATATAAATTATAAATATATTTTATGCTATCATTTTTAAATTTAGATGTAAAATGTGACATTTATGTTTTTAGTTAATGATTTAGTTATATTTTTTTTTTTTGTTTTGTTATTTAAATTTAAATCTAAAAAAATTATGACAATTTTATTTAAACATTTTATTATTACTCTATATATTATTTTAATTTTAAATTATTTATTAAATAATTAATTATTTTGATTTGGTAAAATGTAACTAATTACTAATTCAATTTAATTATTTTTAAATTTTTCGTAATATTGGTATTCATTAGTTTTTCAGTCATTTTATTATAGCTCAATGTATGATTTGGAGTAATGGAACCCAAAATTTGACATGAACAAAGGGAATTTGATTAATTTGAAAAATGTGTTATGAATTATAATGTTTGGATAATAATATGAAAAATTAATGATGTGTTAGATGTTATGTATGTAATTGCCCTTTTTTTCCCACAATAGTTCACTTTCCCGCAATGGCTGCCCTAGGTCGCTCTATTTCCATGGAGTGGAAACTTTATACAGTTTAACCGCAGTTAGAGTTCGGAAGCGGCTCCATAGCGTACCAGACTGTTATGTTTTGTTGAGAATATGAAAAGTTTTTTTGTTATTTTTTATTTTTAATTTTTAAAAAAAGTTTGAAGTCTTTTCAAGTATACCTGAAATGGTAATTTTGAAAATTTTATTTAGACAGATCTATTTAGCCTAAAAATTAACACACAAGTATAAACACAAGTTACTAAAAGCTAAACCATTAAGAACTTTTAATGTTTTAAAGATACATTTTCGTTATTAAGTTGGTAAACAATATTAGGTGTAAAATAAATCTCAACTCCAACCTAAGAAGTTTTAAAAACGGCAGTGAATGATCTTCTGAGAACCTGATCTGAGAAAGGAGCGAACGGTCTTTTTTTCTAGTCCTCATTAAGGACGAGCTTGATCTTGGATATTGGTGATGGTGATTCCGATCGGATTTCGAGCTCTCAATCTTCAAACCGATTAAATGGTGAGAATGTTAGAGGATGGAGTAAAGAATTGGAAAACTAACCACTCCCATCTGACGGTCGATCCCTCGATCGACAGATTTTGAGATGGTGCCTTAATGATGTCGAATTGCCTTGGATTCGTTAGTCGACGAGCCAATCATTATAAATATGGTAGACCATTTCGGATCGGATCCATTTAATAGCTTGATCCGAGTCGATTGAGTTCGGATCGTCTATTATGTATATGTGTTATGATTAGTAAATGATTATCAGACGAAAATCTTGATTTATCGATTAATTTTTCGGTGACGGAATGAAAAAATCGTTATTTATTTTATTTAGTTTTTTTCTTTGATAGTCTTCATTGATCTGTATAATGATTTCGACCTTTTTTGTAGTCTAATTCTATTCGATCTCTCGAGGTTTTCAATTAACCTAATTAGATTGCATGCATTCTGAATTCAAGCTCCGTGTGCTTCTATTTTCTTCTATTTAGTAGCCTCCATTAAGGCTTAATTTGAGAGAGATTTCACGTTTTAAAATGGTTATATTTTTAAAGAACGTTTGATTATATAACTTTTAAAAGTATTTTAACATGACTTTTTTAATGTGAACCGTGAGTGATCTATGTTTTTTGATACAACTTTTAAGAAATTGTTTTAAAATAAAATTTTGTAAAAGTAAAGTCCAATCAAACTGGCACTAAAAGTTTTAGTTTTTCGATCTTGAATCCGACCTCGTTAGGTGGCTTATTCAATTCAAAGCTCTCTTCTCTTTTGGTAGTCTCTCCTAAACTACATATGTCGCTCCTCGTGATGCTCCAGTGTGATTCAAAGCTTGAAAAATAAAGAATATATTCATGAGTGAGCATGTTTCAATAAATATCTTAATATCTGAAGATATAATATTTTGTGTTGTGAAAGCATCAGGGTTCATGTATTTTTTGAGTTTTTTGTCTTATAAAATTTTTGATGTAAATGTATCTTTTAAGATTTTTGCCTTCTAAGATTTTTGATTTGTACTTTTATGAGATTTTTGTATTTTGAGGTTTTTGATGTACCTGTATTTTGAGATTTTTGATGTATTTTAAATATTTGAATGCTCAAATGAAGTCGAAATTTTAAAATCTTGTTAGATCCTCGAGATGCTCGATTGACTATAAACACTCCATGTTTGAGGCTATTTAGGATTTAACCGATATCCCAAAAGTTTCTAATGATATTTTAAGTGCTGATTGATCAATTTCAACTTTGATCGCTTTGCTTTTAACATTAAGATTCGCTTTCAACTAGTAAAATTTTGTCATATTTCCCTATTTTTTGGATGATATTATCTCAATCATCCAAAAATATATATATATATACTTGAAAATATCAAATTCTTCAACTAAATTTGCTATTAACCAGAGAGAGAACAGATCTATGAAAGATAAAGATTATGATCACCAAGGGGTACTAAAGTGGCAAAGCAAGCGGGAGTTAAGAATTCTTAGCCAATGCCTGACGGCAGAGCCACGCCGTAGCTAAACGGGCGCTTTTGAGCGGGCGGTTTTTGATGATTGAGCGATTTTGATGATTTTACCCTTTTGCCCTACAAAGGTCTATAAAACTCCCTAGCTGGGAGAAGGCACTTCTTCATGCTCTAAGATTTCTCTTTCTTGAGTGAAGATCGCTCGGAGGCGATCAAGACCAGCTCATACGTAAGGCTCCGCTTTTCCTTTGAAAGAGGTGTCACTCGCTGACAACGCTGGAGGCATCAAGACCTCAGTTCATACGGCGCAAGACTCCCTCGAGGTGTCAACTGACCGGCCTGGAGGCTGGAAGCATCACCGTAGTCATCAGGCTCTAATTTTCCCTCAAAAAGACCTCGGGGAAAACCGTCGAGGCGATCAAGAAGAGTTCATACGGCAAGCTTTCCCTCGTAATCAACGTGACTGACAACCGTTGAGGCGATCAAGACCGTAGTTCATACGATAATGCGCCAAGTTTTCTTGAAAGAGGTGTCAATGACCTGACCATTTGACCGGAGGCATCAAGACCAGAAGAGAAATTGGATTTCTTCAAACTTTGAATGGTTCAATGGCGATGCCAAGATGGCTGGCTGAATTAGCCGCCATTCAACGAAAGTTTGGTGTAATTGAGCATCATTGGGAGGAATAGTTTCTCTATCTCTCTCCCCCTTTTTTTTTTTGATCTCACATGTATGCATGTCCTTTTCACATATCGAGGCAAAAATTCTAAGTCTCGAGTCAGAAGAAAGGTATGCCAATGTAGTGAGTAGTAGCTTCACAAAATTTTCAATTTTTTCCCTCTTTACTTTATTATGCATTTTCACTAGGTGATGGCTGAGGAAAACCCATAGCATACCATGACGATATACCATCCCTATATCGATAGTTTAATGGTGTTCAGAAATTTCATTTTTCTAATGAGTTGGTGGCTATTGTTGTCAAGAGGTCTGATTGAGCTCGTCACCTCCGTCGGGATACTTCATTGTTTCTCAGATGAATCTTCGTGCTGGACTGCGATTCCTTTTGGCTCCCGAGCTGATTAGATCTTCAAAACATGTGGTGTAGCTTTCTCACAATTTTCATTTCGGGCTTTAGTGGTCATCGCTTTAATGCCTTCTTCGAGACTTTGAACATCAAATATACCGAATGTAGATTCACATGTTATGCTCAAGGACGCGTTTCTTATCTGCTATAAAGAATTGGATAGAATTTTAGCACGGATCCTCTAAAAATTGGTCTAATGGATTCTTTTGTGAAAAATGAGTGGCCTCCCGAGAGATGGGGAAGATTGAATGACCTTCGATCCATTGTTGATGGCTGAGAATGATTCTAGAACTCTTAATATTCATGATGTAGAAGTTTGCAACATGAGTTACGCAACATATAGTTGAAGATAGGATGTTCAATGTTGGCCTTTCCATCCATGAAGGAAGATCTCATGCTTTCTTACAAGAGGTCAAGTAAAAGTGATGAAAGGTCTCCTCATACTCATAGGTTCTTCTCAAGAAGCCCGCTACGAATCACTGGTGCAATGCATCTTTCTAGAAAAGAAGACACTGGAGTGACTGCCGACACCAAGAATATGTTCATTTCTGAGAATTTTTGCTTTTAACTCATGATGGGGAGTTTGTTTCTAAGCCACATTCCCCAAGAGGTGTTAAATCACATATGCATCACGCCAACGAAATGAATTGACGCTATCTTCTCCTCCTTCTTTTCTTTCTTTGTGTAATATTTGTGATAATTTTTTTTATTTATAGGTAACTCAAACATTAGGGCAAATGGCTCATTTGGGTGTCGCTTTAGATGAGTAGAATACTGAATTTGTGAAGGTAAAATATCTATAAGGCTAGTTTGAGCGAAAGATGAGTATTAAGGTCAAAGAAGTGCCTTTGGATCACCAAACGTAACTGAAGCTAGCGAACATGTCGACTTCTCTTCTCTCTCCGTCGAGGTGGAGCGACTCGTGATGAGGTGAGACTCTGAAAGAGAAAAGACTCAAGGCACTTGTAGCGGAGAAGAGAGCTCGAACGAGAAGAAAGTACAAAGATCGTCTTCGAGAAGGTGCATATAATGTTAAGCGAAGCAAATGAAATCTCCTGAAGTGGAAGATTTTAAGAGCTCTCGCTTATCGATAATCAAGACCATGTTCGAAGCTCGTAATCATATTCTTGATGTTGAAGTGAAGGACTTGGAGCACCAATGTTTAGAGAGGGCTTCATCCGAGGGTTCCTAAAAGGAATCTAGTGCATCGCAAAGACGGAGCTGGGTTGAGGATCTATCTCCAAAGTGTCTCAAGACTCTTCAAATTGAGATGAAGGAGTTGAGAGTGAGTCCAAGGGAGCATCTCCTAGTGGTGAGGAGGACGTTAATATCACCAATTAATATGATGTAGCATCACTTGAAGATGTATTTTTTTTCTATGTATTATTAGTGTAATAATCTTGATTCTTTCTTATATCATCATGTTAATGTTATCAATTTTTTTAGATGATATGCTTTTATTATTTACATATCTGGGTAATATTATTCGACGCTTAACCCGCATGGATGAGGTTAAATTGAATCCAGAGATTATTATCCTATTTGTCAAAGCGCACTTGATGACGTTAACTCAGATGGGTCAGTGGATGTCCACCAAGGACTTTTGACCTATCATGTATCAAAGTGTTATGACGTTAACGTATGGAAGAGGTCGAATGTCCACCAAGGACCTTTTGACCTATCTAGGTATTAGCCAAAGTGTTACTTGACTTCTTACATGTATGAAGAGGTCCCATCAAGTCCCCTTGGGATTGATTATGATTGAGATACAACGTGAGTTGTATATTTCTCAAGTGGGAGATTAAATGAAGAAGAAATAAGCTTGTAAGAAAAAAGCTATAAATTCATTACTGATAAGTTCGGAAACAATCATAAGATGATTTTAACACGGATATGAGTTTCAAGAGGAAATGACGACAACAACAACAAGTCTTTATCCCACTATGTGGGGTCGGCTACATGAAGAGAAAATAACAAACGAGGCAATAAAAGTTACAATAATTATGCAGTAGGAATTACTGATAATATTTTCGGAGATTCTCAATGTTCCAAGTTCGAGGTAAAGTTTTTCATTCTGGATCCTTGAGCTTGAATGTTCCTAGCTTTACCATAGCTATAACCATATATGGGCCATCCCAAAGAGGTGAGAGTTTATTGCGTTGAGGGTCTTTGCCTTTGAGACTTCAGGACCAAGTCATAGGGATGAGGTTTTACTCTTCGTGAAGTGACGAGCTACCCTTTGGTGATAGAAGCAACCGGGCATGTCACGGTTTCGGGAGCAGTCCGTGTGTCTGAGTTTTTCTTCATTACCATCATGATCAATAATTGAACTTTGGACTTGGAACCCGACTACCGATATATAATAGCTTCAAAACACAAGTTATATGGTGTCTCACCGCGAAGGGAAGAAAGAACATTAGAAAGCTCATCAACCCATTGCCCCACTTCTCAAGACGTGTTTTTAGAGTATAGTCCTAGTAGCTTCCGCTTGTCCGCTTGTTTGAGGATGTACACCATGATGCAACAATATGAAGATCTTTGCAAAAGGACGTAAAGACTTTTCCAAGAAATTAGGTTTCATTGTCGTGATGATCGGCAGAAGATCAATCGACATACTATATTTTTTCAAACAAATTATTTAGCATTTGACTCCGTGATTTTAGCGAAAGTGGTTCGCTTCCACCCATTTAGGAAGTAGTAATAAAATGATAAACTTTCGTTGCCTGATGCTTTAAAAAAGGTCCCATGATATCAATTCCCCATCGAGCAAAAGGCCACGGGCTTTGAATGGATGAGAGCTCACATGTGGGAGGTTAGAGTGCAACCGACAACTTGCACATTTTTTTGTGAACTCCAAGGCTTGTTTCATCAGCCAAGAACCCTTGCCTTATAATTTTAAGGGCTAGCCTTCCTCCTGTGTTCTCCACATATCCCAGTGAACCTCTCTAATGCGTAATCGGCCTCTGAAGGTGAAAGGCATTTGAGGTATGGTCCAGAGAAAGCTCGCTTGTATAGTTAACCTTCGATAATAGTAAAGTTTGCTTGTCTTCTGGAGAAGGAAGTTGGGTCGTGAAGGGTTCCTTCTTGTAGAAAAGACAGATGGGGTCCATCCATGTCTTATCTCATTAATTACCCATGACCCGATTGTGAAAAATGTATTTCTTCAACATGCATTATATTAAATAGATCCCTAGTAGCAGATGTAGCAAGCTTGGTGAGAGCATCAGCTCGAGTATTCTTCTCTCGCACTATGTGAATGATTTGATGTGTCTTGAAATGGGCAAGAAGAGACTTCACCAAGTGGAGGTATCAGGCTACCGAGGATTATGAGTACTAAAGTTTCCTCAACTTGGGCAAGAAGAGAAAGTCGTGATCACTAAGTCTGAGCCATACCAAGTCTCAACCCTGCATGAGAGCCTCATATTCAACCATATTATTACAGAAAATTTTAGGCTAAGTCCATACAAGGTATTCTCTGGGGAAATAAGTAAGATTCAAAGCACTGCATTTCAAACTCCATCAACATGAGGGTCCACTGAGATGAAAGGCATGTAGAGATAGCTCCTGAGTTGGGTGCATTCCACTATAAAGTGCAGTATTGAGACTTTATAGTAGGTAAAAATTTATATCAAACTCTCTCACCTAGTCCCACTTGATTAACCTCCCATGCTTGATTTTGTAGATGACCCTTAATAAATGAGTGTAAACACCGATATATGAGCTTGAAAGTATGGACGCAATTTTCCTGAGAAAAACTAAAGCCAAAGCCACCTTATCTGCAAGTGGATAATGACTTTCTATATCAGAGAGAATTTTACATAATAAATCGTTGTATCCCATTTTCTTCTCGCACTAAAACCGAGCTTATCACGGGAAGAGACTACAGATATAAGTATAACATCTCTCCTTGAATAAGCTTGGATAGTAGGGGTGAGATGCTAAATACTCTTAGTCAAAAAGCGACATTCATCACCCATTGAAAATTATTATTTTTAGCTCCCTTTAATATTTTAAAGAATGATATGTATTTATCCCAATGGCTAGAAGCGATAACGCGTCATCCATTCAAACTTTGAACTTCTTTGATATTCTTGGAGGAGTCATATCTTTAAGAGCTTTGATTTTCTGGGGTTGGCTATATCCGGTGGTTATCATGAATCAAGAAATTTTTCCGTAAGCACACACTTGGTTGGGTTAAGCATGTTATAACGTCGAAGAAGATTAAAACATATTTCTAAGTCAAATATGTTGTGATTCTTCCAATTTTCACTAACATGTCATCCATATATATCCATATGCGGCCAATAGGTCTTTAAAACCTTATTCATAAGACGTTGATAGGTAGCAAGCATTTTTTAATCAAATGGCATAACTTGAGATAAACCTTTATATGTTTGAAATCAGCTTCTTCATCCGTTAGGTTCATTTTATTTGGTTGTAATCGTAAGCATTGAACAACGAACATTTGATGTCAGGACGTCGTCATAATTGATCAATTCGAGGAAGAAAAATTATCTTTCTGGCCTTGTTAAGGTCGGTGTAATCCATACACATTCTTCATGTTCCATTTATTTTCTTAACCATGACAACATTTGCTAGCCATGAATGGTAATGTACCTCTCTTATGAATCTTGCTTCTATGAGCTTGTTAACTTCTTCAATACGGAGATGATCGTGTAAAACTGTTCTTTTGGATGATTGGTTTGAATGTTGGATCAATCTTGAGGGAGTGCATGATTACATTGGGGTCGACCCTGCATATCTGGACTCAAGCAAAGATGTCTTGATTTTTGCAAAGTCTATGCATTTTTTTCTTTGTTCGTAGAGCAAAGATCCCACACACTTGTTAAGTAGTGATTGGTCATCGATAATATGAGAGCAAGTCTTTTACGTGAAAGCTTTTGGGGTACTTTTTTATCTCAAAATTAAAATTTTGATGTTGAAGGTCATAGAAAGCGTGGTTGAGCTTGTATGCGAGATAACTAATGCTATCTGTTGATTTCAGACCACTCAACTCCAACGGGGGTTGAAAATTTCATCTTAAGATGAGATCCTGAAGTGACTACACCAAAAATTGATTAGAGGGGCCTTCCAAAGATAGCGTTATATGTTGAATACATGAATTGGATTAAATGAGCCACTTGTCGAGAAAATTCGACAATAGGAAGGGTGATTATCCCCTACTCACCGTGGCGATTATCAAACCCTGATGGTCCTATGGGGTTGGAGCTTTCTAAAATAAGACATCAATAAACTCCATTGTCAAAATTCTCTTAACATTATAGCATGTCACCGATTCGCGTGATGACAAGTGGATCTTGATGAGGAACATGTACTCCTTAAGTCGAGTCATTAAAAGTGATGGAATGATCGGCGAGACTTCTTTGACTCTTGAGATGATGTAACTTAGATAGTATTGGTCCTCTGCGATTGTTTCAATTTTTTTTGTTTGATGATTGTTTGTTATTTCGTGATGATTGTCGTTGCCCCGGTTGGAGGTATGTTTGTTTGAGTCGATTGATTACAAATCGATATCCTTCTGAATGAGCCTCTCTTCTTTATTGTTTGCATGCAATTATTATGTCCACGACTTGATGGAAGTGATAATATTGCTCCGATTTCGAATGTGATTTGTGGATGCGCCACTTGATATTTTCTTCATCTCGAATAATTAGGATGTTAACACGAGATGTGTTGGCGAAATGTATTCCTTTTGAGTTGTGGTTCGTCATTGATAGGGCTGGTCCCCATTCCATGGGGTGCTCTTACATTTTCCTGTAGATTGCTCAAATTGTTTGCGATGGCTAGCTCATCAGATTTGTGCTTCCATGATGAACCAAATGATATGAGCGGACCGTATCTCACATTAATGATGAGCAAAGCCTGGGCCAGCCAAGGAAAACTCCTCTTAATAGTTCAGTCTACCTAGTATTTGACGAAGCTTCTAAGGAGAACCTCCGAAGTATTTCTTAATTAATTCACCCTCATTTTGGAATCTTCGGAGGTGGGAGGAATCTTTAATGATCCTCCGGTTTATAATGAACTCCACAAAAATCTTGGCGAGTTCAAAGGTGGATGGATCCCTTGAAAGATAGTAGAACCAAGTCGAGCTTGCCTTGAGTAGGGGAAAAGCAAAGCGGTG
Source organism: Cymbidium sinense (assembly GCA_021442155.1). NCBI lineage: Eukaryota > Viridiplantae > Streptophyta > Magnoliopsida > Asparagales > Orchidaceae > Cymbidium > Cymbidium sinense. The sequence continues at coordinate 170,728,052 of CM038215.1, forward strand.
TGTGAGCTGTTGAATATAATAGTCAGTAATGATCGATGTGTTCATGTGGGCTCGCCCATATAAGAATCAATGCTTTAAGCTTGAAACCCAGAATAGTCATTGAAGAATAAGCTAAAGGTGAGATTCTTCATAGCGGTGAAAGATGATATCTCTTGAAGGTGAAATTGCCATTAAGCGTCATAATTACATGCATATAATATGATGAGTGGGATCATCAACGATGAGAATGTGTCGCTACCGCAACAATTGGTGGATTAGCGATCAGGCGCGTGATGGATGAGTAGAACCAGTGTCAAGAGATGCATAGTCGAAGCGAAGGAACTTCATTGTTAAGGAGATGGCATTTTGACCTCCAACGATCGATCTTGGGGAGGTGTGTTTGTCGGTAATGTCGTTGTGTTCCTCAAAAGTCGGATCATCTCATTTTGAGAATCTTCATTCGACGGACACAATCTTCTAAAGAGATCCCTATCGCGCCTTCACCCATGGGTCGTCTATTGGGAGGAGTGAGGCGATTGCGTCCTTGGTTGATTGATTTTGAGAGTGGGAGTTGGGCGGAGCTCCATTATGATTGCGCTATTGGCCATGCACGGTGTTCAAAAAATTATGATTGATGGGTTCTCTTCCCCGGACGGCTGTTGCGTCTAGAAAATCGGTTGTGTGGTGAGTGAAAGTTTACTTAGCCTTATGAAATCTAGCACACATGTATTTAAAGAGTGAGAACAAGAAAACTCTAGAATTTTATCGTGAAAAACCTCGAAAAGAGGGAAAAATCACGGGGCCTAGTCCAGTAAAAATCATCCACTATGTATCTGTTTCAGAGTACAAAATTCTCCCGATAATGAGATTACAGAATTGTATATGAGAAAGGAACAACAGTTGTGTAGCGTCGATTGTAATAGTTCTGTGGTAGTAGATGATGGTGAAACAACAACGGCATGAAGGTCTTCATGGAGGCAAAGAGATTAACGACGGTGAGGATCAACGGCGGTACGATCATGGCCGGCTTTTACCTTCAGTGGTGGCGATTATGCTTGGAGGATCTTCAAGCTTTAAGCTCTCCTCTCTACTTTTGCTCCTCATATGAGGAATGAGTATTTATAGATTGGAAAAGTGGTCTCTGTAAATACATGCAAAACCCAACTACTTCATCTGCTCAAAATGATCCCTTTGATCATTTGATGTATTTTAAATATTTGAATGCTCAAATGAAGTCGAATTTTAAGATCTTGAGCTTGTTAGAGATCGAGGACTATAAACTATCCATGTTTGATGGCTATTTAGGGATTTAACCGATATCCCAAAGTTTCATGATATTTTAAGTGCTCAATCTCGACCAATTTCAACTTTGATCTTCTTTTAACATCAAGATTCGCTTTAGTAAAATTTTCAATGTCATATCAGTTGTATATACTAATCTTTTAATCAAGTTAAATTAAGAAGTGATGCCATTTGATCCAAAATGTAAAAAAAGCTCACAATCTTAGTTTACCTAGCGTTAAGGGTTTAATCATAAGGCCCTTTAAATGTAAGGTCTAAATTTAGTTTTATTTTATTTATTTTTATTTTTAATTATGGTTGTTACTCTCCACCATCATTCAAAATAAAGTTAAGGATTAAGTCAATTCAAATTCAACAATTTATACACAGCCTCATGCCATCTGGCCTGTAGGGTCAAGTTATAAAACCCAGCTTTTGGGATATCTACACAGATTTTAAGTTTCATCTTTCAACATTTCTAACATGCAATCCCCAATTTCGTGGTTGAGGTGACAAAGTATTCACTAAAACACACTTTCAAAATACAAATACAACTTCAAATCAAGTTGGCATAAAGCCTCATCAAATTAAAAATTATTTTAATTAAAACATAAATTAATCTCAAATTTCTCTAGTAATCTTTTAAAATTGAGATATAGGTTCTCAAATTATGCTAAAGCTGCTTAAATTCATAATCCTAAAACTTTCAATCTAGCTCCATCAAATTGAGACATAAGTTCTCTTAAACTTAACAAAAACTATTAAGTTTGTATGATCACTAGACAAATCATTAAATCCCAAAATATTTGAGTTTTGTTTTTACTAAATATTTTAGATGTAAACTTCAATCTTATTAAATAAAAAAAAAAATTCTTCATATTTTTTTATAATACTTTTTTTATATTCTTAAATATAAAATTTTCATCTTACTAAAAAAAAGAGGAGAAAATTAAAAAAAAAATTTACATTTCTCATAAAAAAACTATTTATATTATTGATAAAAAAATATTTTTGTCTCCTCTCTCTCTCCCCCCTCTCTCTCTCTCTCGCACTCTCACATATTAAAATGAGAACAAAAAATAATAATAATGTGTGGCTCATTATCACTCCTCTTTCAATCTCTCTCTTGTCATAAAGAAAAAAAACTTTGGAGTTCATGACCCCTCCTCTTTTAAAGCTAAAATTAATATAATAAAATAAATAAATGTTAATAATTAATTAAAAAATAAATTGATAAATTGATAAGTATGATAATTATAAATCTTCATAATTTTTAGATAAACTTATTTTATTTAATATATTTTTGGATGATAAATGTTAACGGAAGTGATTTAAGCTATTTTGAAGATTTTTATAAATTTTTAGATTTTTATTTGATTTATTTTATTAAAATAGATAATTTAAATTTCAAATTTTAATTTCTTCCAATTCATAAGTCTTTTTTTTTACTTTAGATTTTTATCATAGATGTGTTTTAACTTTAATTTCAATCTCTAAAAATTTCAACTGAATCCGACTTATATTTTTAGAATAATTAATGAAATATTTTTTTTTACTAAAAAATTGAAATTAAGTTCAAATCATTTGGTAAAATTTGGGGATTTTGATTTTGTTAGATTTCTCTTGAAAAAATGAATCTAACAAGCCATTGTTTGTAATGTTTGGTTAGGTATTTTATTTTCTATAAATTTTTAAAATTTCAGGTGATTTAAGTAATGTTTAAAATTAAAAAAAATCAATTTTTTCTATTTAATATAGTCGACACTGCTTGAAGTGGTATGCGGCGTCAATGCGGCAGGAAAATCGCATAGTGAGATCGCGATACGATTTTATCCGAGATTCGTCATCGTCGAACGATCTTGATCAAATAAATGCGATCGAAGCGAGATGGGGATCGAAGGCACGTCGGCTAGATGATCGGTCCGAACCATCCGTCCATGGTTTGCGGATGGGATGGTTTCACTGTTGGCGGCGTGAAACAAATCGAGGGATTAGGGAGAAAAATGAGAAATTCTAAGTGAAAATTTATCCAAATAGATTCATTTTCGTGTCGATTCACACCAGAAAATAATTATTTTCTAATTTGGATAATGTAAAATATAAAAATGCAGGATTATCTAGAATAAATTTTTAAAATCGTGCGAACAATCGTCACAAATGAAGGATCCCAAGGTCGGCTACCATTTTTTTAAAAAAGTTAACTCACCAGGGATGATTATCGGTGGCAGTGATGACTCGAGCACACTGTTGAGTGTGGAAGAGGTCTTGGAATGAGCTTGGATCTTTGCCTTTATTTCAGAACGATGTATCTTCCGATGCTTATCGTTTTCTCGTCGATATCAATCCGGTTTTGGTGTTTCTAGCCTAAGAGAGATGGGAAATGGTTGTTGTTTGTTTTGAGAGCTCTTGGGGGTTGAATAGTAGTAGGAGGAAGAGGAATGTAGCCTCATTTTTCTCTCCTTTAATAGTGACCAAAATCCATATTTTTGAATGTTTTGGCTCTAAAGTATTGTCATTTTGCTTGCGATGGTTGGGATGGATGATTGATTGATTGATGATTTAAATTTTTGCTCCAAAATCTTCTCTTGCTGTCATATGATTAACTCTATTGAATGTCATGGATTGAAAGTTGAAAACATGTGATGCGGAGAATTAAATGAAGTTGGATGGAATCTTATGTGAGGGAGGACCCATGAGAGATTTAATTGTGTTTGGTTGATTTTGGATTTGGGTCGGGTTTGGGTCATATCAGGTTAAGTTGACCAATTGGATCGAGCCAAGACTTATGTTAGATTCAAATGATAATTTGAATAGTTTTGGTATGATCAATTTGATTTAATTTGGCTTAAAAATTGATTTTGGTTCATTTAGAATTAAATGGGTCAAATGAGTTAGTTGACTAATTTGACAAAAAATTGGTTTGTGTTATGAGTTGATTCATGTTGATCGCTAATTCAAGATAAATGTGGTTTTTGGATTGAATCAATTTTGATTTAATTTTGATGTAAGTCAAATTCACCCTTTAGGTCAATTTGGGCTAAATGGCTCAATTGGGTTCGATTGATTAAATTGGGTTTAATTATGGCTTTAGTTTAGTTTAATAACTAATTGAGAATGAACTTAAGCTAATGGTTACATTTAATTTGGGTTAGATAATTGTTTGACCCAATTTGATCTTTTAGACTAATTTGGGTAAACTTTGGATTGAATGGTTAATTGGGTTTCGTTTAGCTCAATGGGTGGTAAAGTCATATTTAAATATTAAATTTGGGTTGATTCAAGTCATTGGTTTTCGGTTTGATGTAAGATGAGTTCTAGTTTTTTTTATTTAGGCTAAGGATGATTTGATCATATGATTATGTTAACTTGACTCAAATGATTGCAATTGATCATCTTAGAGTGCTCAACAATCATCGAAAGGTTTTGGTGAGAGCTTTCAATCAATTTGGGTTGGATTGGATGTTCACTCAAATGAGTCATTTAGGTCACTTTGGGTCAAGTGGACTTAAGTGGGTTAATTGGTTTGATTTTGATTTGATTCGAGTTTAGTTAAAATTATATATGAGCCCTGGATTAAAATATAAATTCAATGATAATCAATTTGGAGTGTAAGGGATTCTTTGGCTCATTTGAAATTTTCAAGCCAAAAGGGCTAAGTTGAGTTTGACTTGGGTTTTCTTCGATCTGATTTGATGATTGTAGGTTTCATTTATATTTGTGTAGATAATTGAATGTATGATTGATTTAAGAAAAAAATCATTATTTTTGACTTGATCTCGATAGAATTTGGCTAAGTCTAAAGAATTATCTTAGAGGGCTTACATTGGGTTTGAATTTGATTTTGGATATAGTTTTGATCATTCTGATATGGATTTCATTTATATTTTTGAAAATAAATAAAGAAACAATTGATTTATAAATAAATCAATTGATTTTGATTTAATTTAAAGGAGGTTTTGGCCAAGCTTATGAAGGTTGTTCATATTGTTTAAGAATGGTAATAGGATTTTAATTTGATTTTAAGTTTCAATCATTTGGAGTCAAATTTGAGATATGAATTTGGAATTTGAGTTTAAATTTGAGGTTTGGTTTGAGATTTGAATCTGAGTTTGATTTGAGAAAATATATCTAGATTAAGTTTAGGTTATAAGATAGGTAATTTTCTTAAGCTGTAAAATATAGCTTAATCTTATGATTAACCCTTCTAAGTCTCTAGGCATAGATTAGTATCTAAGACGATGAGGTTGAGGACTCACTCCACAAGCGAGGTCATCAGAATTATTACTCAGTAAACTCAGAAATTATGGCAGATAATTTCAGAGTGTCATTTTTCATTATGTTACTTGATGTCGTTGACTTGAATGGAAGGTGGTATCAATTCGTTGAGGATTTTTTACTCATCCGAGGTTGTTTATGAAAGTGTTACTTGATGATATTAACTTGTATGAAATGGGTCGAATTGAATCCGCGAAGGATTTTTGACCCATCCGAGGTTGTTTGTCAAAGTGTTACTTGATGACATTAACCTGTATGGAAGTGGTCGTATCGAATCTGCGAATGTTTTTTAACTTAGCCGATGTTGTTTGTCAAATTATTACTTGATGACATTAACCTGTATAGAATGGGTCAAATTGAATACGCGAAATATGTTTTACCCATCCGAGTTTGTTTATCAAAATGTTATTTGATGTCATTAACTTGTATGGAAAAGGTTCGATCAAATCCCCTTGGGATTGATCATGTTCCGACCGATACACAACGTGAGTTATGCATTTCTCAAGTGGGAGGATTGAAATGTAGATCATTTATCTGCAATAAGTTTGTAAGAAAAAAAATCATAAACTCATTACTTTGATAATATCGGTGATACATTATTGTCATAAGATAACTTAGTAAGAGAAATGACATAAATTTTTAAAGAGAGTTAACAAAAGATAAGAGGTGGAGAGGAAAGAACAAATGAGCTAGAATAAAGGCTGCAATATTTATGCACAAAGAATTACAGATAGCGCTTTCTGAGATCCTTAATGTTTGAAATTCTAGGAAAGATTTTTTTCCGATCCTTGATGTTGATGGTTGGAACGTGGAACAATCTTTCGGTGAAAGCTCTAAGGCACTTCTTTATCTCGAAGTTAAAATTCTCGATCTTGAAGGTCACCGAAGGGTGTGGTTGAGCTTGTCTGAGGTAACATGATTGTGCTATTTGTTGATTTTCACATTCCACTCCAACCTCAACGAGGGTTGAAAATTTCATCTTAGGATGAGGTACTGAAGTGACAACACTAAAGATTGATTGTAGGGGCCTTCTAAAGATAAATCTTTGAATTTTGCTTGACCACTATGAATTGAATTAAATGAGTGACTTGTCGAGGAAATTTTTCAAGAACAACAGGAAGGGTGATTGTTCCCTCTACTCGCACAGGGCAATTATTAAACTCATATAATAGTCCTGCAGTGGGTTAGAGCTTTTTTTTATACAAAATAAGTAAAATAAAATATCAAATATATTATCAATCAAAATTTTCTAGTGATAAGAAGATCTTGATGTAGAACTTGGACTCTTTCCAAGTCAGAGTCATTAAAAGTGATTGGATAATTAATATAAGATTTTTTTAACTCTGATTCTTTAAAGGTGGTGATGAAGATTTGATTAGATAGTAGTGTCCCTCCTGTAATCATTTCAATTTTTCCAACTATTTGACGATTATTTTATTATTTATGTGATGATTGTTGCGGTTACCCCTTAGTTGGAGTTATGTTTATTTGAGTTGATTGATTTTGCACAAATCGATGTAGATATCTTTGTTGAATGAGCCTCTCATCTCGTATGTACACAACTTCGATAGAAGTGATATAGTATTCTGATTTCTTGATTTCAGTGGATGTGGCTACTTAATTGTCTCTTAATCTCGAATGACCAGCAAGACGTTAACACGATATGTGTTCAGTGGTGTGGTGCATATTCTTTTTCGGGTCGTAGTTCACGTCGTTGATGTGAGGGCCGTGGAGGGAGATCATGATTGCCTTGTTGATTTTTTTGATGGGATTGTTGATATGTGTTTTCTGGGACACTCTTACATTTTCCTATGGATTATGTAAATTATTTTCGATGGTCATTAATAGCCTCATCAGCAGAAATTTGTGATTCCACATGATAAATCAAGTCGATATATGAGCTGGCTGCATCTCGCATTAGTGACGAGTAGAAAGGCCAGACGGGATCCAAGGAAAACTCTTAGTAATTCGTGGTCCAATTATTTGATTAGTTTCTAAGAAAAACTTTTAGAAGTACATTTCAAGTGATTCACCTTTATTTTAATTAAAGCTTGAGAAATGAGAGAAATCTTTAACGATCTTCTGGTTTACAATAAACTGTTACAAAAATTTTAGTTAAAAAGGTATGGATAGATCCCGAGAATGGAGTAAAACTAAGTGTGGGCTTGACCCTTGAGGGTGATTGGAAAGACCTAATAAAGTAGTGTGTCAGGAGCTCGTCGGATATGCATGATAGTTTCGTAATGATCGATGTGTTCATATGAGTCAATTGCCCCATCATAAGAGTCGATGCTCGGAAGCTTGAAACATACGGGAATAGGATGTTGAAGAATAACTTCGGCTAAAGGTGAAGACTTCTGACAGTCGTGGTGAGAGGGAAGATGATTTATGTCTTTAAGGTAGAATTTTTTTGCATTAAGCGTTGTAATTCCGCACGTATAACATGACAAGTGGAATCAACAGGGCAAAAACGTGCCAAGCTACCAGGAATAATTGATGTGTTAATCGGTTGAGTCGCATGTGGTGGATGAGTAAAAACGAGTGTCAAAGGTCGCATCCTGTCGAAGTGAACTTCACCGATGGCGAGAATGCCCTATTAGCGCTTTGATCTCTGGCTAATGATCGATCTTGGGAGATGTGTTTCACATGGTATATCGTGTTTCATAAAAGTCGAATTATCTTATTTGAGACTCTTCCATTCGACATATGATCTTAGAGAGGTTTCTGCACCTTCACCGATAGGTCATTACTATCGAGGGAAGTGACGCTCGCTTAAGGAATAGTTTAGTGGAGTGAGCGGGAGGCTCCGTCGTTGCGAGTATTGCGCCTGTTGGCCTTAACGCAAGTGTTCACAGATGTTGCGAATATGGGATAAACTTCTCACAGATGACGTCAAATTGTTGCGTGCTAGAAAATCAATTGCGGTAGAATAAAATTTTATGCCTTAGCTTTATTGAGAAATCTAGCACACACATAGATATTTGAAGAGATAAAGCGAAACTTCAGGATTTTTACGTGGAAAAATCTTGAAAATAGAGAAAAAAATTATGGGACTTAGCCTAATAAAAATGTTCCATTATATATCTATTTTGGAGTACAAAATTTAAGTTTTTTTATAATGGGATTACAGAGGTGTATGTTAGAAAGCCTGACAATAGAAATCCCAAAATCATGTGAACATGCGGCAATAGTTAGTTTATTGAGTGGTAGTCGGCCAATGAATGATCGTCGGTGATGATGTCGGCTTCAAATTCGGTAGCGGTGGAAAACCCGTGGCAGGATGACAACAATAGTAAACGGTGGTTGGCGGCGGAGACCAGCGACGGTGGTCAGCCACTGTGACCGGCGGCGTCGATGATCGGCGGTGGTGGTCGGTAGTGGTGGTGGCCGGGGACTGTGGTCGGCGGCGGTGACCAACATCGGTGGTCGACGGAGATGGATCGATAATGGTAGTGGCGTGGCCGGTGGTGTCATGATGATGTCCATGCGGTGGTGGCGATGGCCGAGGAAACCGACTGGTGGTGGCCACTCGATAAGTGGATTATACTTGAAGGTTTTTCAAGCCTCATAGCTCTCTCTTCTCTTTAGTTTGACCTCTCTTTATGTGAAGAATGAGGCATTATTTATAGATTAGAGGGGTGGTATTTCTGTAAATTTATGAAAAATCCAAACCTCTCTATCGCACGGCTCAAAATAATTCTTTGGTCATCTCATGTATTTTAAGTATTTGAATGCTCAAATGAATGCATAATTAGGAGATCTTGGGCTTGTTAAATCCGTCGACGTTCGATTATTATAAGTACCATATTTAGTGATATCCCGTAGTTTTCAATTATATTTTAAGCTTGTCCGGATTAGTCACTAATCAAATTATTTTCATCAAATTTGAAACTAGTTGAATTTTCAGTGTCATATCAATTTATATGAGTGTTAAATTGTTTATATAAATTAAAACATAAGTTTTTATTCTATTATCATAGATTTTTTTAATATATAATATTAATAAATTTATTTATTATTTTATTACTTTTTATTATTTTGCATCTAGTTTTATGATTAGATCAAATGAATCCAATCCAATAAGAATAACTAACGCTCATTCTTTTCCTTTCTCGTAATCGAGAAGTGGATACTTCAATTACAATTTATCCGAAGTAAATGTCCGTCGTTGCATTCTTTGTCGTTGGATAAGGTCCGACGGCTGATAAGCCCCAAAAAGTTTTCCGGGCACCAGCCGCAACTGTGTGTATAAATGGATAACTCAATGCGATGAAAACCCCTTAAGGGAATGAAAAATGCACAGCTGCGGTTAGGCTAGGGCTAGGGCCACGATTCGGAAGTGAAGAGTGAATGATCTGTTGAGCGAAGAAATAGGCTATGTTCGGAAGAGTTGCGATGACATTCTATATAGCGAGATTATCGTTCGTTAAATCCAATCGGATTTAATAAATTTCGATTTGGATTTCATTCTGATTATATCTTAAATTCCGGAAGATTTGGTAGAATTTACGGGATTTAGATGGCTAAATCCCTAGTATCTCTTGCCAAACACCCCCTAACTCATTAGTTTAAGTATGCGGTGCATGCAGAATGGCTGGCCTCTTTCCCCAGCCTTCTCCACGGCCAATGATTACTTTGATCTAACCTCATCTCTCACTCTATTGGGGCGATGACGATGAAATCCATCAGGGATAGAGATCTTTCCCCGTGTTAGGAATGCTTTCGAGGGTGCTTCAGAGATCGCAATGCTTATCTTTCTATAGCTCCGGAGCAGCTTGGACGGCCCGCTTGCCTACGGGAAACCGCTGCTTCTGTGCATCATCAGTTCATAACACGTGCGTAGATCTTCTTGATAATGGAAATAAGGTTAATCTGAGTCCTATGACTGGCTATTTCTTTGCCCACATCCTATCAAACTGGTTTTCCAGTGATCTATATGAATGCGTGAGTAATTCTAAGCTAGCATCTAGGCAAACAGTTTTTTGAAGTCATTAAGCCATACGGTGAAATATATAAGAGTTGTGTGCTATGTATGAAATGCCTCTTTCTTTAATACAGGGCAGTGGTCGGATTTAACGGATTTAGGGCCTGTTTGGGAGCATGACCTGAGAATTCCCTAAATCCTAATCTTAAACCGTAAATTAATTGAAAAATTCTTAAAATTTTGCAATTGTCAAAAGTATTAATATTAAATTCTATTGTTGTGTCTGAAATCCAGTTATAGAATAAAATTTCGCCTTAATGTTGTTGAGAAAGACACATAGATATTTGAAGAGAATAAATTGATTTTATGTGAAAAAACTCCGAAAAGAAGGAAAACAATCACGGTTCCTAGCTCAGTAAAAATTTTCTACTATATATCTGTTTTAGAGCATAAAGTTTACTTTTCCCCGATGACAGGATTTCAGAGGTTATGTGAAAGTCTGAAATCCGAAATCGAATAAAAATACAACCAGAATTGTGTGATTAGTTTATAGTCAGCGATAATTAATAGCTATCGGTGATAATCCCAGTAATTCCGGGTATTGCGGTAGCGTTAGCAATGTCAGTAGACGTTCGATGGTGACAACAATAGTGGCAAACGATGGTTGCGGCAGCGGCCTGGCATGATGATGTGACTACGGCTGGTGGGTCGCGGCGATGTGGCTGGCGGTGGAGGGCGGCAACGGTGGCGAAGCGGCGATAACAGCATGGCGAGATCAGCATGGTGATCAATGGAAAAGTGGTTGTGGCGTGATAGCAGCGGTGGTCGCAGCGGTAATGATCGCGATGTCGGTGATGTATGGTCGAGGCGGGGCGGTGGTAAGCGGTGGCCGGCAGTGGATCTGCGTTGATGATGGTGGCGGTAGCGCGGCCCGGTATGATGTCGGTGGTGGTGGTCAACGGTTGAACGCGGTAGTCACGGCCGATAATCGGCAATGACGGCCATGTCGATGCCGGAGGTTTTCAAGCCTCGAGCTTTTCTTCTTACCTCTTCTCTAAGAATGATATTTATATATATTAGAGTGAAGTTTACGTAAATGCACGCAAAATCAATCATCGCTCAAAATGATTCATTTGATCATCGATGTATTTTAAGTATTTGAAAACTCAAACGAAGTCGAGATATCTTGGACTTGTTAGATCCCCCGATAAGACTATTTCGATTTGATTATCTTCATATTTAGAAATTCGTGATATCACAGAGTTTTCTAAGCGTTTGATCTGAGTTAGTCTTAACTTAGAATTAGATTGCTTTCGACATCAATATTTGTCTTTAGGCAATTTTTATCACCTATAAATTCTTAAATTTCTTTCTCCATCATTTTAGCTTAAATTTGGGTTTAAGAAATCTCGACTTGGCAAGATTTGAATTCTTGTTATTCACATACTACTCATTCCAGTAGGCGTGTTCTCACGCCTCCAAGTAGTCATTCACCTATTAAAATCAGATTTTATGCTTTTCTTGCGTGTCCAAATTTGATTTTTATGCGATACATCCGATCAGCGTAATATTTTCTTCTCCATTTACAAATTCTCGTTGTCTAGGGTTTCAATCTTTATAAAGAAAAGATGATATTCATAGTGAGGTGGTTCTTATTGGGGGCAATTTTGGTTCAAAAAGTATTTTGAAGGATATTTGTCCAAATAAAAATATAATAAGGATATTAGTTCAAATATTTGATTTATGAGACATATAAAGTGAAAATTTTTTTATTAAATCCTTCCTAGGTGAAATCCTACTTGTAGTCAAGCAACCTTTACTTAGGCGATGATAATGATTGAAAATTCACTATGGAAGATGATTTTCCCTGCACAATAGTAAAGGGTGGGATTCCTTTTGATGGCGTGTTGGAAATCAAAATGCTTCTTTTTTGCGACAGCTACGTCATTGTGTATAATTGTTTGAGTTAGAGTCATTTTTTTTTTTAATAGATGAGGTGGCTTGTGAGCTGACTCGGAATTATAAAATTAAGTTGGAGCTTGAGCTCAAACTCAATTAATTATGTCATAATAATAAATGATATATGGATTCATGATGAAAATGTGAGAAGTTTTGGTAATATATAAATGCCAATATATTACCAATGGTATTATTGTGGCGAATATAAAGGTTCTATCGTTAAGAAAAGCGAATCATAAATCATTGTCAAATCTTACCACTTGTACCATCAACCAATCATCAATTAATATATATAAATAAATAATATCATTCTCCTTACTAGAGGGTGGAGAAAGCTAAAGGCAAAACTTAAGTGTTAGAAGCAAGTTAAATTTTGTAATATAAGCTACATATTGAATTATTTTGAGTAGGTGGGGTCTCATTATTTTTTTCTCTTTGAATTTTTCATGCAAAAATTTTGGTGTCTTGTATTTTTTCTGTCATGTGTGTGAGTGATAAAATTTCATAAAATTTGTTACTTTGCCATCATGAATTTACTAATATGTAATAAATTGGTGTTCTCTGTGAGAAATAATTCTTAACATATTTTTTTCATTTGCTGAAAATCAAGGCAACACTATCGTCATGATAGTGGTAAATCATTCTTAAGTTTGAAAGAATGTATCAGCTGGATGGAGGAGCATTAAGCTTGGATTATTTAGTTCTTATTAGAAGTTGGGCAACCAAGAGTGCTATCACAATGAGAGAAATCTCCCCTCACGAATTCAACCACATATCATTGCTCATATGTTCGATAACGCTCATATTGTGGCACCTCATCATAATGTTTAGGCAGATTTCACAAATAGTGTTAATTAAACTCATCATTTCATGTTACGAGGTTAATTTACAACCCCCTTTCATCTTTAGTAGATTTAAATTGTTCTCATTTTATGGACATTTATGACATCTTGTTCAAGAAAAAATTCTATTAATAGATGAACAATCTATTCTTTGACGAAGTATTCAAGAATCTTTTTCTTTGATTGATATCATTATTTAGTTTTTAATTTTGTTAGGGTTTAAACTATCTAATATTGAGTCATATTAGGGAATGTCAGATCCATATGAATATATTGATCATTATTAAATTATTATGTATATTCAACAAATTTCTAATACTATTTTGTTGTATATTTTTTATTACTTTCAAGGTTAAGACAGCTACACCTATATCTTATTCTCTTGTATGAAGAGCTATTGGTAGTTTTGAAGAAGTAGCTAAACTCTTTGTGAAATAATTTATTATGAACACAAATTTTTATTATAGTCTCACTAAAAAAATATTTTCAAAAATTCTATTTCAAGCTTGCCAAATATGAGAGGTAGACCCTATTAAGTAGAGTTTTTCGCTGATGACTCGACGTTCCTTGATGTAAGAAATAATTGCTCTTATGGTGATCTTTGCCATCATTTTAAAGATTACTTAATATAGATGAAGTTATAAATGTACATCAAAAATATTTCAAACAATTTACTGATAAACATAAAAATTTTATTCTCTTGTATTATTTTTTATTATTTATACAGTGCTAAATTGTTTATATAAATTAAAACATAAGTTTTTATTATATTATAATAGATTTTTTAATATATGATATTGATATTTTTATTTATTATTTTAATAATAATTATTATTTTGCATCAAATTTTACGATAACATCAAATGAATTCAATCTAATAACAACCACTAAAGGCTCATTCTTTAAGCGCTTGGCCTTTCTCGTACTGTAATTTTGTAACCGAGAAGTGGATACTTTAATTTATCCGAAGTTAAAGTCCGCCGAGAAGTGGATAAGATTTTCCGGGCATCAGCTGCAACTGTGTATAAATGGATAACTCAATGCGATGAAAACCCTAACTCATTAGTTTAAGTATGAGGTGCATGGAGAATGGTTCCATCTTCCGCCAGCTTTCTCCACGGCCAATGATTACTTTGATCTGACCTTCTCTCTCACTCTGACGGAGCGATGACGATGAAATCCATCAGCGGCGGAGATCTTACCCCGGGTTAGGAATGCTTTCGAGGGTGCTTCAGAGATCGCAATGCTTATCTTGCTATAGCGCCGGAGCAGCTTGGACGGCCCGCTTGCCTGCGGGAAACCGCTGCTTCAGTGCATCACCGGTTCATAACACGTGGGTAGATCTGCTTGATGATGGAAATAAGGTGAATCTGAGCCCTGTGACTCGCTATTTCTTTGCCCGCAACTTGTCAAACTGGTTTTCCAGTGATCTGTATGAATGGGTGAGTAATTCTAAGCTCCCATCTTGGCAAACAATTTTTTGAAGTCGTTAAGCCATACGGTGAAATATATAAGAGTTGTGTGCTATGTATGTAAATGCCTCTTTCTTAAATACAGGGCAGTGGTCGGATTTAACGGATTTAGGGCCTGTTTGGGAGCAGGACCCGAGCATTCCCTAAACCCTAAATATTAAACCCTAAATTAATTGAAAATTTCTTAAAATTTTGCAATTGTCGAAAGTAGTTGTTGCGTGCTAGAAAACCAGTTGCGGTAAAATAAAAGTTTACGCTTTAGTCTTGTTGAGAAATCCTGCACGCACACAGATATTTGGAGAGTGAACAATAAACTTCAGGATTTTTTACGTGGAAAAAACTTAAGAAGAGGGTAAAAAATCACTGGGCCAAGCCCAGTAAAAATCTTCCACTATGTGTCTGTTTCAGAGTACAAAATTTTCCCGATAACGGGATTACAGAATTGCATATGAGAAGCGCTGACAATGGGAATCTCAGAATCAAACAACAACAGCTATATAATCACGTTCAGGTTGTGACAGTTGTTAGTGTAGTAGATGATGGTGAACAGCGGGGGTCAGTGACTGAAGATGAAGGTCGTCATGGCGATGACCGGCGAAGATGACTGGCGATGGTAAACACATGGGGTAATTAACTATGTTGTTCATAATTGAGCTTCCTAATGACAAGCTGTTCAAGAACATAATGGAGTCTTAATCGAACCATAATTGAGCTTCCTAATGAGCTTTGAAACAATGTTGTTCATGAACATAAATGAATTGAAGGATAAGCTGTTCAAGCTTGTTTATTTAGCAATCAAGTGTTTATAAAAATGTTCAAGCTTGTTTGATTTGTTAATCAAATGATCATGAACAAGCTCTAATCGAGCTGAGGCATGAGTACCTTGTTGAATCCTCAGTTCATTTGCAGCCCTCTTGTAATGTAACAAAGTGGCTTGGATTGCCTGTGCATCTGTGGGCAACTTCTGCTTCTGTGTTGTGCTGAATATTGAACGGCTGGATCATTTTTGGGATGGAAAGGAGATGAGTCTAAATCCGCAGGCCCCAGCCCCCTATTTTCTGTTTTGTTTATGGTAATGCCACTTCCATGATTTTCTGATTGATACTCACTATTTTCTCCCCTTATATTGTAAGGGTTTTTTTCAGATTGAAGACAAGGAAATGAAATGTAATTGAAAGTGGGATTTACATCCATACCACATAATAATGCTTATGTATTTTATATCTATAATCTAAATTTATTTATCTATTTTGTTATGAGACAAAAATTTGGGCGTACATGCATGCATGGATATGTATGTATGTATATATGTCGCTGGAGCTACTTCAACTTTTTCCCGAACATATTCATTTTGCATTTTATCTCTAAGAGTAAAGCCACTCATCCACCTGAGCATTCTCATTTCTGCAACACTTAGCTTAGTTTTATGCTTCTCTTTTATTGGTCAATATTCTGCATCATGAATCATTGCAAGTCTTACCGTCATCTTATAAAATTTTTGCTTAAGTTTAAGCGGTACTTTTCTATTACACAACAGGCTAGATGCATTCCTCCACTTAAACCATCCAACTTGAATTCTATTAATAACATCATCTATTTCACCATCATTTTGAACAATAGAGCTTATATATCTGAATCGCTCACTCTTTTTAATGACTTGTTCACCTAATATCACAACACTATTACTAGAACTTCTATAACTAAAATTACACTCCATATATTCAGTTTTAGATCTACTTAAACAAAAACTTTTAGACTCTAAGATTGACCTCCATAATTTAAGTTTCTCTTGGACTCCCTCTTTAGTCTTATCACCAAGAAGAATGTCATCAGCAAAAAAGCATACACCAAGGTACATCTTCCTGTAAATGCCTAGGAAGAACATCCATAACTAAAGCAAAATGATAAGTGCTTAAAGCTGGGAATAGCTGTGGCAATTGACGGTTCTGCCTCGGGAGTAACCACTCCTTCATGAGGCACTTGTAGAATCATCTGGCGGGTCTGCTTTTTGATAAAACAAATGTGCATCTGAGTTTTTGACTTCCCATTTCCTTCTCAACCATTCTTATCTTCAAGTAAAAAAGTGGTATGATTTCTTTGGCTTTTTAATCATAGATGTCAAATTTTTATGCTACCACAAATTAATGGATGCCTTTACTTACGTTCTACATAAATAAATTGCGATGCTTCTCTCTCCAAAGAAAACTAATATCGTTTTAAGGGTCCATTGCTCTGCCAGCTTTCTCATTGTGATTTTGCTGAAATATGTTTTTCTGTGATTTTGAGAAGCAACAACTTTGAGAGAGATGTTAAAGTGTGGTTGTGATAACACATCAGATTGTTGCCATGTATAGCTTGCATCAAGGTAATTTTATTTTATATGGCAACAGCACAGCAGATTGATGGTTTAGTTTTCCCTGAAACATTGTTTTCCGTTTCAGCAATATCAACTTCAGCATGTTATTTTTTCCCTGAAACATTGTTTTCCCTGAAACATTTTTTACATGCTGCTGTTGTCTTGCACATTTGTCAGCTACCGTCGTTGCCGTAGCTGTTCCAAATGAACCCAAAATGTGATGCTTATGGAGAGTCGGTCATCAATATCTTCCATCATTTCTGTTCTCCGTGGTCATTGATCACTTTGGTTTATCTCCATTATTTTCTGATGTCAAATCCACTATTGAGGCAATCTAGCCCATCTTATGATGGCTTAGTGGCCGCCTCCTTCTGCACAGTTGTGAGCTTTCAAGTCCCCAGTTATATTCTTTATTTTTGATGATGTTCGCTGTAGTTGCTTGGAGGAGTTACGCATCATGTGCAGATACCATGGTAATAATAATAATAATAATAATAATGTTGTGGATTGGGCGAACGATGAAATCTACCGTGGAAGTCAAGCTTACCACTCCATGGTGGAGTATGATTTCTTTAACAGGTGATTTAGAGATCTGTCTGACATAAGTCGAAATTGGTTTTGAGGAACTTTTATATCACGTTGTAATTTATACTGAATTATTCCCTCTCTCATAATTTTGATGTATGACATATTAATTTAATTCCTCTATAATTTGCAATCTTGTGCATCACTTTATTCTTAAAAATTGGAACAAATAAAATTTCTCCACTAATCTGACATCTTTTTAACCTTTAAAATAAAATTAAAAAAATTCATAAGCCAAAAAATTCTTTGATCTCCTAAACATTTACATCTGTTGGAATTCCTATTTTGGTGGTTGGTTAGGGTACTTATATGAGCTTCTTGCTTTGACATGGAACTGCTTGGAAGGCTCGTGCATCTTGCAGGCAACCACTGCGTCTGTCTCTGTGAAAAAAATAAATAGGTGGATCTTTCTGATGGAACAAAGTCTAAATTATATATTGAAATCAATTGGTTTGTTGTGTTTAGTACCTCTCAAACAAGGGATACGATGTGCTGCATCTCATTTCTGAGTAGACCTATACTTGGTGTAGGTTTATTTTGGTGAAATATAGACTTATATGTTAATCATGTCAGCATATCGTTGCAATCCTCCCCCCCTCTCTCTCTCTGTGTGTGTGTGTGTGTGTGTGTGTGTGGGGATTGGGCGATGATGATGAAATCTATCACGGAAGACATGCTTTATGCTTACCACCCAATGGTGAAGCATGATCCCTTCAACACTTGATTCAGAGGTCTCTGCTATTCTCATCCAATGGCGATGGAGAGTAGCTTGGATGGCCCGTGCATTTGTGGGTAACCGCTACATTCATGTCTCACTGGTCGGGAAGTGGAGTTTTGTTTTGTTCTTGTTGATTGAACTAAGGCGAATCTGAGCCCATTTCTTTTTCAACTCTTCTATAAAACATGTTACTGTATATTCCAGCAAATTTATGAT
Source organism: Cymbidium sinense (assembly GCA_021442155.1). NCBI lineage: Eukaryota > Viridiplantae > Streptophyta > Magnoliopsida > Asparagales > Orchidaceae > Cymbidium > Cymbidium sinense. Next base: position 170,746,659 of record CM038215.1, read on the forward strand.
CTCTTAGGGGGCTATTCGCTAGCAGGATTAAACGCAAATTCTCCCCAAAGTGCAACTTAAATCACACAGAAGTTAAAGAACGTTTCTCCTCTGACCCGGCTACAATAAATCATACCCTGGCATTTCGCAAACTTAACAGACTATTGAACTCTTCTTCCACGCAGCTGGGCTTGTCAATGCTATCTTTGGAGATGCGGTATTTGTGTTAGAAAGAGAGGGTTTGGGATTTTAAATTTATTATGTTTTAGTATTAATTAAATAAGATATTATTCAACATTTTAAAGAATTTTTGATTGAATTGAATTGATTTTTTTGGAACAGTTTTATGAAGCATTAATGGTTGACTAATTGGCATATTAATTTCTTGTTATTATATGTTTAATTAATATTATTTAATTTGATAAAAAATATTATGAATTACATGTATTCATGTTCAATCTAAAAAAATTAAGTGCAAAAATTAATTTTAATAACTGATTTTAATTATATATTATCATCATCTTAAGTTAATTGATATTTTTATTCTTGATTTAATTTATTTTGAAAGAGATTATTTAATCATATTAATTGTTTTTTAATTAGTTATTGAGATAATTTTTACTGCGGACTGATCTCAAACTTTTTTTTGGGGACATTTAAACGAAATGTACTGATCTGAAACTATTTTATGGGACATATAAGCGAATTGTAATCTCAAACTCAATATGGAAGGCTTGTCTTTCGGATGGCTGGTAAGCTGCAAAATGTTTTACAAGCAAGAACCCTTGCTGTGGGTGTAAATGGAAAGCCCGTAAAAACCTTACTCATTAGTTGAAAGTATGAGGTGCATGCAGTGGTTTGCCTCTTCCGCCAACCTTCTCTCTCTTTTTTTTTCTCCCTCTCCCTCTCTCTCTATTTATATGTGGGTGGGTGGGGATGATAAAGCCATCATGGAAGACAATTTTTCACCCTATGGTGGAGCAGGTTTCCTTCTGGTGGTGATTGAGAGAGATCTCATCTGTTTGCTATGGAGTAGCTTTGATAGCCCATGCGGCTAACTGCAACTTTTATGTGTTACTTGTATTAGAGTTATGCAAGTAAATGCCCCCAAAAAATGATACGATATGCAACCATCTCGTGCAGGTATTTTTGGTGCTCTCTCTCTCTCTCTCTCTTTCTATGTGTTGGTGGGTGGGGATGATGAAAGCCATCATTGAAGACAAGCTGCCCACCTTATGGCAGAGCATGATTCTCATCCATTAGCTAAGGAGTAGCTTGGACGGCCCTTGCATATGTGGGTAACTGCTTTCATGTGCCACTAGTGGGTTCGTGTGGGTGGGTCATGGAAGGCTCTTCCCATCTTATGGTGGAGCATGATTCCATCAGCCGGTGATTATATAGCCCTCATCAATTAGCTATGGAGTAGCTTGGATGGCTCGTTGATATGCGGGTAACCGCTACTTTCGTTTGTCACTAGTAGTAGTGTTATGCAAGTAAATTTCCCAAAAGTATGAATTGATATGTGGTATTGGTGTGTGTGGGCGTGGGTGGTTGATGGAAGACAATCTTTCCATCCTTTGGAGCATTATTCCTTCAGTTGGTAATTAGATAGCCTTTATCCATTTTCTATGGAGTAACATGGATAGCCTTCGGGCTCTCAAATTTATGCCCAGATGAAAGAGAATTTAGATTAGCATTGAGTCAAACTTTTATGATGATTGTAGATAAGACACTACTTAAAGATTTCACCCTCATTTTGTGAGGATTTTAGATCTGATTTGAGGTTTCTTATAGGCACAAGCTCCTATAGTTAATTACTCCAAGTGTTTCTCATCTTAATTTGCTTTGAGATGATTATAATATGGTCATTTATTCCTTTGTTTATTATGCAAGCAATTTTATTTCCATCTATTCTTGTGGGAATCTGATGACATGAATGAATCTTAAAAGTGGTTTGATTTCTATTTTGCAATTTCAGCTGAGTAATGCTACACTGTCTCATGCTTTACCAAGGATAATCTCCTTATGGAAGTCATAGAAATCCTGTAATAAAAAGAATTTTTTAAGTAGTTCCATATTTCATCATTCAAGGTGATATTACTTACCACATGTTTGGGTTGGATTTGTTTCCATGCTGCTTCTAGGATCTCTATAATCTTCATACAATTGTGATTGAGCAACTTCTATGGTCCTGCTTGGGTAACCGTTGCATCAACAAGTCACCGTGGAGAAAAGACTGGTATTCTATTAATGGAACAAATGTGAATTTAAACCTATTTGCCCCCTTTGTTTCTCTATCTTCAAGGAAGCAACTAAAATAAAAGAAAGGTATTTTTTGTTCAAAATAATATGTGCTTTGTATTTAAAAAGAAAGGTATTCTTCGCTTCATAAAGAAATCAAATCTCTAAGTTGCCGTCAAGGCATACTTAGAGTTGCTTACTGATCAAGTTGGATTTCTTTTAATGGTTCTTTAGAGATATTAATGCTTCTCTCTGTTGTACAGTAATGTAGGACAAAATGAACGAAGGCGAGCGTGGTGTTCAAGTTCAAGCTTGTTTACCATTATTGAGCTCGAGCTTGATTTGAGCTTTCTAGGATGGTGTTTAAGCTTGACCTTTATTATTGTCGAGTTTGAGCTCGATTCGAGTGGTTTAAATTGAATTATTAAAGCTTGTTAACGAGCATCTCCTTTAATGAAATAAATGAGCTTTAATCAAACCTTAATTGAGCTTGTTTGCAAGTAGCTTGTTGAGAAATATACATGATTTGTATAAATTAAAGCATGTTAAGCCTAAAAAATAAAAATTTAAATAATATTGTTCACAAATAAGCCTTAATCGAGTCTTAATTGAATCATAATTAAGTTTCCTAATGAGCTTTGAAAATAATGTTCATGAATATAAGTGAACCGACGATAAGTTTTTTAAGCTTATTTATATAGCAATCAAGTGTTTATAAAAGTGTTCAGGCTTGTTTAATTAGTTAAACAAATGATCATGAGCTAGCTCTCATCGAGTCGAGGCACGAGTAGATTGTTGAATAATCGGTTCATTTGCAGCCCTTCTGTAATGTAACAAAGTGGCTTGGATGGCTTGTGCATCTGTGGGCAATTTCTGCTTCTGTGTTGTGCTGAATATTGAACAGCTGGATCATTTTTGGAATGGAAAGGTCTAAATCCTCAGGCTTCAGCCCCCTATTTTCTGTTCTTTTTATGGTAATTTCACTTCCATGATGTTCTGATTGATACTCTATTTTCTCCCATATCTTTGAAAGGGTTTTTTTTCAGATTGAAGACAAGGAAATGAAATGTAATTGAAAGTGGGATTTACATCCATACCACATAATGCTTATGTATTTTATATCTATAATCTAAATTTATTTATCTATTTTGTTATGAGACAAATATTTCGGCATACATACATGCATGCATTTATGTATGTATGTGTATGTATATATAAAGAGAGAGAGAGAGAGAGAGAGAGAGAGAGAGATTATAAGTCTCACCACTCTCTTATATATATATATCTATGTATGTATGTCACTGCAGTTCAACTTTTTCTCGAACATACTCATTTCGCATTTTATCTCTAAGAGTAAAGCCACTCATCCACTTGAGCATCCTTATTTCTGCAACACTTAGCTTAGTTTTATGTTTCTCTTTATTGGCCAATATTTGCATAAATCATTAAAGTCTTAATGCCATCTTATAAATTTTTTTGCATAAGTTTAAGTACTTTCTATCACACAACAGGCCAGATGCATTCCTCTACTTCAACCATCCAACTTGAATTCTACTAATAACATCTTTATCTATTTCACCATCATTTTGAACAATAGAGCTTATATATCTGAATCGCTCACTCTTTTTAATGACTTGTTCACCCAATGTCACAACACTATTATTAGAACTTCTACAACTAAAATTACACTTCATATTTTCAGTTTTGGATCTACTTAAAAGAAAACCTTTAGACCCTAAGGTTGACTTTCATAATTGAAGTTTCTCTTGGACTCCCTCTGCAGTATTATCAACAAGAAGAATGTCATCAGCAAAAAGCATACACCAAGGTACATCTTCTTGTAAATGCCTAGGAAGAACATCCATAACTAAAGCAAAATGATAAGTGCTTAAAGCCGGGAATAGCTGTGGCAATGGATGATTCTGCCTCGGGAGTAACCACTCCATGAGGCACTTGTAGAATCATCTGGCTAGTCTGCTTTTTGATAAAACAAATGTGCATCTGAGTTTTTGACTTCCCATTTCCTTCTCAACCATTCTTATCTTCAAGTAAAAAAGTGGTATGATTTCTTTGGCGTTTTAATCATATAGATGTCAAATTTGTATGCTACCACAAATTAATGGATGCCTTTACTTACGTTCTACATAAATAAATTGTGATGCTTCTCTCTCCAAAGAAAACTAATATTGTTTTAAGGGTCCATTGCTCTGCCAGCTTTCTCATTGTGATTTTGCTGAAATATGTTTTTCTGTTGATTTTGAGAAGCAACAACTTTAAGAGAGATGTTAAAGTGTGGTTGCGGTGATAACACATCAGATTGTTGCCATGTATAGCTTGCATCAAGGTAATTTTATTTTATATGGCAACAGCACAGCAGATTGATGGTATAGTTTTCCCTGAAACATTGTTTTCCGTTTCAGCAATATCAACTTCAACATGTTATTTTTCAACAACCTTTTGATGACTGAGGGCTTGTTTGGGATCAATTTTGTTGTGTTTTTCTATATTTACTTTCTACTACTGCCCACTCATGCTGCTGTTGTCTTGCACATTTGTCAGCTACCATCGTTGCCATAGCTGTTCCAAATGAACCCTAAATGTGATGCTTATGGAGAGTCGGTCATCAATATCTTCCATCATTTCTGTTCTCCATGGTCATTGATCACTTTGGTTTATCTCCATTATTTTCTGATGTCAAATCCACTATTGAGGCAATCTAGCCCATCTTATGATGCCTTAGTGGCTGCCTCCTTCTGCACAGTTGTGAGCTTTAAGTCCCCATTTATGTTCTTTATTTTGATTATGTTCGCTGTAGTTGCTTGGAGGAGTTACGCATCATGTGCAGATACCATGGTAATAGGGAAGGATCCTAACCTATTTTAACTGTTGCTTTGATTGATGCTCTAATTTTTTCCTCAAAATGAATCTTCAAATTTGCTTTGGTTGAAAGAATTTACAGGAAATAAAGTTAAATTCAGTTACTTTTTTTGGTTTGATAATGAGTCTTCAGACTTTGAGATGAGCTTTTTAGCCCTCGAATATAGGTACAGGGTCTTGAGTTCATTTACACTTTATAAACATTTTATCAATTGCTCTTATTTTATTATTTTTGAATTGAATTTAACTTTAACTTTTGCAGGGGTTAGCAGAAGGGGATTCAAATGGTTGTCTAGGTTTCTTGTTCTCCCTTGTTACTGAATTCGTATGCTGATACATCTCAAGGTGATGGATGCCCCGACATAGAATACTCCTCTCCAATGAAAGCTCCTATAGTTTAAGGTTCTACTGTGATTTGGTTGCAAATTACTTTGTTGATTCGACAACAAAAATTTTGAAAGGGAAGATAAAATGTTTTAGCTGTGAGAACACTGCAAATAGACTGTTGATGCGTTTTTATTGTTTTAGCATTAGCAACTTCAAAAAATTAGTTTTTGTCCTGCAATTTAGGTGTCTTTTGGGATCACTTTTGTTTTTTATTTTAATATTATTTTGTGTTTATTTTGGTTCAGAAACTTTGCTCGGTATCTTAAAAAAAATGTCCTTATTTTTTATTTGGTGGTGGTTACTATGGTCTTTACCCTGCTAAGCTATTTTTTGTAGTGGTGTCGGAGCAGTTCAGATGGCCTGTGTTGTGCGAAACTGATGTGTCTGCGAAACAGTTCTGCTCCAGTTTCTTGCCTCCCTTGTTTGTCAAACAGGTTTTCCAGTGGGCTGTATAAATACTAGAGTATTCTTTATTTCACAAAAGAAATCAAATCTCGAAGTCCTTAGTTCAAGGCATACTTAGAGTGGTTCTACAGCTAATGATCAAGTTGGATTTCTTTTAACTGTTCTTTAGAGATATTAATGCTTCTCTGTTATTTTTCTGTAATGGTAGGGATCAGCTTGGATGGCCTGTGCATCTGTGGGCAACCGCTACTTCTGTGTTGTGCTGAATATTGAATGGGCGAACCATTTTCATGATAGAACTGAGGCGAATCTATGCCTTCAACCACACGCTTCCATGCTGTTTTGTTTGATACTCCCTATTTTCTCCCCTTATTTTGGAAATGCTCTCTCTTAATTGATGAAAAGAAAATGAAATAAAGTTGAAAGGGGATTTACATAACACTTAATTTTTTTGTATTTTACATATAAAATATATGTTTCTTTATTTATTTTATTGTGAAATAACATTTGAGTGTTTTTCAGCATGAAGATAATGTTGGCCACATTTCTACATGTGGAAATGTGTAGGAGATCAAAATTTTTTTGACTTATAAGTCTTTTAATTTTTTTAAAGACAAAAGCTATCAGATGGAGAAAGAGTTTGTTAGTTTTATGTAAGAATAAATGTGATGCACATACAAGGAGGATTGACAAAATATTTTCTTATTTCAGTTGGATTACATCAAGGATCAGCTTGAAGCTCTTATCATTTTGCTTTGGTTATGAATGTTCTTACTAGGCATTAACAGGAAGATGTATCTTGGTGTACGCTTTTTGTTGATAACATTCTTCTTGATAAGACAGAGGAGTCTAAGAGAAACTTGAATTATAGAGCTCAATCTTAGAGTTTAAAGGTTGCTTTAGTAGATCTAAAATTAAATATGAGTGTAGTTTAGTTGTAGTAAGTTCTAATTGTGACATGAACAAGTCATTAAAAGAGTGATATCTGATATGTAGGCTCTATTGTTCAAAATGATGGTGAAATAGATGAAGATGTTATTAGTAGAATTCAAGTTGAATGGTTGAAGTGGAGGAATGCATCCGGCTTATTGTTGTGGTGTTTATTTTGAGATGCGATACCCACAGATCTTAGCTGTATTTTATTGAAGTGATGACATTAAGAAATGATGTTATCTTTTTAGAAATCATCATTATATAATGGACCCAATCACCTAATCACTTAATACACTAAGATAAGAAGTTTGAATATACTGATCTTTCCCCTACTTTACCTAGAAAATAACCCGGGTTCGTTAAATCCCTTATGGATCCTCCCTCACATGTGATTCCACTCGAACTCATTTAATTCTCCCTCATCACACGCACTTAACTCATCAACATTCAGAATATAATTGATCATATGACAAAGATGAGAGGATTTTGAAAAATTCAAAGTTTTAATCAATTTATCATCCATTCCACCACCTTTAAGATGACAATCAATTTGGAGCAAAAAAATTTAAAAAATAATGGATTTTCGGTCATTATAATAGTATGGGAAAATGAGACTTTAAACTTCTTCCTCACACCATCATTCAGCCTCCAAAAACTCCTCAAAACAAAAGAGAACCCATCATCCACTCTCTTCCATTCTTGAGCAAAAAATGCAAATATTTTTCCAGACGACGGTAAATATCTGACAAACGACATTCAAAGGGAGCGGTTAAAAATCATTCCAAAGCTTACTCACATACTTTGAGTTCGGATCTTCACCGTGAAACATCTCGAGGTAAATTTTCCCAAACTTTAGTTGGATTTCGATTTTGTGTTAATTTTGTTGTAATTTTAAGAATTTTCTACATAATCTCATTTTTTTATTTTAAATCATCTCAAAAAATCAATTTTTTTTGATTGACATAAAAACGGGTTCATTTGGACAAGTTTTCACTTATAAATCTCATTTTTTCTTTAAAAAAATTTGTTTTTAATGTTCATCGTCGGGTATAGCCGTCCGATCCCGGGGGATCAACGGTTATCGCGGCGATCCGCTGACGCTTGATGTGATCTCGATCGCGGTCGCGCGACGATTGATCGCGCGATCGCCTCGTGGATCGCTGACCGATGGACCGCTCGACTGCGGATCTGGTCTGACCAAGCGTCGCTTCCATCTTGGACTGTTTTCCTTCAACGGCGTGCCGCTTTTTTTCTTTTTTTTATTTTAAAAATTAATTTAAATCACCCTAAATTTCAAAAATTTATAGAAAATGAAACACTTAATCAAAAATTGTAAACAAGTTCTTGTTGGATCTGTCTTTTCGAGAATAATCTAACAAACTCAAAATCCCCAAATTTTTAGTGAAACTAAAATTTTATTAATTAAAGTTGTTGAATTTTTTAGGGATTTAAAATTAAAGTTAAAATACATATACCATAAAATAACAAGTGAAAAGAATTTTGTGAGAAATTAAATATTGAAGTTCAGATTTTTCATTTAAAAAAATAAATCAAATAAAATTTTGAAATTTATAAAATTTTAAAAAAAATCACTTAATCGACATTTTGACTCTTAAGAAAATAAGATCAATCGTAATTAATCCCAAACAAACACATAATAAGAAAGTTTAATTAAGGAGTAATTAAAGTAAAATATAAAAATAATTTAAATATTAAATCAAAATTAGAAATGAAATAACATTTAAGCAATTATTAATCAAATCTTATATCAGAATAATATTATCATTAGAGAAAATTAAATTAAATATGATTAAATCTATTTACGTTAATAAAATTCAATTAAATGATTAAATTTTAAATTAAACTTAAAATTAAACAAATTTAGGAAACTTTAACATAGGTCAAACCAGGATAATTAAACTTACACTTAAAATTAAATAAATCACATTATTTTCTTAAAAATCTTAGATGTCAATTAAAGTAATTTAAGCCATTTTGAATATTTTTGTAAATTTTGGAATTTCTATTTGATTTATTTTATTAAAATGAATAATTTAAAATTTAATTTCTCTCAATCCATAAGTCCTTTTCACTTAAAATTTTTATGTTATGTGTGTTTTAACTTTAATTTCAATCCCTTAAAATTTCAACTTAATTTGACATATATTTTTGATTTAATTAATAAAATTTAATTTTCACTAAAACTCAAATTAAGATTAAAATACTCAGTGAAATTTGGTGATTTTGGATTTGTTGGACTACTCTCGGAAAGAAGAATCCAAAGTGTCATTGTTTGTAATTTTTGGTTAAATATTTTCTTTTCTATTAATTTTTGAAATTTGGTGATTTAAATTAATTGTTGGATTACTCAAATAAGAATCCAACAGCCATCTGTTGTGGCATTGACATCATATTTGGTGGGAAAGATCTTCATGTGGAAAGTGACGCATGATCTGAAGATGATCGATCAAGGTGAAATTCGATCGGCGCTGATTGTCGTCCGACGTCAATTGCTTATCATCTGACGCCTAGATGGCATCAAATGAAGGCTTGATCGCGATCCACGCGAAGTTAAATCCACGAACCGCGGATCAATGGTTTTATCAGGTGAATAGTAAAATGTGTTTTAAAGGAAAATGAGATTTCTAAGTGAAAAATTGTTCAAATGGATTCCTTTTTGCGTTGATTATATCGAAAAAATTCTATTTTTTAATTGAAATGATTTAAATGAAAATTTCGGGATTATCTAGGGAAAATACCTAAAATCGCAAGAAAATTAAAAAAAAATTTAATAACGCTAAAATTTGAAATTTATCAAGATGGTTTTCGAGGTGAAGATCCGCGAACTGGTGATGAGGAAGTTAAATGATTTTAACCTTGCCAACTTGAATGTGATTCTTTTGATATTTAGTAATCAAAAAAAGCAACTATTTATGTTTTGAGCTCAAAATACAAAATGTTGGATTCATTTTTTGCTTTGTGAGTTTTATACTGAATGGTGAGGGTCTATAAATTTCATTTTACTCTATTTTTATGATAGTCGAAAATAAAAATTTTTTTTTGATTTCAAATTGATTGTTATCTTAATTGGAGTGGTTGTGTTGGATGATAGATTGATTGAATACTTTAGTTTTATCTTCTCTCTTATGATCAAATTCAAAGGTAAATGTTGAGTAGTTATGTACATGAGAATTAAATTAATTTTGGGTGTAATCTTAAGTAGGATTCAGATGTTTAAATAAGTTGTTAATTTTTGATCCCAAATGGATTGAGTCTTTGATTAAATTTCAATGGTAGAATTTAGTTTCAAGAGATTTGAAAATTGGGTCATATATTCATGAGTCAAGTGATCAATTTGTCAAAATTTTTAAATTGAGTTATGGTTGATTCATATTAAGGCTAATTGAAATAAGTTGTTAATTTTGATAAATGATTGAGTGTGATTAGTCAATAAATGACTTAGTCAAGATATTTGACTAAAATTGTCATATGGTTCATAGAGTCAAGTTGATCAATTTGTTCAAAATGTTAAATTGGTTTGATGTTGATTCATATATATCAATAATTAATCAAATTTAATGATCTTGATAATTAATTTGGATGATTAGATTGTTTAAATTAATTTGAGCTATAGTAATTGATAAAGTTGATTGATCAAATTGAGTTTAGTTATATTTGGTTTAATAAATTTGGGATAAACTTAGTTCTAATCAATTTGAGTGATAATGATTTGATCCATTCTGACACCAATTGATGGTCAAGTCATTTAAATATTGATTTTGTTAATTTAAATCATTGGTTTTAACATTTGATGTAGGATGAGTTTTTTAAAATTTAGGTTTGATTTTGTCAAATGATGAAGTTGACTTGATTTGACTCAATTTATGAAATCATTATAGTAATCACAATCATGGGAAGGTTTTAATCTCAATAACATTAAAAGTATAAATGATTATTTGCCATTTTCAGACTAAGTGAATTAGTTTGATGGTTTTATTGATTTAGTTGAATTTATATATGATCTCTAGATTGAAATATAAATTCAACCGCAATCAATTTTATGGTTTTGCTCAATTGAATGTTAAGTGGCCTGTTGACGGGTTGACAATTTGGTTTGATAATTGTAAGTTTTATTTATATTTGCATAAATGAATGAAGGATTGGTTCGAGAGTCAAAAGGGCTAAATGAATGAATGATTGATTCAACTATTCGTATCTTTAATAGAACAAGTTATACGATTTCTTGGTTATTTTTTATACCCTAGCTGTAAATTCATACGCTACCACAAAGTGATGGATAGCTTGACTCTGACTGCTCTACATAATTCCATAGCGATGCATCTCTCTCTAAAGAATACTCATAGAGTTTAAATGTTTGTTGCTCTGGCAGCTTTCTCATTGTGATTTTGTTACAATTTATTTTTTTGGTTGATTTGGAGAAGCAACTACTTTGAGAGAGATGTTGAAGTGTAGTAGCCCTGATATCATTATATTAGACTGTTGTCATGTAGACGTGGCAACAAGATAATTTTATCTTACATGTTGATAGCTCTGTAGATTGATGGTTGAATATTTGCCAAAATATTGTTTACCGTTTCAGCAATATCAACTTAAATAAATAATTTTTTCTATATCCATTTGATGAGTGAAGGCTTATTTGGAATATTGTTTTGTGTTTTTATTTTAGGCTTTTACATGCACATTCATCCTATTCTTCTATATTTACAATTCAACTAAATTTAATCTTAATTTTTCAAATTGACATTCAAAAATTGAAATTCATAAAAAAAGTGCAACGCATATTTTTCATTTTTTGTAAAGGTCTCAATGATTTAAATCATGGAACATGCAAATTTCTTATAGTATCAAAAAAATAGGGAGGGTGGTTAAATTATACATACATATGCATTGGGTGATTGATTTGTAAAATCTCTTTTATTTTATTTTTACTTGCTACTACTACTGTTGCTGTTGATGATGTTGTGCACTGGTGTCAGCTGCTGTCATTCAACAGCTGTTTCAAATGAACCTTAAATGTGATACTTTTGGAGAGTCAATTGTTGCTAGCTTCCATCATTTCTCTTCTCCATGGTCGATGATCACTTTGGTGCAGCTCCATTATTTTCTGATGTCAGATCCACTATTGAAGCAGTCTTGCCCATCTTAAGATCGTAATGCACTTCTGCACGGTTGTGAGTCTTCTTCAACTCCCCATTTATGTTTCTTATTTTTTATGATGTTTGCTAGGGTTGCTGGGGGGGAGTTACGTAGCATGTGCAGGTACCATGGTAATAAGGGAGGACCCTAACCCATCTTTCTGATACTTTGAATGGTACTCTATTTTCTTCTTCTCCAATGGATTCAAATTTGTTTTGCTTGAAACAGAAAATAAATTTAAATTCAGTTATTTTTTGGATTGATTATGAATCTTCAGCTTATGATTGAGCTTCTTAGACCTCTAATACAGGTATATGCATCCTAAGTTCATTTACAATTTATAAACATTTTATCAAATTTTTTTTTTTATTATTTTTGAATTTGAATGTAACCTTTTCAATTCAACATGAGACATGAGGTAATTTAGAATTGAAGTAACTTTAACAAGGTTTTTTTGTTTTGTTTTTCAGAAAATAATCACATCTGCGTTTAATTACTAGCTTTTTGGCTGTTTTTTAAACTATTGTGAGAAAAAGTTTGTTTTGAGAATCAAAGTTGTTAGAGTATGACGTCTATTAGAAATATGTTGCTTGAAATTTTTTTTTAAAAAATAATTTTAATATTCACAATAGCTTTTTAAAAAGTCTCTTTCCTCACGGCAACTTTACAACCAACTTTATACAGTTGCCACAAACATACTCGAATAATTTAGCTTCTATTTATTATATCATTCTATTTATTGTATCATTTTAAAATTTAGATGTAAAATGTGTCATTTCTGATGTTTTTAGTTAATGATTTAGTTATATTTAAATTTTTTTGTTTTGTTATTTAAATTTACATCTAAAATAAAAATTATTACAATTTTATTTAAACATTTTATTATTAATCTATATATGATTTTAATTTTGACTCTTAAAAAGTAAAATGTAACTAATAACTAATTCAATTTAATTATTATTTTTTAATTTTTCTTAATATTGGTATTCATTAGTTTTTCAGTCATTTTATTATAGCTCAATGTATCATTTGGAGTAATGGAACCCAAAATTTAACATGAACAAAGGGAATTTGATTAATTTGAAAAATGTGTTATGAATTTTAATATTTGGATAATAATATGAAAAATTAATGATGTTAGATGTTATGTATGATGTTATGCATGTTCACAATAGTTCACTTTCCTGCAATGGCTGCCCTAGGTCGCTCTATTTCCATGGAGTGGAAACTTTATAACAGTTTAACCGTAGTTAAAGTTTGGAAGCGGCTTTGTTGTCGTAGCCTACAGACTGTTATGTTTTGGTGCGAGCTCCTGTTTTTGCATAAGTAGATGGCCCAGTGATATCAAAGCCTGTGACGCATTGAGAATGGCTCGCTGCCTCCACCATATAGCTTTCTACTTGGCCGATGATTATAGTTTGCTCTCTTTCTTTCTCTTTAATTGTGCGATGCTGATGAAATCCATAGCTTCAGAGGTGCTTGAGGCACCTTAATGCTGCTACGCTATTCTTTTGTAATGCCATTGGAGCAGCTTGGATGGCCCGATCATCTGCTGGAAATCGCTTCACCTGTGAGTAATCAGTGGAGAGCAGATCGATGGATCTGTTTTGATGATGGAACAATTATGAGGCTGAGCCTTCGGACTATTGATTTCCTTGACGCCATGTCGTTAAACAGGTTTTTCAGTGCTTTGTATAGAAATCAAATCTTTAAGTCGTTACTTCAAAGGCATACTTAAGTGTGGCTTGCTCCATTTTACTTCTATTTGATTATTTTTGTTTTTGAGGTGATGCATAATCCTCTTGGTGTTTTGAGGCTTACGTTTCATACTAATAAATTATGCAAAATAAAAAGTTATATATTTATCAAAGCACAAAGCAGTAATATATTATTACCCTAATCTATTTATTTCTTAAAATATAACACATTAATATTTTAATATAGAAAGAAATAATAAATTGTGCTAAATATCGAACATATTAATATTACTGATATCAAATCATGAAGTAAGAAGTATTATATAAAATATTAAATTAAAAAAGTAATGGCTTAAATATTTAAAATCTCTCTCATTCTAATTATTTAATATTAAAATATGAATATCACAAGTAATGATGGTGATATCGGTGCTCAACAGTGCTCAACATTATGCATGAGTAGAAAAGCACAAAAGGAGAGGTGCATGAGTATTGTTTATCCTAAGATTTGTTTGTATGTGTGCTAGCGTGTATGTGTTATTTGGATAATTAAAGCTCTTGCCTCACAAAAATTCAGGTGAACTGGGCTTTTTAAGGCGTGCGTTTCATCATGTGAGGCATAACGCTCACTCAGCAACAATGAGGCATAAGCCTTATTCTAATTTTTTCAAAAGAGCACTATGGTAGGTTTTTTATTGTGTAATTTTATGCAGTGTTTAACTTCAAGATTTTAAATTTATATATTTACTTTTTTATGAAACAAACATTTTGGTAATTTTGTGACAGTCAAATTTCTTTCTTTACACGGTAATATCCATCATTGTAGGTGATCATACCTGCCAAATGGTAGGGCAAGATCAACACTATTCTCATGCTATGGTGATGGAGCAGTTGGACGGCCTTTGGGGTAACCCTGCTTCATAAGTCACTGTAGAACCGTGTTGTGGACATGCTTTTTAATACAATGGCGAATCTTAGTCTGTATCGATTTCTTTTTACCCCATAATGGAATGATCCGTATATCGAAACCATAGGATGATTGTGGCCTGAGCTGCATACTCTCTATAAATTCATGAGTAATGCTTCACCCTTTAGGGATAACTCATTAGCTTAAGGGTCGGTTTGTTGTTGTAATATTTTTGATAAATTTGAGAAATGTTATGGGGAGAATCAATTTTACAAAAAAATTATTTGAGTGTGCCATTTTGTCGAAAGTGAAAAAAAGGGATTTACATACATGCTATTGAATTTATATATATATTATCTAAATGGGTGTTTACATACAATTGTTTGGTTTGTTGCATTCAAAATGTTATATATTTTGTGACTGTATTTGGATTATTCTCTACCTCAAATCAAATGAATTCTATTTATTCACCGACGCTTATTTTGCAAATGCCTGTTCTCGCTTGTACTTTGAGTCTGTAACCGAAAAGTGGATACTTCAATCACAATTTATCAGAGGTTTATGTGTTTACTGTGGGACTGTTTTGAGTGAGATGTATGTAAACTCCCTAAAAAATGATATGATTTGTGCCATCTTAGTTCTGAATATATATGGTGAAATATAGCGTTGTCACATTGTCAAGAGCAAATTCAATGTTTATAAATTATGTTAGATTATCGTTACCCAATATTTTCTATAAACTCACATTTGTCATACTGCTTATGATGCTTCTCTTTTTTCTGCCATACGGTATCCTCGACCATACAATTCCAGCCTGAGTGATGAATTATTCATTTTTATTTTCACCAGTGTGAATTCTTAGAATCTTTCTCATCCTGTCTCTTTCTCTCATGATGAAATCCATCACAGAAGACAATCTTGTCCACCCATTGGTGGGGCATGATTCCTTTAGATGGCGATTCAGAATTATCTGCTATTCTCATCCAATTATGATGCAATAGCTTGGATAGCTTGCGCATCTGCGGGTAATTGCTATTTCCATCTGTCCTTGGTGAAAAATTTGTTGCTGGATTTGCTTGTTGCATTAAAGAAAGGTGAGTCTGAGCTCATTTCCTTTCTCCACTTTTCTATAAAACATGTGCCACATCTGACAATTTTAATGAAGTTCAACTCTATAACGATCTTTGACTGACACTGCAAGATGATTGAGGCTGAAACATCAACAATTCAAATGAAAGCTTTTAGACTATAAGGTTGACCTCTATAGGTCAAGTTTTTCTTGAACTCTGTAATCTTATCAGCAAGAAAAATATCATCAGCAAAAAGCATTATTCTAGCTCCTCCTCCTCCCCTCCACCTTTTGCAAATGAGGCTCTACGAGATGGATATTTATATTATAGAAAATTTTTAAACAGTTAATTGAACGATTCGTATTGATTTATTTGATTATAGATAATTTTTTTGTCATTTGATCATTTAAATGATCCTCGATTTGAGTGATCTTAGAGTCGTTGGATTCATCTCGATTCGACTATAATCACGTCAAATTTGGAAGTTATTTAATCATCCCGGCAATATTTGAAATTTTCACGTTTTCGGTTTCATTTTGATTTAAACCCGATTATAAGATATTGGGATTATCTCGGAAAGTTTAATTTTATTGAATATATGTTTTAACTTGAAATCTATGTTTGATTTATAAATTTTAAAGGGATGTATCATTTGTTCTACTATTTTTGGATGAAAAAGTTGATTTCTTCCAAAAATATATTAAAAAATATCACTTTAGCTAAAAATTATTATAATTTGTATTTATCATATATATTAATTAATTTATTTATTTTGTTAATTGGTTAATAATATTTATATATTTTATTATATATATAAAATGTTAATTTATATATTATTATATATAATGGCTTTTGACTTGAAAGAGGAGGGGTCGTGGGCCCTTAGATTCTTTTTTTCTTTATGGTGAGAGAGAGATTGAATGAGGGGAAGCAGTGTGCCTCATATTTTTTTTTGTTCTCATTTTATTATGTGAGAGTGGGTGAGAGAGAGAGAGGGTGGGGATAGGAGACGGAAAGCTTTTTTTATTTTTTATAAAGAATATAAAGAGTTTTTTTATGAGTAATGTGAATTTTTATTTTTAATTTTCTCTTTTTTTAAGAATATGAAGAATTTTCTTATTATTATTATTATTTTTTAAAAAAATATGAAGAGTTTTTTTGTTATTATTATTATTTTTTAATTTTTTAAAAAATTTGAAGTCTTTTTCAAGTATAAATACATCAGAAGGGGTAATGAAAAAATCACTATTTATTTTATTTAGTTCTTTTCTTTGATAACCTACATTGATCTGTACAACGATGTCGACCCTTTTCGCAGGCTCTAATTTTATCCGATCTCGAGGTTTTCGATTAACCTAGTTAGACCGCGTGCATCCCAATTCAGCTTTCCACTTTTCTTTCTTTAAGCTTCGCTTGAGAGATTTTGAACGCTTCACGCTTTTTTAAAACTTATATTTTTAAAGAACTATTTGATTATATAACTTTTTTATAAGTATTTTAACACAACTTCATTTTTACTCTAATGTGAACTGTGATCTCTATGTTTCTTTTTGGCACAGCTTTTTAAGAAACTGTTTTGAAACAAAATTTTGTAAAAGTCCCATCAAATTGGCTCTTAAAGTTCTAGTTCTTCCCGATCTCGGTTCCAACCGATGAAGGCAGATTAATGTGCTTACTTTCTGGTAGTCTCTCCTAAATCAGATAATGTCCACCCTCCTCGCAGGCTCTAGTGTGATTTAAAGCTTAAAAAATAGAGAATATATTAATGAGTGAGCATGTTTCAATAAATATCCTAATGTCTGAAGATACAATATTTTGTGTTGCGGAAGCATGAGGGGATGGCGAGATCCGACGATACAACGCCAATATTGATATTTTGATAATTTTTAGGAAGAAGTTTCATTATTTAAATAATTTGGTGGTTATTTCTCCCAAAAGATTGCAACGAGTTTATTCTCCTCCGATAGGGTACCTGTATTTTCTGAGTTTTTTGTCTTATAAATTTTTTGATGTACATGTATCTTTTTTTTTGACGAGATTTTGATTTACTTATAATGCTTACGAGATTTTTGATTGCTTCTAAGATTTTCATTAATGTTTTTTGATATACGGTATCTTTGAGGCTTATTAGATTTTGATGCACTTATTTTTTTGAAGCTTTCGTCTATTGAGATTTTGATGTACCTGTACCTTTTGAGGTTTTGTGATGTATTTATATATTTTGAGGTTTTTGCTTTTTGAGATTTTTGATAAGTGGAGATCCTATCAATCACTTGTTCTCTTTGAATATTTTTAATAAGTACCTTGTCCACTACTAGCTTTACATCGAGGCTTTTTCAGGAGCATGCCTTCCATGGGAGGAAATTCATAAAATATTTTGACGATCCTTTTGTCGATTGTTACTGGTGACATTTAACTGTGCAAGTCTCATTTTAACTCTTATATGTGATTATTTGTCAAAGTATTATTCGGTGATATTTAACCTGTGCGAAAAAAGTCAATACTTTTAACTTTCATCTAAGATTGTTAGAGTAGTACTCGATAATATTTAATTTGTGTAGAAAAAGTAAATAGTTTTAACTCTCATTTTAGTTTGTTTGTCACTCATTACGCATCTTTGTAGAGTATAAGTTTTGATCTATCCGGTATTATTTCGATAATGTTAAGATATACAAGAGGTAAAATCAATATTCTGGATATCTAATTGATTATCAGTTTGAGAAGCTAATCAATGATGCGGAGTAATTTCAACATTGAAAAGAAAAAACTTTACAAATCGTGATTTTTCAGTCATATTTATGAAAAGTAAGACAAAGGTCAAGGAGTAACTTTGGCTACAGCTTTAAACGGATGTTCTGATTTGACCTCTTTTACACAAGTTAACGTTATCGAGCAAAAATTCTGACAAACAACATCGGATAGGTCAAACTTACGCATCTACTCCACGCAGGTTCAATGTTATTGAGTAACAGTCTGACAAATAATCTCGAATATGTCAAAAAAATTTTATGAATTCCTCCGCTCGAAGGCACACCCCTGAGGATGCCTTGATGTGAAGGTAATAGTGGACAAGGTTATCAATAGAATGACTTTGAGAGAGCAAATAGTTGATAAGGTCTACACTCATCAGAAATCTTAGAAAGTAAAAGTCTCAGAAAATATAGGTACATCAAAAATCTCAGATGTCAAAATCTTCAAGGATGCGCACCGCCTAATCAAGTCAGTCAGAAACTTGAAGATCGAGGAAAATTGAAGTCTACGAATGAGGTCGACACTATTATAATGATAAGTAGAGGCTATCGAAGAAAAAAAGTAAAGAAAGTAAGGAGCGATTTTTTCATTACCCATTAGGGATATTTATACTTGAAAAAGAGACTTTTTAAATTTTTTTAAAAAATAAAAAATAATTAAAATAACTCATGTTTTTTTATAATAATTTTTTTTATATTTTTAAAAATAAAATTTTCATCTTACTAAAAAAAAGCAGAGAAAATTAAAAAAAAAACTCAACATTTCTCCTAAAAAAAATTATTTATATTATTCATAAAATTTTTTTTTCGTCTCCTCTCTATCTCTCCTTCTATCTCACCCACTTTCACACGTTAAAATGAGAACAAAAAATAATAATAATGTGGGGCCCACTTCCTCTCCTTTTTCAATCTCTCTCTCATAATAAAGAAAAAAAAAACTTAGGGGGTCCACGTCCCCTACTCTTTTAAAGCAAAAGTTAATATAATAAAATAAATAAACGTTAATAATTAATTAATAAATAAATAGATAAATTGATACATATGACAATTATAAATCTTAATAATTTTTAGTTAAAGTTATTTTGTTTAATATATTTTCGGATTAAATGAGTTTTTTAATCGAAAATAAAAGTCAAATGTTATTTTTCTTTAAAATTTATAAAAAAAAGTAAAGATTTTAAGTTAAGACATATATTCAGTCAAATTAAAGATGGATGAGGACAAAACAAACTTTCAAAAGCTAAAGTACATATAAAATTTTGAAGTATTGATGATTAAATGATTTATAAATTTGACGCTATAATCGAATCGAAGAAATTTCAACGAATGGAACTATCTTAAGATTATTGATTGAAATTATTGAATGATCAAATCAAAAATTAATGATCAAATGAATTAATGAATCGTTGATTGAGTTGAGATTTTGATTATAATGACCAAATCAATCATAAATGTGACCCCATTCATCAGTGGAGGAGCTGTTAATTTGAGAGAAAGATGGGATGTTAGAAGTCAAGCTCATCATCATCACTTGCCGCCGACGCCGAATCACTTAACGACACCAACAATCGTATAAATTCAAAAGCTTTATTTTCTTTTCAACTATCTATGTACGTGCTAGATTTCTCAACAAATTTAAGAGGTGAAGTTTTATTCTAACACAATGAATTTTCTGGCACGCAATAATAATATTTTGTTATTAATTAAATGAGATTATTTTGTAGTTTAAAGAAATTTTGATTAAATAGGATGTAATATTTGTGATCAGTTTTATCATTTATGAAGTATCTTTCAATTGTTGATTAGTTGGGATGTTAATTTCTAGTTGTTATATTTTTAATTTATTTCATTAAATTTCATAAAAAATATATGAATTAAATTTATTCATGTTTAATTGAAAAAAAGTAGGATTGTTTAATAAACAGTAAAATTAAATTTAATAATTGAATTAAAATATTTATTCTTATCATTTTAAGATAATTGATCTTTTTATTCTTGATTTAAATTATTGTGATAAATATTATCTAATTTTATTAATTAATTATTGAAAAAATTTCTTCCATAGACAGATCTTATGCAACCATGAGCGAATGCTCTTTAGAGATGTATTAGTAATGCATTATTTTTGTTCATTTGAGCGAATTTAATCTCAAACTCAATATGCCAAGCTTTTCTTTTGACAATTTATCTTGCATTCGTGGAAGACAGCCGTCTCACCCTATGGTGGAGCATGCTTCCTTATGCTGGTGATTAAGAGAGCTCTCATCCGTTTGATATGGAATAGCTTGGATGGCCTGTGCATATGCAGCTACCTGCTAGTTTCTTGTGTCACTTGTAATAGAGTTATGTATGTAAATGTCCCAAAAAAAGTGTTATGATATGCATCATCTCATTTAGGTATTTTTTGGTAGGGATCGTGATAGCCGTCATTGAAGCTTTCCACCCTATGGTGGAGCATGATTCTTTCAGCTGGTGAATTGAGATCTTGCATCTATTAGCTATGGAGTTTCTTGGATGGCTCGTGGATTTGCAAGTAATCGCTACTTTCGTGTGCCACTAGTAGTAGTGTTATGTATGTAAATGTCTCAAAAATATGATATTATATGCACTATGGGTGTGGGTGGGCGATGGAAGATAATCTTTAAATCCTTTGGTGGAGCATGGTTCCTTGAGTTGGTAATTAGATAGTCTTCATCCATTAGCTATGGAGTAGCATGAATAGCCTTGTGGGATCTGAAAATTCATGTCTAACCTCTCAATGAAACATAGTTTAGATTAGTGTCAAGTAAAACTTTCAAATGACATGAGATTGTTGATAAGACACAATTCAAAGAGGGGTGACTTGAACATGACTCGACTCGTTTACACTTCTAATTTTATCCACCAGTTCTCCAAATGATTTGTTTGGGTTGAAGGAATTCATTTTTTTTACTTTATCTCCACTCCCACATCTGAATTGTGGTATATTTATGTAATTTGCATTGATGGAACCTTTTGTGTTTTGTCATTGTTTCTTTTTGAAGAAATGATTGTAGATATATGACAATAAATTCTCCAATGATTTAGGATTTTATAATACCACAAATCTTTCTAAATTTTGATATTTACATTCATAACATTTAATATCATATTAAAAAAAATGATTACTAATATTATTTGAACTTTTAAATTGAATATACCTTTCTCATTCATAGGAAAAGTATTGTGCATCTTTTTCTATTTTTATGAGAGGAGAAGCCCTTTTAAAATTAATGCTTGTTTTTTCTTGGAGACTTTATAATGAAATACTTTCTGTTTGTTATTTTGGGGGAAGGATTGTGTATGTGATTTGAACGTGGAAAACCTCAAATTGCATTGCAAACATTGAGGTAAAATTTGATTCATTTTTTTTCTTTTGTCGTTGATGGTTCAGTCATTTTAATTCTTCTCTTATGTTTTTTTTTTTGGGTTTGACGTCTAGTTTTGAAAATTATCATGGTCTTTACTTCTTTAGGTTCAAGATTTTTGTGTTATCTTTGCTTTGAATGGTTGTCTTTATTTTTGGAGGCTTTGAATGAAACTCGGTTGATCAAGCTCATATACTTCATAGTAGTGTATGTTGTACTTGTTTTGTTTTGTATGAGTTGTTTTGGAAGTTGTTTTTGGTATTTATTAGTTATTTTTCTAATTCTTAGCTTTTTAGTGCCAGCCACTCTATGTAGATGATGCCTTAATATGTGGAAGAGATGTTATTAGTTGTTACTTTCTTACATGCATACCAAAGAATTTTTATTTATGTATATAGCAGTTAATGTATTAAAGGATTCATGTCAAGTTTTATGCTGGATGTCCGCTATCTAATGCAATACTCCACTTTTCTCATTAGGGACTTGGGACCGGGCAACAATAGTGTTTTTATGGAGATATTTGAAATATGGAGTTCAATCTTTTAGAGTGTAAAGGTTTTCATTTGTGTAGATCTAAAATTAAATACATAGAGTGTAATCTTAGTTGTAGAAGATTTAGTAGTGGGTTTGTGACAATAAATGATGAAGTCATTAAAATGAGTGAATGGTTTAGATAGTGGGAGGAATGCATTGGGCCTATTGTTTGATATAAAAGTACTGCTTAGACTTAATAAGGTCAGTTTTTTACTTCCTAATCAAATCTTTTCAGGTCTACTTTTGTCTTTTTTAAGATAGGTCAAATTTAATAAGTCTACTCTCTTAATTTGGTCATTAGGTGGTAGACAGTTTATGTGACCAAATGTTTGGGGCAACTCTCTCTAATCTTATTTGCCACTGGAGTTACGTTATCCTTTTCACTAATAAATTTATTATATCATTCTAGCTTTAGAGATTGCCTTATATTATTTAGAGGTTAATATAAATTCTAAATATATTTTCTGCTATTATTTTTAAATTTAGATGTAAAATGTGACATTTCTGATGCTTTTAGTTAATGATTTAGTTATATATATATTTTTTTGTTTTGTTATTTAAATTTAAATCTAAAATTAAAATTATGACAATTTTATTTAAACATTTTATTATTACTCTATATGTTATTTTAATTTTAAATTATTTATTAAATAATTAATTATTTTGACTTGGAAAAAGTAAAATGTAACTAATAACTAATTCAATTTAATTATTTTTAAATTTTTCGTAATATTGGTATTCATTAGTTTTTCAGTCATTTTATTATAGATCAATGTATGATTTGGAGTAATGGAACCCAAAATTTGACATGAACAAAGGGAATTTGATTAATTTGAAAAATGTGTTATGAATTATAATGTTTGGATAATAATATGAAAAATTAATGATGTGTTAGATGTTATGTATATAATTGCCCCTTTTTTCCCACAATAGTTCACTTTCCCGCAATGGCTGCCCATAGGTCGCTCTATTTCCATGGAGTGGAAACTTTATACAGTTTAATCGCAGTTAGAGTTCGGAAGCGGCTCCATTGCTGTCGTAGCGTACCAGACTGTTATGCTTTGTTGAGAATATGAAAAGTTTTTTTGTTATTTTTTATTTTTTATTTTTAAAAAAAATTAAAGTCTTTTTCAAGTATAAATATAGAAAAAATTGTTATTTATTTTATTTAGTTATTATTTTTGATAGTCTCCATTGATCTGTATAATGGTTTCGACCTTTTTTGTAGGCTCTAATTCTATTCGATCTCTCGAGGTTTTCAATTAACCTAATTAGATTGCATGCATTCTGAACCGTGTGCTTATATTTTCTTCTATTTAGTAGCCTCCATTAAGGCTTAATTTGAGAGAGATTTTTAACTGTTTCACGTTTTTAAAATGTGGTTATATTTTTTAAAGAACTGTTTGATTATATAACTTTTTATAAGTATTTTAACATGACTTCGTTTTTACTCTGATGTGAACCGTGATATCTATGTTGCTTTTTGATACAACTTTTTAAGAAATTGTTTTAAAATAGTAAAAGTCCAATCAAATTGGTAAAGTTTTAGTTCTCCGATCTTGAGTTATTGACACTGGTTAGGCGTGCATTTTAATTCGACTGTCAATCTCTTGGTAGTCTCTAAACTATATAACGGTTTGCCTCCTCGCATGCTTCTCTTCTGATTTTTGGTTTTGTTTAGATTTGGAAATTATCATGGTCTTACTTCTTTAGGTTCAAGATTTTGTGTTATCTTTGCTTTGAATGGTTGTCTTTATTTTTGGAGGCTTTGAATGAAACTCTGTTGATCAAGCTCATATACTTCATAGTAGTGCATGTTGTACTTGTTTTGTATTGTATTAGGTGTTTTATAAGTTCTTTTGGGTATTTAATAGTTATTTTTGTAATTCATAGCTTTTTAGTGCCAACCACTCTATGTAGATGATGCCTTAGTATGTGGAAGAGATGTTATTAGTTGTTACTTTCTTACATGCATACCAATGAATTTTTATTTATGTATATAGCAGTTAATGTATTAAAGGATTCATGTCATGGTTTTTGAACAAGTTTTATGCTGGATGTCCACTATCTAATGCAATACTCCACTTTTCTCATTAGGGACTTGGGACCGGGCAATAATAGTGTTTTTATGGAGAAATTTGAAATATGGAGTTCAATCTTTTAGAGTGTAAAGGTTTTCATTTGTGTAGATCTAAAATTAAATACATAGAGTGTAATCTTAGTTGTAGAAGATTTAGTAGTGGGTTTGTGACAATAAGTGATGAAGTCATTAAAATGAGTGAATGTTTTAGATAGTGGGAGGAATATGGGTATTGTTTGATATAAAAGTGCTTAGACTTAATAAGGTCATTTTTTTTACTTCATAATCAAATCTTTTCAGGTCTAGTTTTGTCTTTTTTAAGATAGGTCAAATTTAATAAGTCTACTCTCTTAATTTGGTCATTGGGTGGTAGACATTTTATGTGACCAAATATTTGGGGCGACTCTCTCTAATCTTATTTGTCATTGGAGTTACGTTATCTTTTTCACTAATAAATTTATTTATAATTTTATTTCTAATTTAATTTTATTAAATCCTAAATGAGTTTAATCTTATTTGTAGTCAAACAACTATTTCTTGTCCGATGATAATGACTGGAAAATTTTTATGGAAGGGTGGAATTGCTTTCGTTGGTGCTATGCTTCTTTGCTATTCTCTTGCATTGACATGGTGCAGCTTGGCACTGGTTCATCATGCAGGCAACCTAATCTCAAGAATATAAGTAGATGGATCTTCGCCATGGAACAAAGAGTAAATAGTGCTGAATGTGAAAATCAGATGGTTTTTAGTGTCATGTATCTTACATCTTTTTAGTCTTTAAAATAAAATTAAAAGATTCATAAGCCAAAAAAATTCTTGATCTCATAAGCATTTACAGACTTCTATTGGAATTCTATTTGATGGTTGGTTAGGTGATGAACTTATTTCTTGCTTTGGCATGGAGCAGCTTGGAATGCTCGTGCATCTTCAGGCAACCACTGCGTCTGTGTTGCTGTGAAAAAATAAATAGGTGGATCTTCGTGATGGAACAAAGCGTAAATTATAAATCTTTAGTGTTATATATGGAAATCAGTTGGCTTGTCGTGTTTAGCCTCACAAAAAAGTTATACGGTGTGCTGCATCTCATTTCTGAGTGGACCTATACTTGTGTAGGTTTATTTTGTGAAATATAGGTTTGTTGTATCTATATCACTGAGCAAATTCAAAGATTATTAATCATGTCAGTATATCCTTGCAATCTCCCTCCCATTGTGTGTGGATTGGGCGATGATGATGAAATCTATCACGGACGACATGCTTACCAGCACATGGTGGAGCATGATTCCTTCAACACGTGATTCAGAGGTCTCTGCTATTCTCATCCAATGGCGATGGAGTAGCTTGATGGCCTGCATTTGCGGGTAACCGCTACTGTCTTTCTCACTGGTGGGGAAGTGGAGTTTTGTTCTTCTTGTTGATTGAACTAAGGCGAATCTGAGCCCATTTTTTACCCACTTTTCTATAGGACATGTTACTGTATTTTCCAGTAAATTAGTGAGCTCTCATGGTGCTACTTCTCTGCCCAGAGTGGCAACTTCAATTAGAAAAAAGAACGTTTCTCCTCTGTTTTGCCATAAAACCTTGGTTCAGTAAATCATGGCTTGGCATTTCGCAAACTTAACAAACTCTAGTGCACTCTTATTCACACGCAGCTTGGCTGGTCAATGTTTTTTTTTGGAGATGAGGGATTTGTATTAGAAAGAGAGGGTTTGGGATTTTAAATATATTATGTTTTGGTATTGATTAAATAAGATATTATTCAACAGTTTGAAGAATGAATTGAGTTTATTATGTTTGAACAGTTTATGAAGTATTAATGGTTGATTAATTGGGATATTAATTTCTTGTTATTATATGTTTGATTAATATTATTTAATTTGATAAAATAAATATGAATTAAATTTATTCATGTTCAAGCTAAAAAAATTAAGTACAAAAATTGAAGTTACTAATTGATTTTAATTATCTATTATTATCATCTTAAGCAAATTTATATTTTTATTCTTGTTTTAATTTAATTTGATAGAGTTTATTTAATCATATTAATTGTTTTTAATTAGTTTTTGAGATAATTTCTACTGCAGACTGATCTGAAACTTTTTTCTGGGACATTTAAACGAGTTGTAATCTCAAACTCAATATGGAAAGATTGTCTTTAAGTTCCGATGGCCGGTAAGCCGCAAAATGTTTTCCAACTTCCAAGCACGAATTCTTACTAGGGTATAAATGGATAGCCTGTAAAAACCTAATTCATTAGTTGAAAGTATGAGGTGCATGCAGTGGTTAGCCTCTTCTGTCAACCTTCTCTCTTTCTTTCTCTCCCTCTCTCTCTCTCTCTCTATTTATATGTGGGTGGGTGGGGATGATGAAAGCCATCATGGAAGACAATCCTTTCACCCTATGGTGGAGCAGGTTTCCTTCTGCTGGTGATTAAGAGATCTCATCTGTTAGCTATGGAGTAGCTTTGATAGCCCATGCGTCTAATTGCTACTTTATGTGCTATATATTAGAGTTATGTATGTAAATGCCCCCAAAAAAATGATATGATATGCACCATCTCGTGCAAGTATTTTTGGTGCACTCTCTCTCTCTCTCTCTATCTCTGTGTGTGTGTGTGTTGGTGGGTTACTATCGTTTGCCACTAGTAGTAGTGTTATGCAAATGTCCCACAAGTATGAATTGATATGTGCTATGGGTGTGTGGGTGTGGGTGGTTGATGGAAGACAATCTTTCCATTCTTTGGCGGAGCATGATTCCTTCAGTTGGTAATTAGACAGCCTTTATCCATTTTCTATGGAGTAACATGGATAGCCTTCAGGGTTCTGAAATTTATCCTCGACCTCGTGGTGAAAGAGAATTTAGATTAGTATTGTCAAACTTTTAGATGACAGATGAGATTGTAGATAAGACATTTCTTGAAGATTTCATCCTCATTTCGTGCGGATTTTAGATCTGATTTCAAGTTTCTTATAGGCACAAGCTCCTATAGTTAATTACCCCAAGTATTTCTCAACTTAATTTGTTTTGAGATGATTATAATATGGTAATTTATTCCTCTAAAGAAGTTTTTTAAGCAGTTCCAAGAGGAGAAATGTGTGTATATGGTATGCATGTATGTTTATTTCATCATTCAAGGTGATATTACTTGCCGCATACCGTGGTTGGATTGTTTCCATGGTGTTTCAAGGATCTCTATAATCTTCATACAACTACGATGGAGCAACTTTTATGTCCCTGCCTGGGTAACCGTTGCATCCACAAGTCACCGTGGAGAGAAGGCAGTTGGTGTTCTGTTAATGGAACAATTGTGAATCTGTACCTATTTGTCCCCTTTGCTCTATCTTCAAGGAAGCAACTAAAATAAAAGAAAGGTATTTTTTTTGTTCAGAATAAAATGTGTTTTCTATTTTAAAAAGAAAGGTATTCTTCATTTCACAAAAGAAATCAAATCTCTAAGTTGTCAGTTCAAGGCATACTTAGAGTTGCTTCACGTCTGATGATCAAGTTGGATTTCTTTTAACAGCTCTTTTGAGATATTAATGCTTTTCTATTGTTGTATTGTAATGTAGGACTGCAAATGAACTGAACCGAGTTGAGCCGAACGTGTGCATGTTCAAGTTCAAGCTTATTTACCATTATTGGGCTCGAGTTCGATTTAAGCTTTTTTCGATGGTGTTTAAGCTTGAGCTTGATTCGAGTTTGTTCGCGAGTTTAGTTCAAATTGAATTATCAAGCTTGTTACCGCATTTTGAAATAAATGAACTTCAATCAAGCTTTAATCGAGTTTGTTTGCGGACTGTTAATCATGATTTGTATCAATTAAAGCTTGTCAAGCCTACAAAATAAAAATTTAAACAATATTGTTCAAAAATAAGCCTTCATACATGAGATGCTATGATGTATTCTTTTTTTTTTTCGTGCGGTCACGTCTGATATGAGGGCGTGGAGATCATGATTGTCTTGTTGATTCTTTTAATTGGATTGTTGATCTGTGTTTACTGGGGCACTTTTATATTTTCTTGTGGATTGTTCAAATTATTTTCGATGACTATTAATAGCCTCACCAGAAGAAATTTGCACTTCCACATGATAAATCAAATTAGTATATGAGCAGACTGTATTTTGCATTAGTGACGAGTAGAAAGGCCCAAGACGGAGCCCTCAAAGGAAAATTTTTAGTAATTCAGGGTCAATCTCAAGTATTTGGCGAGTTTCTGAAGAGAACTTCTACAAGTATTATTTAAGTAATTCACTTTCATTTTGACTAAAGCCTAAGAAATGAGAGGAATTTTTAATAATCTTTCAGCTTTTAATAAACTCTTCTACAAAAATTTTTATGAGTTCGCTAATGGTATGGATAGATCCCCTAATAAGGGAGTAAAACTAAGTGCGGTCTCAGATGATTGGAAAGACGACAAAGCAGTGTTCTCGTCATGCATGATAGTTTCGTAATGATCGATGTGTTCATATGAGTTAGTTGCCCCATCATAGGAGTCGATGCTTAGAATCTTGAAACCTACAGGAATAAGATGTTGAAAAATAGTTTCGGCTAAATGTGAATTTCTAATAACTGTGGTGAGAGGGAAGATGATTTTTGTCTTTAAGGTAGAATTCTTTTTGCATTAAGCATTGTAATTTCACACGTATATATTGGAATCAATCAAAACTGCCAATCGAATAATTGATGTGTTAATTGGCATGTTAGATAAGTAAAACTAGCAGTGTCAAGGATGTCAACATCATAGTCTAGAAATGGAGGAACTTCAGCATGATGGAGAGAAGGCCTTGTATTAGAGCTTTGACCTTTCCTGGCTAATGATCTTGGGGAGATATCGTTTGTAGGTATCGTTTCGTAAAGTCGAATTATCTTGAGACTCTTCCATTCAACGAATATGATCTTAGAGGTTTTGTTGCACTTTCACCAATATGCCTATCACGGGAAGTGAGACAAAAACTTTTGGTTTAAGGAATGATTTGGGCAGTTGAGGCTCATAGTGCGTGTATTGCGCCTGTTGGTCATAACGCAAGTGTTCATAGAGGTTGCGATTATGGGATAAACTTCTCACAACAACAACAACAACAAGCCTTAATCCCACTAGGTGGGGTCCATTGCATGAATCCTTCGTCTCCATTGTGCCTTATTATGTGTCAAATTCTCATTTAAATCAAGTATACTAAGATCATTTTTTATACATCTTAACCAAGTCTTTTTAGGCCTACCTCTAGCTTTCTTAACATAAGGCAAATCTAATGCATCTACTCTCCTAATCGGTCATGGACGCTTTATGTGGCCAAACCATCTGACTCTCCTTAATCTTATCTACCACTGAGCTACTCCAACTTTTTCCGAATATACTCATTTTGCATTCTATCTCTAAGAGTAAAGCCACTCATCCACTAAGCATCCTCATCTCTCCTTAACTTAGTCTTATGCTTCTCTTTTGGTGGCCAACATTTTGCACCATAAGTCATTGTAGGTCTTACCACCATCTTATAAAATTTTCTCTTAAGTTTAAGTGGAACTTTTCATCACATAATAGGCGGATGCATTCCTCCACTTCAACCATCCAACTTGAATTTTACTAATAACATCTCCATCTATTTCATCATCATTTTGAACAATAGAGCCTAAATATCACTCTTATTAATGACTTGTTCACTTAATGTCACAACACTACCACTAGAATTTCTACAACTAAAATTACACTCCATATATTCAGTTTAGATCTACTTAAATGAAAACCTTTAGACTCTAGAGTTGACCTCCATAATTCAAGTTTCATTGGACTCCCATCTAGTCTTATCAATAAAAGAATGTCATCAAAAAAGCATACACCAAGGCATCTTATAAATGCCTAGTAAGAACATCCATAACTAAAGTAAAAAAGATAAGGGCTTAAAGCTGATCCTTGATGTAATCCAACTCAAATAGGAAAATATTTTGTCAATCTTCCTTGTGTTTGGACACAAGTAACAACTCTAGTATACATATCCTTAATGACTTGAATATAACTAATATTAACTCCTTTCTGTTCTAAAACTCTCCAAATAACATCTCTTGAAATTTTATCATAAGCTCTCTAAATCAATAAATATTATATGTAGATCCTCCTTATTTTCTCTATGCTTCTCCATCAAACCCCTTAACAAATCTATAGTATCCATAGTAGATATACTTGACATGAAACCAAATTGATTGTGAGAAATTGCTGTATCACATCGTAGCCTATGCTCAATTACTCTCTCTCATAATTTTAATGTATGACACATTAACTTAATTCCTCTATAATTTGCACACTCTTGTGCATCACTTTTATTCTTAAATATAGGAACCAACAAACTCTTTCTCCACTCATTTGTCATCTTTTTAGTTTTTAAAATGACATTAAAAAAATTTGTAAGCCAAGAAATTCCTTGACCTTCTAAACATTTCCACACTTCTATTGAAATATTATCCGGTTCTACTGCTTTTTCACATTTCATTTTCTTTAAAGCTTCACTAACTTCAGATTTACTAATACGACGATAAAATTAAAATTCTTTATTTTTGTTTAGGGTATTAAAGTTGCTAAAATTAATCGTATTTTCAAATCTTTCATTGAAAAGTTTATCAAAATACCTCATCCACTTATTTTCAATATCATTTTCTAAAAAAAGTATTTTATTATTTTCATCCTTAATACACCTCACTTGAATTATGTATTTACTTCTCCTATCTCTTTGGTTGGCAAACTTATACATATATCTTTTACCTTCTTTGGTATTTAATCTATTGTATAAATCACTAAAAGCTAAATTTTTTTGTATCATATATCGCTTTCTTAGAATCTCTATACTTTATATCTTTCCCAATTCTCGAGTTTTACATCTAAATCAAGTTTTATAACAATACTTTTTATTTTTATCTTTTCTTCGACTCCACCACTATTCTTATTAAAAGAAACTTTTTCTTTTGATTCTCCAAGCACATCCTTAGCAACGTGCTTAATTTCACTTGTTATTTTTTCTCACATAATGTTAGTTTCCTCATGAACATCCCAAATTCTAATCTCTTATGGTTTGCTCTTAAAAATATTTTTATTTGTGTTCTTTAAATGCCTCCATATAATTCTAAGACAATAATTTGATTTATTTTTTCTCTTACAACTTTCATCTTAAAATCTAAAACTGACAATCGATGTTGGGTACTTAGATTTTCACTTGAAAAGATCTTAGAATCTTTATGATCTATTTTTCTTATCAAAAAATAATCAATCTGTGTTTTACTAGATCCATTTTTATAAGTAATAATATGTTTATCTCTTTTCTTAAATAGAATGTTAGCAACTACAAAATCATAAGCTAAAGTAAAATCTAATATAGTCCTAACTTCTTCATTAGTCATTCTAAATTCATAACCACCATGAATATTTTTAAAATCTTCTATCACTCTACCAACATGTTCATTTAAATCTCCTCCAATAAATATTTTTTTCTTCAAGAGGTATCTTTTGTATTAATCTCTCTAATTCATTCCAAAAATTTTCTTTTGCGCTTATCTCCCAACTTACTTGAGGAGCATAAACATTTATAACATTGATAATCTTAGTATCAACAATAATCTTTAAAGCTATAATAATATCTCAACATCTATTAATATTTATAACATTATCTTTCAAATATTTATCTATAATCACACCTACACTATTTTTAGTTCGACTTTTACCTGAATATCAAAGTTTAAAACTTAAACTATCAATCTCCTTGATCTTCTCCCCAACCCATTTAGTTTCTTGAACACATAAAATATTTATCTTTCTATGAACCATAATATCTATTAATTCCATTAATTTACTTATAAGAGTACTAATATTTGAAGATCCTAATCTAATTCTAGTTTCATGGACTAACTTCTTTGCCGCGTCCATAATGTGAGAACCCTTGCTTATTTAACACACTTTCGAGGCGATCGTGACTCTAGCACATTTTTCACTGTATTCAAGTCATACAGCGCGCGCTTCCAGGGGACGACCTAGCATTAACACAATGATTTAAATGATTCATGTCATGATTATTTTGACAAATTTTACGCTGGTTGTCGAATACCTAATGCAACCCTCCACTTTTCACATCTGAACTTGGGACCGGCAATGGTAGTATTAGAAAATCAGTTGTGGTAGAATAAAATTTTACGCCTTAGCTTTGTTGAGAAATCTAGTACACACATAGATATTTGATGAGAGAAAGCGAAACTTTAGGATTTTTACGTAGAAAAATCCTGAAAATAGGGAAAAAATTACGGGGCTTAGCCCGGGAAAAATGTTCCACTGCATATCTGTTTTGAAGTACAAAGTTTAAGTTTTTTAATAATGAGATTACAGAGGTGTTGTGGGATCTGAAAATTCACCACCGACCTCTTTTGGAATAAAAAGAAAAGAATTGTTTAAGTGTCGGTGATAATTTCAGAAGGCAGCTCAATAGTAGATAAGATATTATCCAGAGATTTCGTTCTCATTTGGTGAGAATTTTTTATATCAGGTTCTAGGTTTCCTATAAGCACAAGCTCCTGTAGTTAATTACCTCTCTCAATACTGAGAGAGCACTTTCGATTAAGGCTAGTCAATGAATCATTAAATAACGAGTATATAATTAGAGTGAGTAGAGTTTAGAATTTATGAAATTTATTATTTTAATTTAAAATTTTTGGTGGGGGAACGATGATGTGCCCGATCTAGATCCCATGGTTCCGTCATCCATGCGTGGTCCACGGTCGCTTAGTCGAGAGGAGGTAGTCGACCCGACCAGAAGGATCCTTGTCAGCAACACATGGGTTACGTCGTCCAAGGTGTCCTTGTAGACTTGGGGTGGAGTTTATCTAAGGGGCCAAATATAAGTCAACCTTAGCTAACATATGACTTTTTTCCCAACCAAATACATTCTACATTTCACAGCTCAAAGAGCAAAACCATTGGGAACATTGTCGCTCCAAAATTTAGTGGTGTCATATGAACCATCGCTCAATTCAAATCATTTATGTGGTGCCATTTCACAGAAATCATGTGAGACAAGACATCCGCTACGAGCTTTGAATATTTGAGTGTGAAGATAATTTCATTTGATTTGGCTTATTGTGAAAAGTTTTCTTAATTTGTCACCCCAAGATAAACAGTTGTGGAGGGATGGATTGAATTTTTTTTTTTAATTTAAATAATTCATTTCATTTTTTATTTATATTTTTTGTTATTTTATTATTAAAATTTTAATTTTAATTACCCTTCTCGATCATAGGGCTAATATCAATTGATAGACCTTGTCTTATGTCGGTTTTCTCTGAGGATCGGATCTAGATTCATCTCGAAGTATAATCCTTCAAAACCTTATCCACTCTAGCTTGATCATAGAGGATCGGATTTGAGACTTTTCTTCTTGAGGTTTTGAATTTTAGAAGCTATGTCAGTTAATTCATATCTTGTATTATATGACAAAATTAACTTCTCAGATATTATTAGTTTGAAATTCTTATAATACCAAATTTTTAGGTTTTATTAACTCGGACCGGTCCGAAGACCAAACCGGGATGATAGACCTTGTCAACTCTGATTATCTTCTTGTAGAGGATCAGATCTAGATTAATTATTTCAAGATATATTGTTCTCCAAACCTTGTCAACTCTAGATTGAACATAGAGGATCGGGTTTAAGACTTTCTTCTTGAGATCTTAAACTTGAGAGGATACATTACTTGATAATGATAGATAGATTTATCTTTGTCATTACATGATAGAATTAGCTTTAAGATTTAATAGCATCATTAGAATTTTTTAGGTTTTGTTAACGACGGTCTTAAGACCAAATCGGAAAATGACATACTCTAACTATCTTCTTTGAGAGGATCGGATCTAGATTAATTAATTCAAGATCTATTGTTCTCCAAACCTTGTCAACTCAGATTACATAGAGGATTTGACTTTCTTCTATCTTAAACTTGAGGATACATTGATGATGTCGATAGATTTATCTTTTATCATTATATTATATAATTAACTTTAAGATTTACATAGCATCATTAAATTTTTTTGGGTTTTGTTAAGGGACGTCCAAGACCAAAAATAGACCACACTCGACCATCTTCTTTGAGGATCGGTCTAGATTAATTATTTCAAGATCTATTGTTCTCTAAATCTTGTCAACTCTAGATTGTACATAGAGGATCGGGCTTGGACTTTCTTCTTGATATCTTAAACTTGAGAGGATACATTGACAATGATGTCGATAGATTTATCTTTTTTCATTCTATGATAGAATTAACTTTTAAGATTTACAATAGCATCATTAGATTTTTTAGATTTTGTTGCGGACCCATGCAAGACCAAAGGGATATGTAGCATATATTCTTTCATTTCATTTGATTGGTTGCATATGTCTATTTGAACATTTAAGCTTTAAATACTTCATGCATACAAGTATTTGTTCTTTTAAAATATTGTATGGACATTCAAATGTCTAAGTTGAAGTTTTGATATTTGACATGGCATAGATGTCGAATTATAAACATAGGCTTTGATACCTAACATTGTAAATCAGATATAGATCCGTTCTATCAAATATGAATTTGACCATTTCAAGTGTTTATCATAGATCAAGTGAGGTGTTCTATAAGACTATAAGACACGAGTTGACTCTCAACTATTTGTCATGAGTTAAGTATAGATTTATCTACAAGATATGCATTGAATATTTCGTATGCTGTATGTATCAAGTGAGTCTGTTCTATAAAATGTGAATGCACCAAACTAAGATTGTAGGATTGATTCTTTCAATAACTTATCTAGATCAAGCATATATATGTTCTTTAACAAATCAAGCATGCATTTTGTAGAGTATGAATTTGATTCTTTCAAGTATTTGCATGAATCAAATGGTTAAAACAAAAAAATATTGCTTCATAAAATGTAGATTTTATTTAACTTGCATATTAAAGACATTTAAATTGAATAGAATGAGATAATACTTTGAATATGCACACTGAATCATTTCACTTAAGCATTTTAGCATGAAGCCCTTGTCATTTGTTTCCCTAAATGACATATGACATGCACTTGTATCTTTCCATACATTGAGTGTCACATTTTCATTTCTCACCCATTCATATGGCATAATCACCACTTAGGCAAAATGAATTTGAACTTTAAATAAATAATTATCATATCTATGAAGATTGTGCAATTAAAATAAGCATCTTTATTGTCATATAGTATGATGAATGAGCTAAGCATGAATAATCATGCATGTACCTTCCTTTTGTAACACTTAGACATTTCACATTTTATTTATCAAAATTTTTGGCGACCTCCGATCATCCCGCTTATGGGGCTGCCGGAGTAGGTCTTCCACCATGAAAGGCGTTTATGTGTCTGAGACACTGAGAATTTTATTTACCCCAAGAAAGTGTATGGGTTACACATCGATATTACTATTGGAGAAACATGAGTAGGTACTTATAGTAATAGATTTAAAACTTGCATTTGCATATAGACATGCTTAAACATTGCAAGAAAAGAAATCTTTCTTCTTCTCTTTTTTTTTAATCTAAATTTATATCCTCCCATATATGAGTTGCCATGAGAGATTGGGCTGCGCACCACGGAAAGCGTGTATGGGTGGATGTCATGAGACATCTTAAATTGTTTGCCCACCACGAAAGTGTATGGGTTAACACATCATAGATTTTCCTACCATGTTGGAGAAACATAAGTAGGTACTTAGTAAGATTCTGATGCATTTGTATATAGACATACTTAAACATTGCAAGAAAAGAAATATGAAAAAAAATTTAATTGAATCCTCATTTTCATATTAGCACAATAATATGTAATAAATGAGCTCTCAACAAATAATTTCCTTCTTCCTTTTTTTTTATCAAAATTTGCAACCTCTCACATATATGGGATTGCCATGAGAAATCATCAAGAAAGAATGTATGGGTGGATGTCATGAGACACCACCAAAATTTCCACCATGAAAGAAATATGGGTTAACATATCATAGTGAATTTTTCAAATAGATATCAAATGATAAAATAGGAAAGTATGCAAGTAGAGATTAAACTCAAAAGCCAATCATTCCTTTCTTCCTTTCGGTTTTCATGTATCATTAAGAATTGATTTAAAGACAACAAGAATGAAACCCATAGGAAATAGTAGCATGACAAAACCCCCTCTTTTTAATTTCAGATTTCATTTTTAGATTTCATTCTACTCATGTGCAAGAGACAAAATAAATGAAATTCATAGGAGATAGCAAGTAGTATAGTAAAAATCCCCTTTTTATTTAATATTAGATTTCACTTTTCAGATTTTATTCTACTCATGTGTAAAAGATAAAGCAAATGAAATCCATAGGAGATAGCAAGTAGCATGGCAAAAACCTCTTTTTTTAATTTCAGATTTCACTTTTCAGATTTCATTCTCTCTGTGCAGAGATAAAATAAATGAAACCCACAAAAGAAACAACATGACATTATATCTATTAAATAGCAAATGATTCATTTCCCCTTAGATAAAAAAACAATTTCAAAAGTCTTATGCTCATTAGAACAAACTAATGATTTTCCCTTATAAGACAATTTTCAGCATGCTTCATACTCATTAGACAGCAAATTAATTGACTTCCTCTTAGATTAAAACAAATTTCTGCATGCCTTACATATTTTGGATAGCAAACTGATGTAATTTTTCCTTAGATACAAAAATTTCAGCATGTATCATACCCATCAAATAGCAAAATGATTCAACTTCCATTAGATAAAAGAAATTTCAGCAAGCTATGCCTTTAGGGATAAGAAATATTTGCATAAATTTCATTTTACCATATCCAAATTTTTCAAAAAGGAAACACATAGGTGTCCATGAAAAAACAAACAACATAATATTTGGGCCATACATCATCCCAAATTATTTTAGCTAAGCATCACAAAATCCGTGAATAAAAGCAATAAGAATGAGATTTGGGCCATACATCATCCCAAATCCTAAAGGAAACTTTAGCATAATCCCAAGCATAAGATATAGCATTTTAACAAAACCCTAATTCTCAAAAGCACCTGCATAAAATAAGTTTAGGGTTAGAATGAGACGACCTGGAAATATTAAATGTAAAGAGGGAAATGAGGAAGATCTTCAATTTGCATAGAAAGAGAAAACAGATCGATTAAAGTCCACGGGAGAAACAACCTGGGGCTTTTGATTGTGATGGGAAAGGAAGAGGAGCTTTGACTTAGCTTGCTCAAGAGGACGGACAAATGATTCGGGTGAAACTCGAGGAGAAACGGTAGAGGAGTTCTTCTGTTGCTCGAGGACATAGTCACATGAGCGAGAGAGAAACTTTCGGTGAAACTTGATAATGAGAGATGGAAGACCGAGAGCAGCAGAGAGGGGTCGTGTGAGAGAATGGAGTGCAAGAGTCGTGTGAAGGAGTGAGCAGCTTGTTTCGCAATCGCGTTTGATTATACTGCAAAGCACGTGGGAAATTTTAATTGGATGAGTTGGCGATTTAGATTAGGGATTAAGAGATTAAGAGGATTAGCGCGCTAATTAATCCAAATTAATATCATTTTAAATTAAATTTTATGAATTTACTTTATGATAAACCCAACAATATGGGTGTTAATTTTAGTTGTTTTTGTCGCGAACGCGATCAATTTTGTGATCTGAGATCGTTTAAGCAATGTCAACGACGGTTGAAGTAAAATTAGGTTTAAATCGTGTGATGTCGTGCTTAAATTGATCGATGTTCGCACATACTTTGCCGAATCAACCGCGGAAGGCATCGTTTGATAGGTTTTGACGTTTCGGCGATGACGACGTGATCAATTTCACAAACAGAGGTCATTTAGACATCATCGAGGCTTCTCAACTTTGATGTGCGCGCAATATCATTAAAAAATTAATTTTCATTATTTTATTGGTCATTAATTGATTCAATATTTTTTATTCAATTAATTTCGATATTTCAAGCGCATTACGAAGTTGAATTTTTAAATTGAAGCGAGTTTAATCGATTTCGATCGTGATTAGGGGGGTTTTAACCTCTACTTTATTTATTTAATTTTAAATGGCACATAGTTGTAAGTCAACAAATGCCTGGTGCGCATGGAGCGGACCGTGTTTGTTGCACACTAGTTGACCTTGCGGATCTCCAAGAGATTTGCTTGGATGTCACGCTGAAGTTGTAATTTCAACAACTTTTAATAATACCTGATCGCTGCCCTTTGATGGAAGTGAGTATAACTCTTAAGTTGGGCAAGCACTTGAATTTCATCGGTTCAGTTACAATAGCTCGTTGAACTGATATTTGTTATTATTAGTCCAATGCTTTGTGCTTGATGGACTAGATGAAGGAGATGATTTGACTTGTCATCATCGACTTGTCCATTTAGAATATCTTGGTCTTGCTTTTATGCTTTGTGGTCTTGTTGAAGACTTCCTCAGAGTTTGAAATTTATATTTTCTCCTCTGTCCTTGCTTTGCATGCGGATGGAGTTGATGATTTATTTGTTGAGATGAGAACATCTTGGTCCCATGCTTTGTGCTTTGTGGACTTGTTGAAGATTCCATCTCAAAATTTGAAATTATATTTTCCTCTGTCCACGGCCTGCCTTGGCGGACTTGATGGAGTTGATGAGATGAGAATACCTTGGTCATTCTTTGTGCTTTGACAACTTATTGAAGATTTCATCTCAAATTTGGGATTTATATTTTCCTCCTTGGCTTGTGCTTGCGGACTTGATGGAGTCGGTGAGATGAGAATGTCTTCGGTCCTGTGCTTTATGCTTTGACAGACTTGTTGAAGATTTCATCTCAAGATTCATATCTTGTGTCTCCTTTTATCCATGCGCTTGATTTGATGAGGAAAGTCCCGAATTATCTTGGAGATTTGTGCGTCTGAAATTACCTTACATACAACTTTACGCTTTTGTAGCTTGTGGAAGGATACATGCACGACTCTCGAGCTTGTGTTGGGTCAATGGCGAAGAGTCATCAGTCCTATGCTTTGCGCATATAATGGACATGTTGATGACAAAACTTCCTTAGTTCAGCTTTTAGCTTTGTATGAACATTGGGATGGCTTCTTCGGTCCTTTTGCTTTTCTTGATTGGACTTGAAGAATTTTCTTGGTCTTTGCTTTCGCTTTAATATACTTATTGAAGGAGTTGAGATTTCACATTTGTATTTGATTCCTTCGGCTTAGTGCCTTCTTGGGTCAGTATTTTTTTGTTGTAGAATTTTGAGAAATGACTTTACGACCAATATGGATAATCTCCCAGTCTAGGTTACTCGAACTCACCAAGTTGGAGAGATTTGGGGATTTGGATGCTCTTGTCTTTGAACTAATGAAGTAGGAGGATCCCTTACTACGGCCTTTGTGGCGTGTTGAGTAAGCAGATTTGTCAGCGACTCGGCCATATTTTGGCGTGTTGAGTCCGACCTTATACACCCACTTGAGTCGTGGACTTGAGCAATTGATGAAGGATTTTATCCTCGGGCTAATGAGATGGGGATCTCTTACTACGGCCTTCGCGGCATGTTGAGTAAGCGACACTGCGACTTCGACCATATTTGGCGTGTTGAGTGGACCTTATACAACTCGAGCCTTTAGATTTGAAGTGGGATGATAAATGTATATCCAACTTGGTTTGTTGAAGTTTGTAGACTTGAAAATTTTATTCTTTGGTCAGTAAGACTTTTAAATTTGAGAATTTGAATACATAATTTTGAGTATGCATGTGGGGATATTGGCATTAGGCACGATGTCAATCCCA
Organism: Cymbidium sinense; assembly: GCA_021442155.1. Taxonomy (NCBI): domain Eukaryota; kingdom Viridiplantae; phylum Streptophyta; class Magnoliopsida; order Asparagales; family Orchidaceae; genus Cymbidium; species Cymbidium sinense. The sequence continues at coordinate 170,786,860 of CM038215.1, forward strand.
AAGAGAAAGGGATGCTCCTTGTCTAACAGGAATGCCCGATACTTTACTATAAAACTTTAAAAAAATGCCCCCTGTATAACAGGGGGATTTTTATTTTATTTTGGAAATGCATTCTTGTGTTACAAGAGAATTTCCAATGAAAATTTTCATATGTGTTTGGTAATGAAGGCTTTCAAATGCAGGATTTGTCCAATCACACTTTCATGTGTAATATTTCTTTAAATATCGACCGTTGATTGGCATTGGTCTTTCACCTTTGAAGTCAACGAGCTGATAGGCTCCCCTTGATATACCTTTTCAATAACAAAAGGTCCTTCCCAATTAGGTTCAAATTTATCGCCAATTCTGTGATGAGGGATGATTGGTCTTCTCAGCACCAGGACCAATTCCCTTCCAAGCTTCGAGGGCGTCTATGATGATGCTCTGGACATCCCTCGATAGACTTCTAGATTTTGTTGAGCTTGGACCTCGTCAAGCACATCAAGCTCTTCCATTCAGACGAGCATTCTCATCTTGGGTAAGATTTTGTTGAATGGCTACTGGGCGAAGGTAGTTCTTCAGTGGTAAAAGCGCCCCAAACACTGCATAGGGGTAGACTTTGTAGGAGTCTTGTAAGTGGTGCAGTAAGCCCATAACGCTTCCACAAGTTTGGTATGCCACTCCCTTTTATTTCTTGTGATAATTTTTCTAAGCAATTTGACTAGTGTTTTATTAAATGCCTCAGCCAAGCCATTTGCTCTCGGATTATAAATTGACGAATATCGCCAATCAATCTTATGCCGATTAACAAATTTATAAACTTTAGTACTTTTGAAGGCTGATCCGTTATCTGAAATGATTCGGCGTGGTACACCAAATCTATAGATAATATTGTGGGTAAAGAAGTTGGTCACTTGTTCAGCTGTAACTTCTTTAAATGGTGCGGCTTATTACCAGAAAGTAATCGTGGTGCTAAGATGAAGCGGTGACCATGATGGTGGATCAATCGGTCAATTACATCTCCCCGGCACTCAAGAGATGCTATCGTTGGTGCAGCATTGGAGGTTGATGAATTATGTTACTGTGGACCTGGCATTCATGGCATCTCTTGGTATGATTGATACAATCTTTTACCATAGACGACTAATAGTATCCAATTCTTTTAATTTTGAAAGCCATTTTAGGACTGATTGGTGTGCACAAAGTCCTTGATGGATTTCAACAATTACTGTTGGCTTCTTCTATTCCCAAACATCATAGCTGCATCTTCGAAGGATCTACGATACAGAGTATTGCCAACATAAGCATATAGTCGAAGCATTTTCTCAAGTTGTGCAGCTATCGACTTATTACTTGGCAATTTGCCTTCCTTGAAGTAGTCGACGAAGGGCTGTCTCCAGTCTTCCTTCTCTTCTACTGTAAGAATTTCATTGTGTGGTTTTGGCGCTTCCCTAGGTTGGAGGCTTTCTTCTTGAATGACCTGTGACTTGTCTTGTTGACTTTGAGAAGTAATTTGTAAGGGAGTGTAAGGAGCAACATGAGCTGCATCCTGTTGATTTGCATTTGATGACCCCTCTTCCAGCGAGGCTTTTACACTTATTGGCTCTGGGACTCGACGAGTGCAAACACTTATTAGTATATAATCATCGTCATCCATACTAGCCATTTCTTTAGCTAACTTAGCTAAGCGATGCTTTTATTCCAGCTCTGAGACTCGAGTCATAATGACATTTGGAATTTGCTTCATAAGCTCGAGAACTTCGTTTTGATGTAGGCCAATTCAAGCTTGTTGATTTTGTAAAGGCAACACTTGATTGATGACGAGTTGAGAATCGCCATAAATTTGGATTCGGACCCCATGGAAATGGCTTCCTCTAAACCTGCCACCTGCTTCATATTGCTTCCGTTGTTGGTTCGTTGAGTTAATTTATAAGAATGTCTCATTATGCCACCTTCAGGTGTGATCAAGATGAGACCGATACCAGCTCGAGCCTTTGGGAGATTTGAGGGTTGAGTGTATTTAATGGACGAAGCTCCATCAAAATACAATTCCCACATTTGTTGTCTTTCTTTTTCATATATGTGCATGATTTGCTCATCAGGAAGATCATCGTTAAGCAATGAATCTGCCGGGATGGGATGAGCAGCAAGAAAATCTGCTAGAATTTGCCCCTTCACCTCTTTCTGGGGGACATATGTAATATCAAATTGTAGTAGATGGATAGCTCATCGTGCCAAGCGACCTGTCAACGTTGGTCTTGTCATCAAGAACTTCAACGGATCGATCCTTGAGATAAGGGTAATTTTATGAGATAGCATGTAATGGCGTAGCTTTAGCGTAATGCAAACAATGCTTCTCAATTGGAGAATAACGAGCTCCTACTTAATAATATAGAGCATTTCCTTTCCTTCCTCATTATGTTGTGCCAACAAAGCACAGAGATTCTCCGGTCCTTGTGCAAGATGAGAGGCTTTCCCGATTGGAGCAAGAATGGGTGGGTTCAAGATATTTCTTGATCTTGTCGAAGGCCTCTTGACATTCTTCATCCCACTTGAGGAGTATCTTTCTTCATTAATTTTGCAAAGTCGACATCCGCATTTGATATAAATCTTCTAATGAATGCGAGATGTCCCGTATGGAGAAGTTGAGGCTCCTTGGAGGAGGCATTTCAACAATCGCTTTGATTTTGTTGGGATCGATTTCAATCCCTCCACATATCCAAGGAACTTTCAAGAGACTCCAAAGCGCACTTAAGAGGATTCATCTTGAGATCATATTTTCGATTCTTTCAAGGACGATCCTTAAATCGAGATGATCTTTGCGTATACTCTTGACAATGAGGTCATCAACATAGCACTCTACTTTTGATGAATCAACTCATCAAAGATTTGTGTCATAGCCCTTTGTATGTAGCTCATTCTTCAAGCCGAAGGCATGACGTAATATATACCAATTGGTGTCCGAATGAGGTATGCTTCTCATCTTGAGAGCCATCTTGATTTGATTATAACATGATCCATCCATGAGAACATGGTGGTTTGAAGTGTTATCCATAAATAGTTTCATATAGGAAGTGAAAGTCATCCTTTGGACATGCTTTGTTTAAATCCACGAAGTCGATCTGATCTGTCGACCATTCTTCTTTTCACGGGGACAATATTAGCTATCCGGTCGGTATATTTTTCTTCTCGAATAAAACCACTTCAATGAGCTTCTTGGTTTCGCAATTACATTCTTTTAACCTCTAATCTCATTCGCCTAGAGACTTGCTTGATTGGTGCTGCATCCGACTTGATTGCTAATTTGTGACTATACATGGGATAAGCGGCATTTCAGCATATGTCCAAAAAGCAATCCCAATTCACAGTAAAGTTTTTAATTCTTCCACTTTATCTTGAAGTAGAGCGATGCGTTGGCGAGGATCCTCCTCAGTTCCCAAATTAATTTCTTTAAGTTCATCCATAGTAGTTGCCTGCCCACCATCTTCAAGCTCTTCAGGTGCCGGTCTAGCTTCTACTTCTTCATTATTTGTGAGACTAACATTAAGAATGACATTCTCATCTTCATCATCACTCTCAACTTCTATTCATGTTATAGTGTAACAGGTATATTCTTGTGGACCATTGTCTTGGATGAAACCAAGGCCTTTGGTAGTGTGCTTATTTCTCTTACCAAGGGTTTGAGAACCTTTTGGGTACCACATCATTTCAAAGAGCTTAGTCCTTTGCTTACTCTGGACCATGTTATGCATTAGGTTTTGCATCTTTGGAGTAATATTTTGGTATCCTTGTGGGCATAGCTTCTTCTTCTTGAGATATTTGCATTACCCAATCGATCCTCTTCTTGACACCCCTGATTTATAAAAAGGCTTCGGCTGTTTTTTTTAGGAGAGGAGGTACATAGAAGGTCATTCCTCGACTTTGTGAGTTTCTCGAGGGTGATTTCTTTAAAATGTTGGGAGGAATGGGAGTGACTGAGTGTAGTCTCTGATGGATCTATGATTATTTTAAAGTAGGTGCATTGCTTACCTTCAAAAGCATTCAAACTCATAATCAGAGTCAGACTGATTTTCCTCAATCAGTGTCTTACTCGAAGATTCGCATGGACCTTTGGATTTGAAAGGAACACATTCATCTTCTTCTTCAGTATCACTGCCTAGATGAGGGACAATGTTATTGATTTTAAACTTGTTCTTTACATCCCTAGGGATATTTGGAACAATCTCTTTTCCTTTATTCTTTTTAATTTCTCCCTTCTTCTTAACTTGTTCTTTTATGGGTTTTGAAATAGATGCAGTATTTGATTGTTGTTTTGTTAGCTTTGATTCCTTCGGAAGGAAGTAACTGACATCTTGATAAATCTTCATTTCATGCACCGCAAAAGGTTGCATGTCACCCACAATTTGGCATTCTTCTCCATCCTATTTCATATATTGATGCAATGTAGATGGGACAATACCATACTTATGAAGCCATGGTTGACCTAGAAGGGCTCTGAATGAAGTATCTGCATCGATCACATGAAATTTGGCTTACGTAGAGGTCTCCAAATTTAAGAGGAGGACGAATGACCCGATAGTTTTGTCCCTTCTCATTGAAACCTTGAACCATGACTTTATCCCGTCCCGGATGTTGTACATCTAGAGATAGCCACAAGGGTTCTCAAATTCATAAGATTCCGAGGAGGCAGGATCAATTAAGATCCATGATATATTTCATCACTTTCAGCTGTAACATATAGAGGGCGATTGTGCTCTGTAGTCCCGAACATTAGATCATCTTCTGAAAATGTGACGGTTGGAGGCTCTTGAACATGCAAGGTCTCCGTTAGACAGCGTTCAACAAAATATGCTTCGAACTTTCCCGGCTCTTTGAGAGCTTCAATTAAGGTGTTACGAGATCTTGTAATATCAGAAGTGCTTCGTATACACTAAGTAGAATTTTCCTTAGATGGGATAGAATATTGTAGTCAATCCCTTTTGATGAAGGCTTCTTATTTGAATCCTTAGGGATAACTTTTTCATTGATTTCAATTTCTTTTCCTTTATCCCTATTCATTGGCTCTTTCCTCTGTTGGGATGGTAGCACTCGACCACTTCTCAATGTACTTGCTACTTCATTGCATGAATCTTGATGACTCGATTCTTTAGCATCACTTACGCCCGTCTAATGATAGACTAGAAGATTGAATTCGCCCAACTTTACATTTTTGTTGTTGATATGGTGAGCTCGATTCATCTTCATTTGGGAAACAAGTTCCTTTATCACTTCATGCATCATCAAGCAAGACTCGGTAGGAAGTTCTTCTTCCCCTTCTTCGTTGATATGAAGATTTGTAATGAATTCGCAAGCGATGATCGCTTCTTGATTGTATATAATCTTCATATTATTGATGATCCTTTGTGTTACGTTCGACCATCAATAGTAGTAGTAACATTTTGTTCCTTCTTCTTTTATTTAATTTATTTTTTTTTTTTTCATTTGGCAGGTTTCTTAGCCTTCCCTTGCGGTATTTGGCTAGGATGTCTTTCATGAGATGAACTAGCCTTCCCATAACTTAGGTTTTGTCTCAACTCAAGTACGAGCTCAAGTGGTGATTTCCACTGAATACCTGGAATATCTTCCAATTTCTTCAATTTTTTACTCTTTTTAGAGCGTGACTTGCCATCTTCATCATCGACCGTTTCTCTTTTGCCTTTATCTTTCTTGATAGTGGAGATGAGGTGATTACTTTTGTGGATTCTTTCTTGGACGCACAATACATTTGTCCGATAATGTGAATTCTCCATTTCTATATTTCGCTTCAGCCAATCTTTGAATATGTAGCAATCTTCAATAGGATGGCTGAGCACCCGATGATATGGGCAATAATTAGGATTATCAGCTTATCCAACCTCTTTAGGCCTTTTACACTTTGGTAGCTGGAGACCTGCTCTGAGTGCATGCTTAAATAATTTAGCCACACTTTCTCTCTTAAAAGAATACTCTTTGTTCAACTTTTCTTTTAGGTGGCCATTGAGTCATTCGCTCCTTTGTTTGCTTTTGGTCGCCTTCAAGCGACCTTGAGGCACATCATTACCTCTAAGCATGGGCTTGGGTTGTGGCACTGAATTGAATGACTGCTTTGGTCTTTCTTGGTAAACATGTAGCCTTTCTTTATCTATATTATAGACGTTGCGCTTACCAGTATCCTTCTTGAATGAGGTGAAATGTGTTTCACCCTTCTTCGGATCCAGAGCTTTTGCTCTTTTAGATTTATCTTGGTTTATCGAGATAAATTTAATTTCTCAAATTTAGCCACCCTATCAGTAGCTCTTGAAATGTGATAATTGAAGCCATGCAAAGATAAGGCCATCTTATCATCGATGTTGCCCATCAAGTTGGATCATGCTCTTCTTCTAATTGCTCACATTTCATACTCATATTTAAGCGTGTGATATATTGTCCGATTCATCTTTCTTCCTCTTCTCAAGAGCGAGATCAACAATTGTTATCTTTTTGACTGCGCTAGTGAACCTTTTAACGAACATGTATTTTCAAGTTCGCAAAAGTCTTGGAGTCATTTGACAACTCGATACCATTCAAAGCAATCAAAGTTAGATTTAATTGATGGAATAATAATGCATCATTTCCCGTGTTACCAGATGCTTTGGGGCTAGATGTTGCTTGGGATTACCATTTCTGTCAAATAGATTAAATTTTGGCATTGAATATCCCTTTGGGTATGGAATTTGATCATATTCCGCGGGATATGGGTGACATTTGCTCACCAATTTTCTCGTGTATAACAGCTTTGATCTTCTCATTCAAGATAATATCAAGTTGAGAGTCACGCGGCTTGATAGTTTGTATATTAGAAGCAGTTGTTGACTCATTTATTTCAATCCTCACTTGAGCTCAATTTGGACCCTTGAAGCATGTGAGATCAAATTTATTGGAGGATTGTCATGGCATTAGAGGCTTGATGATTATTTGGGGGGGCAGTGTTGGACCTATTTTCTCATCATTGATCATCATCATCATTTCGCTCATTTTTATATTCAACTGAGCGATTTCTTTATCTTTGGCTTTCATCTGGCGCTGAATTTGTCTCTACGCTTCAAAGTGGTAGTATCGGCGAAGGTGGGATTTTCTTCCCTTTCTTCTTCTTCTTCTTGTTGTTGTTCCTCTCCTGAAGACTCAGAGGATGCTTCCTCTATTTGAACATTTTATTGTTCTTCAGGTTGAGAGGAGAATCTTGTCTGATGCTTATGTTGATATTGGGCACACGGATGACTTGTTGTACCATATACCACTTGTGCGTTGCATCCTCCTCTTCTTCTTAGTCCCCTTGGATCATTTGGATCGACGTCTCCAATGGACTTCGATTCCAAGTGTGGAATCAAAACTTCTTCGATTAGAGCTTTCAGTTAACCTCCTCTTGATGGGATGGAGTTGATTGATGGCGGGATCCCGGAGGATTCTCCAAGGTGTCTACCGTCATATTTTATCATGGGGCCCTCTTTTTAGGCTCCCATCGGATAAATTTGAGTTGGGGATCTGGAATTCACACCGATGTCACACCGTGTCTCTAGGTAATTTCTTTTGAGCCTAGGCCTCCATATCACTTACCTTTCCACGGGACCTTTTTGGATTCACGGACGTGGTCCAAGTGTCACACCCGATGCTCACCGTGTGGGACATGGATGTTGGCGTCTGCCATTTGAGTTATGGGATGAGGTCGAGGACTTGTCTTCTTTTTTCATCCTCTCTCCTTGGCAACTTGGAGAACCCGATGCACTCGTACAGATATAGTTTTGGGCTCCCTGAGAGCTGGAACACGTTGTGGGTCCGAAAACGCAAGTGACCGGTAGCTTCCATTTAACCCACTTAAGGTTATCAAATCGATTATGGGTGGGAACACTCCGGTTGGTTCCTGATTGGTTATGTGCACGCACGATGCTTGTTGAACCGTGCTCAAGATTTCTTTTCTTCTTTGCCTCTTGCTACTTGGATGAAGAAGCTTGACATCATGCCTCCCAGGAAGGGTTGGTGGCAGATTGCATTATTGAGGGACTAAAGAGACAATCACGTAACAACCCTCTTCATGATTGGTGTCTCAAGCGACCTCTCGACATGTTTCTTTTGAAGTGACCGCAGGTAGGGGTCACAACTTCGCCTTTTAGGGATTGCGCACATGCGTGATGAGTTTGGACTTCAAAGTTGAGGCCAACTTGCTCATTCAAGATGGTCGGGAAATCCGCTACCAAATTGGATGGTAGCTCCCGGTGCTTCCATTGATGATGGCGTTGCCAAATGGATGTTGGCCATTAGAAATAGATGACATGTGTTACGTAATGCCATTCGAGTTTAAAGGTAAAGATTAGCAATTAAAAATAGCTACACTATCACCTTACTTCCAAAAATATGGGTACGATAAGATAAAACATACTAAGCACATGCACTAAATAAAATCTCAAATGGCTTAAGACTTTATTTAGAAACTTTAAAATTTTCATTTTTGACTTATCATTTCCATTTTTTTCATTTCATTCTTTTTATACTCCACCGCAATTATAACTTAGATTTGACTAGCCAAAGATGGAAAGAAAAACATGTCCCTCAAATGGAGTCGCTAGAATCAGGGATCCAAAATTCACCACCAACCTCTTTGGAATAAAGAAAGAAGAGTTGTTTAAGTGATGATTTGTAAGTGATTAATAGTAGATAAGACACTACCTCAGAGATTTCTGCTCTCATTTGGTGAGAAATATTTATATATTTCCGGGTTTTATAGCGTAAGCCCCCATAGTTAATTACCCCTCCCAATACTGAGAGAGCACTTTCGATTAAGGCTAGTCAATGAATTATTAAATAACCAGTATATAATTGGAGTGAGTGGAGTTTAGAATTTATAAAATTTATTATTTTAATTTAAAACTTTTGGTGGGGGAACGATGACATGCCCGATCTAGATCCCATGATTTCATCATCCGGCGTGTCGATCGCTTAGTCGAGGAGGTAGTCGACCCAACTCAAGGATCCTTGTTAACACATGGGTTACGTCGTCAAGGTGTCCTTGTAAACGGGGTGGAGTTTGTCAGGGGACAAATATAAGTCAACCCAATAGGCTTTTTTTCCCAACCAAATACATTATACATTTCTCAAAGAGCAAAAGCGTTAAGGGAACATGGCCGTGAAGTAATTTAATGGTGTATCGCGAACCACCCGGAGGGCTCAGTCGTAATTGCCTTTATATGGTGCCATTTACCAAAATCATGTGGACGACACGCGACATCCCGCTTTAGGAATATTTGAGTGTGAAGATAATTATATTTGATTGACATTTTCTTTGTGAGCAAAAATTTTCTTAATTTGTCACCCCAAGACAAACAGTTGTGGAGGGATTGATTGAATTTTTTTTAGTTTTAATTTAAATAATTCATTTCATTTTTTATTTATATTTTTTGTTATTTTATTATTAAAATTTTAATCTTAATTACCCTTCTCAATCATAAGGCTAATATCAATTGATAGACCTTGTTTACTCATGATTCTAGGAGGATCGGTCTAGATTCATAGTCTCAAGTATAATCCTTAACCTTCAAAACCATAAGCTTGATCATAGAAGATCGGATTTGAAATTTTTCTTCTTAAGGGTTTGAATTGTAGAAGCTATGTCAGTTGATTCATATCTTGTATTATATGACAAAATTAACTTCTCAAATATTATTAGTTTGAAATTCTTATAATATCAAATTTTTAGGTTTTGTTAACCCAGACCCGGTCCGAAGACCAAACCGGGATGATAGACCCTGTCAACTCTGACTATCTTCTTGCAGAGGATCAGATCTAGATTAATTATTTCAAGATCTATTATTCTCCAAATCTTGTCAACTCTAAATTGAACATAGAGCATCGGGTTTGAGACTTTCTTCTTGAGATCTTAAACTTGAGAGGATAGATGACAATGATAGATCTTTTATCTTTTAAAGCTTTTAAGATTTATAGCATCATTTATTAGTTTTTTTAGGTTTTATTAACGGTCTAAACCGAAAATAGACCATGTCTCACTATCTTCTTGTAGAGGATGGATCTAGATTAATTATTTCAAGATCTATTATTCTCCAAACCTGTTAACTCTAGATTGTATAGGATGAGTTTGGGACTTTCTTTGAGATCTTAAACTTGAGGATACATGACAATGATGGGATTTATCTTTTATCATTCTATGATAGAATTGACTTTTAAGATTTATAGCATCATTAAATTTTTTTTGGTTTTGTTAATGGACGATCCAGACCAAAGAAAAAATGTCAATATCTATCTTCTTGTAGAGGATCAGATCTAGATTAATTATTTCAAGATCTATTATTCTCCAAATCTTGTCAACTCTGATTGTACATGAGGATTTTGGACTTTCTTCTTTAGATCTTAAACAGGCGATACATTGACAGATGATGATAGATTTATCTTTTTATTCTATGATAAAATTAACTTTTAAGATTTACAACATCATTAGATTTTTTAGGTTTTGTTCTTACTCTATAAGCCGATATGTAACATATGTTCTTTCATTTCATTTGATTGCTTATATATCTATTTGAACATTTAATATTGAATACTTTATGCATACAAGTATTTGTTTTAAAATATTATATGGACATTGAAATGTCAAAGTTGAAGTTTTAATTGACATAGATGTCGAATTATAAGCATAGCTTTGATAACATTGTAAATCGATATAGATCCGTTCCAAATATGAATTTGACCATTTCAAGTGTTTTCATTATCAAGCATGCTTATAAGACTATAAGACACAGTTGACTCTCTGTTTGTCATGAGTTAAGTATAGATTTATCTACAAGATATGCATTGAATATTTCATGTACTTGTATGTATCAAGTGAGAGTCTTACATAAAATGTGAATGCATATTGCTAATCGATTTAGGATTGATTCTTTCAATAACTTATCCTAGATCAAGCATATATATGTTCTTTAACAAATCAAGCATGCATTTTGTAGAGTATGAATTTGATTCTTTCAAGTATTTGCATGAATCAAATGGTTAAGCAAAAAGAATATTGCTTCATAAAATCATAGATTTTATTTAACTTGCATATTAAAGACATTTAAATTGAATAGAATGAGATAACACTTTGAATATGCACCAATCATTTCACTTAAGTATTTTAGCATGAAGCCCCCATTTGTTTCCTAAATGACATATGACTGCACTTGTATCTTTCCATGCATTGAGTGTCACATTTTCATTTCTTACCCATTCATATGGCATAATCACCACTTAGCAAAATGAATTTGAACTTTAAATAAGTAATTATCATATGCTATGAAGATTCGTAACAAGCTAAGCATCGTAATTGTCATATAATGATGAATGAGCTAAGCATGAATAATCACATGCATGTACCTTCTTTTTCAAACACTTAGACATTTCACATTTTTATTTATCAAAATTTTTGGCAGCCTCCCAATGTCATCCCCGCATATGGGGGTTTGAGACTAGGTCTTCCCACCACGCCAAGAAAGGCGTGTATGGTAGGTGTCGTTAGACCCACCAATTTTATTTACCCGAAAGGCATGTATGGGTTAGATATCATAACATTTCCCCACCATGTTGGAGAAACATGAGTAGTACTTATAATAGATTTAAAACTGCATTTGCATATAGACATGCTTAAACATTGCAAGAAAAGAAATCTTTCTTCTTCTCTTCTTTTTTTTTATCAAAATTTGACCTCTCCGTCACTCACATAGGGGTTGCCATGAGAGACAGCCACATCAAGAAAGTGTATGGGTGGATGTCATGAGACACCACGAAATTTTGTTTGCCCACCAAGAAAGGCGTGTATAGCATCATATTTCCTACCATGTTGGAGAAATATGAGTAGGTACTTAGTAATAAATTTAAAGCTTGCATTTGCATATAGACATGCTTAAATATTGCAAGAAAAGAAATCAAAAAACAAACTTTGCTTGAATCCTCATCTTCATATTAAGATAATATGTAATAAAATGAGCTCTCCAACAAATAATTTCCTTAGCTTTCTTCTTCTTCTTTTTTTATCAAAATTTACAATAATAACCTCTGTCACCCATATATGGGGTTGCCATGAGATGGTCACCATGCCAAAGGTATGTATGGGTGGATGTCATGAGACCCAAAAATTTTATTTAGCAGAAAAGCATGTATGGGTTAGCATATCATAGTGAATTTCCCTGTTAATAAGATATCAAATGATAGAAATAAGCAAGTATGCAAGTAGATATTAAACTCAAAAGCTAATCATTCTTTTCTTCCTTTCACAAGGTTTTCCATAATGTATCATTAAGAATTGATTTAAGCAAGGCAACAAGAATGAAACCCATAGGAAATAGCAAGTAGCATGATAAAACCCCCTCTTTTTAATTTCAAATTTCATTTTCAGATTTCATTCTACTCATGTGCAAGAGACAAAACAAATGAAATCCATAGGAGATAGCAAGTAGTATAGCAAAAACCCCCCTTTCTATATAATTTCAGATTTCACTTTTTAGATTTCATTCTACTCATGTGCAAGAGATAAAATAAATGAAATTCATAGGAGATAGCAAGTAGCATGGCAAAAACTCCTTTTTTTAATTTCAGATTTCACTTTTCAGATTTCATTCTACTCATGTGCAAGTGATAAAATAAACGAAACCCACAGGAAACAGTAAGCAACATAGCATTATATCTATTAAATAGCAAAATGATTCATTTCCCCTTAGATAAAAACAATTTCAGAAAGTCTTATGCTCATTAGAGAACAAACTAATTGATTTTCCCTTAGGTAAAGATAATTTTCAGCATGCTTCATACTCATTAGGCAGCAAATTAATTGACTTCTTCTTAGATTAAAACAAACTTCTGCATGTCTCACTTCTTTTGGATAGCAAACTGATGTAATTTTTCCTAAGATACAAAAATTTCAGCATGTATCATACCTATCAAATGGCAAAATGATTCAACTTCAATTAGATAAAAGAAATTTCAACAAGCTAAGCCTTTAGGGATAAGAAATATTTGCATAAATTTCATTTTTACCATATCCAGAAATTTTTCAGCAAAGGAAACACATAGGTGTCCATGAAAAACAGCAAACAACACAATATTTGGGCCATACATCATCCCAAATTATTTTCAGTAAGCTAAGCATCACAAAATCCGTGAATAATAGCAATAAGAATGAGATTTGGGTCATACATCATCTTAAATCCCTAAAGGAAACTTTTAGCATAATCCCAAGCATAAGATATAGCATTTTTAACAAAACCCTAATTCTCGAAAGCACCTCAATGCATAAAAATAAATTTAGGATTAGAAATAGCGGTGGGAAATTTTAATTGGATGAGTTGGGCGGCCGATTTAGATTAGGGATTAAGAGATTAAGAGGGATTAGGCAGCCGCTAATTAATCTAATTGCAAATTAATATCATTTCACATTAAATTTTATGAATTTACTTTATGCAATAAACCCTAATAATATGGGTGTTAATTTTAGTTGTTTCTGTTGTGCTGAACGAAACGGCGTGATCAATTTTGTGATCTGAGTTCGTTTAAGCAATGTCGACGACGGTTAAAGTGAAATTAGGTTTAAATCATGCGACGTCGCGCTCAAATTGTTCGATGTTCGCGCATACTTTGCCGAATCGACCGCGGAAGGCGTCGTTTGATAGGTTTCGACGTTTCGACGATGACAGCAAGATTAATTTCACAAATGGAGGTCATTTAGACATCGACGAGGCTTCTCGACTTCGATATGCGTGTAATTTTATTAAAAATTAATTTTCATTATTTAATTGGTCATTAATTGATTCAATATTTTTATTCAATTAATTTCGATATTTTAGGCGCATTACGCAGTTGAATTTTCAAATCGAAGCGAATTTAATCGATTTCGATCGCGATTAGGGTGGTTTTAACCTCTACTTTATTTATTTAATTACAAATGGCACATAGTTATAGGTCAACAGGTGTATGTTAGAAAGCCTGATAATGAAAATCCCAAAATTAGGTGACAACAGCGGTGCAGCGGTATTTGGGCTGTAACGGTTGTTGGTGGTAGTCGACGATAGTGAATGATGGTTGTCGATGATGATAATCCCCTGTCAATTGGTAGCGGTAGCGATGGTGACCGATGACTGGGCGGACTAACAATAGTTTCCGGTGGTTGGCGCGAGACCGGACGCGGTGGTCACGGCATTCCGGCACGATGACCGGCGGCGATGGTGGACGGTAGCGACGACCGGTGGTGATCAGCGGTGGTGGTCGGAGACAGTGATAGGCTGCGGTGAGCAATAGCGGTGGTCGACGGCCTTTCGAGTTTAGCTTAAATTTCGGTCTCCATCATTTTAGCTTAAATTTCGGGTTTAAGAAATCTCGGACTTGGCCAGATTGACGAATTCTTGTTATTCAGATACTACTCATTCCGTAGACGCGTTCTCCGACGGCCTCCAAGTAGTCATTCACCTACTAAAATATGTATTTTCAAGCTTTATAAAGAAAAGATGTTATTCATCCTGAGGTGGATCTTATTGGCGGCATTTTTGGTTCAAAAAGTATTTTGAAGGATATTTGTCTAAATATAAATATAATAAGGATATTAGTTCAAATATTTGATTTATGAGACATATAAAGTCAAAAAAAATTTTATTAAATCCTTCCTAGGTGAAATCCTACTTGTAGTCAAGCAACCTTTACTTAGGCGATGATAATGCTTGGAAATTCACCATGGAAGTAGGGGTGTAACAAGCGAGCTTGAGCAGAACTCTTGTTGTTCTACTCGTTTGAAATTTGTTTTGTTCGTATTCCGCTTATTTATATATCGAGCTTGAAATATTTGTTCGTGTAATAGGTAGAACAGTGATTCCGCGAGCAACGAGTTTTTTTGACGCATTAATGAGGTAGGATCAACCAGCCATCAGATAACAAAAATTTTAACCACTAAGTTATGCTTTATGATATGTGTGTGTTCAGATGTATATAATAATAATAATAATAATAATAATAATAATACTAATAAATAATAATAAATAAATAAAAATAATAGTAATAAAATAATAATAGTAATAATAGTACTAAATAATAATAATAATATAATATAATATAATATAATATAATATAATTTTTATTTCGAGCTAAATCGAAATAATCAACAAATGATTGTTCATGTTTGGCTCGCTTTATATATCGAAATTGAAATGTTCCTGCTCGCTGTTAACTAACTTCGAACACGTGCTACATAACGAGAATACAAAGTCGCTCAAAACAAGCTTTTTTTTACCTACATGGAAGATGATTTTTCCGCACAAAGAAAAGGTGGGATTCCTTTGATGGCATGTTGGAAATCAAAATGCTTCTTGCATACCATTGTGTATAATTGTTTGAATTAGAATCATTTTTTTAAATAGATGAGATTTGTGGCTTTGTGAGTCGAATTATAAAATTAAGTTGGAGCTTGAGCTCAAACTCACCAATTATGCTCAAGTAGGGTGACTTGAACATGACTCTATCTAGCTCAAACTCAATTAATTATAAAATTTTGATTCATTTTTTTTCTTTTGTCGTTGATGGTTCAGTCATTTTAATTCTTCTCTTATGTTTTTTTTTTTTGTTTGAGGTATAGTTTTGGAAATTATCATGTTCTTTACTTCTTTAGGTTCAAGATTTTTGTGTTTTCTTTTGCCTTGAATGGTTGTCTTATTTTTGGAGGCTTTGAATGAAACTCTGATCAAGCTCATATACTCACAAGAGTGTATGTTGTACTTGTTTTGTATTGTATGAGGTGTTTTATAAGTTCTTTTGGGTATTTAATAGTTATTTTGTAATTCATAGCTTTTAGTGCCAACCACTCTATGTAGATGATGCCTTAATATGTGGAAGAGATGTTATTAGTTGTTACTTTCTTACATGCATACCAATGAATTTTTATTTATGTATATAGCCTTTAATGTATTAAAGGATACATGTCATGGTTTTTGAACAAGTTTTATGCTGGATGCCCACTATCTAATGCAACTCTCCACTATCTTGATCTTATAAGCATTTACAGACTTCTATTGGAATTCCTATTTTGATGGTTGGTTAAGGTACTGATGTGAACTCAGGAATAGGCATCATTAAAGAATAAAACAATTTATAATAAATCAAAGTGACTTTCAAAATAATTTTGTTTAGTTTAAAGTTTGATTTAATTTTGAAAGGGTGAGATGAGTTTTTTGTTCCTAACTCTTTCTCACATGTGTTCTGTATTTTTGTTTAATTTTTAGATAATTAAATCAATTTTTAAGTGCTGATTAGGTTAAGGTATGCATTAAGTGGCTTAATTAACTCTTACCTACACCACCTTAAAAAATTAACTAAGTAATTATTAGCTAATGAGATGATATAAAACCCACAAAGTATTTAGATTTGCAATGCACCTAATAATGAAAAGGCCTAATGTGATTTGACTCACAATTAAAAATTAATTAAGCTAAGAGGTTTTAGTTTAAGTACTTTTAAAACACTCTTTCATACTTATGAAAGGAGTTTTAATTTCCTTAATTAAACTTAGGTTATTAAACACCTAAGCATCTACTCAAGGTATATTAATTAAGTTTTGAAATTTTTTAGAATTTTTAAAAATTATTTAAAGGGGTAATTAATGAATTAACCCTTAATTAAGAGGGCATTAAGGAAAGAAAAGGGGGGTTTAGGGAATAACTTAGGGGAAATGCCTCAAAAATTATTGCATAAAACTCCTACTCACTGGATCTTACCTTAATCAAATTTAATCATATAATAAATTCACTAATTACCTTTAATCAATTACATGAAGGGATAATTAAGAAATGAGCTAGCAATTTTCCTAATTAATTCCTCAATAAATCCCAAAAAAATTAGGGGAGGCAGAAGTCATCCCTTAAAATGAACCCTAGAAATTTGAGATCAATTGGTGACTTAATTAGAGAGTAATTAACTAATTAACATTCCCAAAGAAACCTAAATTCAGAGAAAAGGAGAATTCAAAATCCATTGAAAATATTTTTAAAATATTCTAGATGAAATTATCCATCCATAGCATTTTTCCCAATATTTTTTTGATTTTTCTTGAAGGAGTTATGATTTTTTGAAGTTATTTGAATTAATTAGGAATTAATAATAATCCCTAACTAATCCCTGGCTAATATCGGCTCACGACCCGACACATGGCGATGGCGGTCAACGCGCTTTACACGCGTCGCGTGGTGAGCCTTTTACTTAAGTTGCAAATCTGAGGGACGACGATGATGATGTGCGATTTTATCAACCGGACGAGACCTACCGAGGATAGACCCGCAGCTTTTAAAGGAGAATTAATTTCTGTTTAATCTCGCCGTCCATCTAAAATGCGCGATGGATACCGAGTGAAGTTTTCCAAGGATGAGGACTATGCGGCCAATCCAACGATGGATTTCACATGCAATGACAATTCCTTTCACAAAGGACCAACATCTATCAATCTAAGTGATCGGAAAATCACTAATCTCACTGGAGGTGATCACCGGCACTCGGGATCGATGAGGTAGCTTAGTCCAGTGGAGAAGAAGCCCTGTTGAAGTTCTGGTCTTGAGGTTAGATGAATGGTTGGCAGGAGTAATGCTAACTCCCATGTGCATCCAATTGAGCTTTAGGCGGAGTTTGAAAATTGAATGTTTTACTATGGGGTTTTGGTCCATGGGCCAAATGGGTTAACCCAAACCCATTAGGTTGGGTGCACCACTCTTCATTAGGTCGCCTTGAGCTATTAGGAAAGCATCAAGTGAATAAGAAGAGGGTATGACCAAATTACCCATGGATTAAGCCAAAATTTGTTCTATGGCCTATGGGTAGAATGGTCATTTTGCTGATTTTTCAATTTGGATATGTTTGGTATGTTAAGAAAATAGGTTGGGCCAAATTTCAATGGATTTAGAATATATTTAATAGGGTTTGGTTGATCCATTTAGGTTAAAATGAGTAAAGTTGGGTCAAACTAAGGGTTGGGTCAAGTTCATATGACAATTTGAAATATTTTAGTGCCTTTGGTTTGGTTCAATTTGGATTAGATTTAGTTTTGGCTCATATGACTCATTTAGGTCAAATGGATTCATTTGACCTATTTGGGTTAGGTCAAGGGTAGGTTTAGATTTGGTTAGACATATGGAGGGGATTGATATCTTTATTTCCAATCAATTTAGGTTAGGTTCAATTTTGGCTCAACATGATCTCTAGGTCATGTAGTCTAAGGTCAATTGGGCTAGTTGGGTCTAGTTGGACAATTGATGCTTTGGTTAAGTTCCACAAGTGATTTGGGATAACTTGACATGGTTTCAATCAATTTGGATTTTGATTATGTTAGTTTTATTTTAGGTTATGTTGACTTGGTCAACCCTGATTTGACCCCATTTGATTGATTGATCATCCCATGATGATTATTGATCATGATGAAAGGGAAATATGAGTTTGGTTCAACCCAATTTGGTTAAGATCAAAAGATGGCTCATAAGGGTTTTTTAGGTCACTTTGAGTCAAGTGAGCCTAAGTGGGTCAAATGGCTTGGTCAAAGCTAAATTTGAAGTTTATTGATCTTGTATATGGATTTATGATTGAAATATAAATCTATTTACAAGTGGTTTGAAGTCAAATGGATTTTAATCCATTTAAAAATTTCATATTCAAAGGAAGAATATGAAAGAGTTTTGAGTTTGATTTTTTATTTAGGTTTTGATTGTTTGATTGAGATTTAGATTATATATGAACTCATGATTGTATGTTTGATTTAACCATTAGAGAAAATCAAGAGTTTGGCTTGATTTGAGAATGATTTGGCAAAGTTCAAGATTTTGACTTAAAAGGCTTATATTTGATTTGGAGTTCGATTTGATTTTGATATTTGGTGTTTATTTGATTGTTTGAATTTATATTTCATTTATATATGTGAATATAAATGAGAATATAAATTGACCATGAGAAAATTTCAAAAATTTGAAAGAGTTTACTCATGATTTAGGTTAAATCGATTAAAGGGAATTTAAAGGATTTAATAGAATTTTTAATTTGAAATTTAATTTTTGGATTAGATTGGATTGATTTATATTTATATTTCATTTATATATGAGAACATAAATAAGAATATAAATTGATTTTGAGAAAATCCCATGAGTTTGAATTGATTTGATCAAAGTTTAAACCTATTAATAAAAAAATTAATGAATTTAAGGGAATTTTAAGTATTTTTAATTTGAAATTTAATTTTGAGGTTAGATTTGATTGAGTTATATTTATATTTGATTTATATATGAAAATACAAATGAGAATAAAAATAAATTTTGAAAAAATCTCATGAGTGGGTGATTTGATCAAGATTTAGAGTTGATTTTGGCTAAATCCTTTAATAGAAAATTAAAGTGGCTTAAGAAAATTTTTATGAATTGATTTGGAATTTTGAGTTTTATTTGATGAGTTTGAATTTATATTTCATTTATATATGGTAATATAAATGAGAATATAAATGGATCATGAGAAAATCTCAAAATTTGAGTTTAGATCACAATTTTGGCTAAGTTCTTAAGAAAGGGTTAAGGGCTTAGGAAATTTGAACTTAGGAATTTTTGATGGATTTTGATCATGGTTTTTAATCATAGAATTGAATCATGGATTTCAATCATGGAATTGATTTGAGTTTGAGAAAATCAAATAGATTTGATTTGGAGTTTGTCTTAAAGATGGAAAATGAGGAATTGTTTAAGCTAAAGGGTAGGAGATTTTCCTAACACTACTAAGACATAACCTATTCATATGGCTAACTCATCTAAGTCTTCTAGGACTAGGTGAGAGTGTACACCTAATCACTAGATGTGTCTTAAGACTAAAGAACTCTTAAAGTCTAAGAGAAGTCCTATACCTAAGATGAAGGTATTGAGAGCTCATTTGAAAAATGAGGTCAACAATACTAGAGTTGTTACTTGTATCCAAATACAAGGAGGATTGACAATATTTACCTATTTCAATTAAATTACATTAAGGACCAGCTTTAAGCCCTTTTCTTTTTTACTTTAGTTATGGATGTTCTTACTAGGCATTTACAGGAAGATGTACGTTGGTGTATGGTTTTTGTTGATGACATTCTTCTCGTTGATAAGACTAGAGAGGGAGTCCAAGAGAAACTTGAATTATGGAGGTCAATCTTAGAGTCTAAAGGTTTTCGTTTAAGTAGATCTAAAATGGAATATATGAAGTGTAATATCAGTTGTATAAATTCTAATGATAGTGTTGTCACATTGGGTGAATAAGTCATTAAAAGAGTGAGTGATTTAGATTTTCCTTAAAGAAGTGAGGAAGGCCTAAAAGACTTGTTAGATAAAAAAATGACCTTAGTATATTTGAATTAAATGAGAATTTGACACATAATAGGACATAATGGTGAAGGATTTATGTAGAACATAGGGGTAAAGCTTGTTATTGTTGTTGTTATCAGTATATATATATTGCAAGTTTCATCATTATCTTATAAAATTTTCTGAAGTAGAAATGATATCTTTCTATCACACAACAGGCCTGGTGCATTCCTCCAATTCAACTATCCAACTTGAATTCTACTAATAATGGCTACATCTATTTTATATTCACTTTGAACAATAGACCCATTATCACAATACTAAATCTTCAGCTATTAAAATTATACTCTATTTATTCAATGAGATCTACTCAAAAAATAAAACCTTTAGACCAAAGTCTTGGTTAGAATGTATAAAAATTGATCTGATTTTGTTAGAATTAAATGAGAATATGTTATCTAATAAGACAATGGAGAAAAGGTTCCTTGTAGCTAACTCCATATTATAAGATAAAGGCTTGTTGTTGTTGTTATTATATTTATATATATATATATATATATATATATATATATATATATATATATATATATATATATATATATATATATATATATATATATATGAGAATGATTATGAATGGATGGCGCCTGCCTCTAGAGTAATCATTTCATAAGTCACTGCTAGAATCGTCTGGTGGGCCTGCTTTTTGATGAAATAAAGGTGAATCTAGTTCTTCGATTCCCCATTTCCTTCTCAACTATTCATATCTTTAATAAAACAAGTTATATGGTTTCTTGGTTATTTTGTATACACAAGCTGTAAAATTCATATGCTACCACAAGGTGATGGATACCTTGACTCTATAAAATTCATATGCCCAATGTAATCCATCATGGAAGGCGATCCTATGCCGGATCTTTCTCCGGAGATCCTAATGTTTCTCTTGTTATGTCGCCAGAGCAGCTTGGATGGCCCGCTCAACTACGGGAAACCGCTGCATATGTGCTTCAGATCAAGTGTGTGGATCTGCTTTGTCATGGAAATAGGGCGAACCTGAGCGTTCAATTCTCTTGTTCACTTTTTTACAAACGGGTTTTCCAGCGCTCTAAGTGAATGCTTGAGTAGTTCTAAGCTCCTATATTGTCAAACTTTGCAGGGATATAGGGTTGTTTGAGATGACTTGAGCATGATTTAATCCTTAGTAGGATTTAATTTAAATCCCTAAGGGATGTTTGGTTGCAGAATTTGAGCAGGATTTAAGTTGGATTTAACTTAAATTCAACTAAACGGTATTTTTGGAGAAGTTAAATCCTGTGCTTTGGTAATCCCGTTAAAACCGCTTTTGCAAGTTAAACTGGATTTACTAAATCCTGTTGGTAGAATTTATGTGATTTAGAAGCAAGCGTGAAGTAGGTGGGAGGAAAGACGAGGATTACCTTTGTGATTTCTCCATTGCCTTTTCAAGCAGCAACGAAATAGAAGGGGTACAAAGACTAGGGTTTTGAACGCTGAAATCTCGTTAATTCCTTCTCTTTTCTAGTTTATTATTTTTCTATTAATTTATTTTTAGTTAAATTTTAAATTATTTAGATAATGATTAATTAATATATCATTTTATATTAATTATAATTTTTCTATCTTCAAGGAAGCAATTAAATGAGCCCATAAAATGGATGGTTTCTTGCAAAAAAATTTCTTTTGCCCACAAAATCTGTGAAGTGGGTTTTTACAGTGTATGTTTGATTTAAACCCAATACTTTGTTAATAATTTTCAAGTAGGATTCAAATGATTGTCTAGGTTAATTGTTCTCCCTTGTTACTGAATTCTTATGCTGATACATCTCAAGGTGATGGATGCTAACATAGAATGCTCCTCTCCAATGAAAGCTCCTATAGTTTAAGGTTCTACTGTGATTTGGTTGCAAATTACTTTGTTGATTCGACAACAAAAATTTTGAAAGGGAAGCTAAAATGCAGTAGCAGTGAGAACGCTGCAATTAGACTGTTGACGCATATATATGCTGACTTCAAACTAAGTTGATTTTATATAGCAACAACATTTCAGCTCAGTAGTTGGATTTTCAAAGCAATATTTATTGTTTTAGCATTCGCAACTTCAAAAAAATAGTTTTTTTTCTAGCAATTTAGGCGTCTTTTGGGATCACTTTTGATTTTTATGTTCTATTTTATTTTTATATTATTTTGTGTTTATTTTGGTTCAAAAAAAATTGCTCGGTATCTTAAAAAAAATTTCCTTATTTTTATTTGGTGGTGGCTGCTAAGGTATTTAACCTGGTAAGCTATTTTTGTAGTGGTGCCGGAGCAGTTCAGATCGCCTGTGTTGTGCGAAACTGATGTGTCTGCGTAACAGTTCTGCTCCATTTTGTTGCCTCCCTTGTTTGTCAAACAGGTTTTCCAGTGGGCTGTATAAATACTAGAGTATTCTTCATTTCACAAAAGAAATCAAATCTCGAAGTCCTTAGTTCAAGGCATACTTAGAGTGGTTCTACAGCTAATGATCAAGTTGGATTTCTTTTAACTGTTCTTTAGAGATATTAATGCTCTGTTATTTTCTGTAATGGTAGGGATCAGCTTGGATGGCCTGTGCATTTGTGGGCAACCGCTGCTTCTGTGTTGTGCTGAATACTGAATGGGCGAACCATTTTCAGGATGGAACTGAGGCGAATCTATGCCTTCAACCACACACTGCCATACTGTTTTGTTTGATACTCCCTATTTTCTCCCCTTATTTTTGAAATGCTTTCTCTTAATTGATGAAAAGAAATGAAATGAAGTTGAAAGGGGGATTTACATGCATAACACTTAATTTTTTTGTATTTTACGTATAGAATATAAATTTATATATTTATTTTATTGTGAAATAACATTTGAGCATTTTAGCATGAAGATAATGTTGGCCACATTTCTACATGTGGAAATGTGTAGAGATCAAAGAATTTTTTGGCTTACAAGTCTTTAATGTTATTTTAAAGACAAAGATGTTAGATGAGTGAAGAAAAGATTTTTGCCTATATTTAAGAATAAATGATGCATATATAAGGAGGATTAACAAAATATTTTTTTATTTCAGTTGGATTATATCAAGGCTCAGCTTGAAGCTCTTATCATTTTGCTCTAGTTATGAATGTTCTTACTAGGCATTTGCAGGAAGATGTACATTGGTGTATGCTTTTTGTTGATGACATTTTTCTTGTTGATAAGACTAGAGAGGGAGTCCAAGAGAAACTTGAATTATAGATGTCAATCTTAGAGTCTAAAGGTTTTCATTTAAGTAGATCTAAAATTGAATATGAGTGTAGTTTTAGTTGAAGTAATGTTGTGATATTGGGTGAACAAGTCATTAAAAGAGTGAGTTATATATGTAGGCTCATTGTTCAAAATGATGGTGAAATAGATGGATGTTATTATTAGAATTTAAGTTGAATGGTTGAAGTGGAGGAATGCATCCGCATATTGTAGTGTTTATTTTGAGATGATACCAATGAGATCTGTACTTATCAGTGATGAAGTATTTAAAATTGAATGATGCACTATCTCGAAAGATAAAATCACCACTCTATAATAACAATCACCTAATAAGATAAGGCAAATCTTGAAATACCGTAGATCTTCCCTTTTACAAAAGTAACGTGTGATTTATTTTAAGTTGGATTCGTTAAATCACTCATGTATCCTCCCTAACGTAGGATTCTATCCAAATTCATTTAATTCTTCTACATCACATGCACTTAACTCCTCCCTAACATTTGCATTGAATTGAGCTGATTATATGGCGGCAAGAGAGGACTTTGGAGCAAAAATTCAAAGTTCTCAATCAATTAATCATCCATCCCAACCACTTCAAGCAAGTTGATATTCAATTTGGAGAAAATAAAATTCAAAAAACAATAGATTTTCATCCATTATAAAAGGAGGGAGAAATGAGGCTTTAGACCTCTTGCTCCTACCATCATTCAACACTCAGAAGCTCTCCAAAACTAAAAAAAAAAGTATTCATCCTCAACCTCTTTGAGCTATTCTTGAGCTCAAAAACACAAATAATTATTTTTTTGGTGAGGCGACCGTAGACATCAGAGAAGACGACGTTCTGAAGAGAGGTGAATGTTAAAAGTCATTTCAAAGCTTTTACAGGAGTTCGCCGATCTTCACCGAAAACTATCCCCATGAGTTAAATTTCGCCAAACTTTAGCCGACTTTAGGATTTCTCGTATTTTGTGTTAATTTTCTTGTGATTTTAAGAATTTTCTTTAAATAATCTCGCATTTTTACTTTAAATTATCTTAATTAGAAAATAAAATTTTTTTGGTGTGAATCGACGTAAAAATGGGTCAATTTGGACAAGTTTTCACTTAAAAAACTCAATTTTCGTTTAAAAAAAAACTTAATTTTACTTTTCACCACTGATGGGGTTATAGCCATTGGGTGGTAAAGATCGGTCAACGGTCTGGAAAGCGACCTGTTGTTCACTCTAGATCGTCCGATCTCTGGATGGTCCAGAATCGATCAGATTCTGACGCTCGATGCGACCGATCAGCCCAATGCTCGACGACGCTCAGATCGACGATCACGCGACCGCCTCGATCATCACGCGATCTAATTTAGACCGTCCAATAGCTGACGTCCATGCCGCGCAGATTTTTTTATTTAAAAAATAAATTTAATAATCTGAAATTTCAAAAATTTATAGAAAATAAAATTCTTAATAAAAAATTGCAAACAATAGCTCCTTAGATTCGTTTTTTCTGGAGAAATCTAACAAATTCAAAATTCTCCAATTTTACTGAGTATTTTGAGCTTAATTTGAGTTTTAGTGAAAATCAAATTGTATTAATTAAATCAAAAGTTTATGTCAGATTAAGTTGAAATTTGTAGTGATTGAAATTAAAGTTTAAATACACCTATCATAAAAATTTCAATTGAAAATAAATTATGGATTGAGAGAAATTAAATTTTGAAGTTCAGATTGTCTATTTTAATAAAATAAATCAAATAAAAATTCAAAAATTTACAAAAATATTCAAAATGGTTTAAATCACTTCAATTGACACCATGGACTCTTAAAAAAATAATGTGATTTTATGAATCCTAATGAACCCCAAACAAATACTTAAGAGTAGAATTTAATCAATTAAAGAGTTAATTAAAATATAATCTAAAAACAATTTAAATATTAAATCAAAATCAGAAATAAAATAACACTTAAGCAATTATTAATCAAACCTCAAATCAGAATAATATCATCCTTAGAAAAAATTAAATTAAATATGATTTAACCTATTTAAGTTAATAAAATTCAAATAAATGATTAAATCTTAAATCAAACTTAAAATTAAACAAATTTAAGAAATTTTAATATCGGTCAAATCAATATAACTAAACTTACACTAAACCTGAAATCTTAATCATGTGATACTCCGTAATGAGTATAAATAAATTGAAATTAATTAATCATTAAATAAACTAAAAAAGTCAAATTGATTAATAAACTAATTTAACATAATCATTTAATACTTATCGAATTAAACCAAATAAAATTAAAATAAACTTAATTAACAAATGATTAAATCACATCCATTTGAAATAAAATAATTAATCATTAAATATTTTAACTTAATAATTAAATCAAATATGTTAATGAAATCAAATAAACATAATAAGTGAATCAAATCAATAAAACTCTAATCATAAATAATCAAACTTAATTGAAATGAAATAAACAATTAATTCATTTAATACTAATAATGAAAATAACAATAATCTTTTAATCAAATCAAATTTAAGTAAAACATTTAATTAAATCAAATCATTCATATGTGAGAAATTAAGTCATTAATCTCTAATTAAATACATTCTTAATTAATTTGATAATTTAAAATTTTAATTATCTTTAATCAAACTTGATTAATCAAACATCTAATTAATGCAAACTTAATAAATTAATCCATCATCTTAATTAATCAAATTAATTTAAATAAATATCATTAAAGTTAACTCTAAAATTAAGCTTAAATCAAATCCCTAATTAAATTTAATAATCACACCCCTCAAGTAAACTAATTAAGTTAATCAAACTAATCATATTAAACTTAAGCTTAATCAAACATAATTAAGATGCAATTAAATACTAATCAAAATCTAAATTAATCCTAAATTATTAAGTCATTAATCTCTAATTAAATAAATTTTAAATTAATCTAATAATTTAAAATTTTAATTACCCTTAATCAAACTTAATCAATCAAACATCTAATTAATGCAAACTTAATAAATTAATTCATCATATTAATAAATCAAATTAATTTTATAAATTATATTAAAATTAATTCAAATCAAACACTTAATTAATCTATTAATTAATTTAATCACACTTATGGAATGATCCGTATATTGAAACCATGGGATGATTGTGGTCTGAGCTCCATACTCTCTATAAATTCATGAGTAATGCTTCACCCTTTAGGGATAACTCATTAACTTAAGGGTCGATTTGTTGTTGTAATATTTTTGATAATTTTGAGAAATGTTATGGGGAGAATCAATTTTTAGAAAAAATTTATTTGAGTGTGTTAGCCATTTTGTCGAAAGTGAAAAAAAGGGATTTACATACATGCTATTGAATTTATATATATATTATCTAAATGGGCTTTTACATACACAATTGTTTGGTTTGCTGCATTCAAATTGTTATATATTTTGTGACTGTATTTGGATTATTCTCTTCTTCAAATCAAATGAATTCTATTTATTCACCGACGCTTATTTTTTGCAAATGTCTGTTCTCGCTTGTACTTTGAGTTTGTAACCGAAAAGTGGATACTTCAATCACAATTTATCAGAGGCTGGCATCCGCCATGACTTTCATTGGTTTTTTTTCATCCGGTGATGGTTGGTAAACAAGAAAATGTAGAGTGCAGTACGATTTTGGTTCAAAAAGTATTTGGAAGGTGATTTGTCGAAACTAGAAAAAGGAAGATTTTGATACATTTCTCACAATTTTTTTTGGATTTAAATATTTAACATCTAAAGTTTGATATTTACAAATTTTAGAAGGATATTTGTTCAATTATGTGATTTATGAGGCATATCAAATTGAATTTCTTCTTATTAAATCCTACCGATGATAATGATTGAAAATGAGGATGAAGTATTTTCTTCTTCCTCAAATTCTTTTTCAGAATCAGAGGATGTAAGAAGAATCTTCATTAGGGTTTGTTTTAACCCTTCGTCAATCAAGTTCACTTAATTTCTTCGACCGCATATTCAGTAATGACGACGGCCACATTTATAGCATTTTATTTATCTTATCTCTTTGATCTTTGAATCAGAGGGGCGAGACTGTTTAGATTTATGCATGAATTTCTCACGTTTATGTTTATGAAATTTTTCACACTTAGGAAAAACAACCTTTTTTATTTTTATCATATGTTTGGAAGGTAACGGACGTACATGAGGATCACAGTTGAACTGATCACAGAATTCTCCAAGCTGTTTTCGCTCAAGCAGTCGTTCTCTTTTCATTTGATCTTTTAATTTAAGATCAGAGAAAATAACTAATCCTTTTTTAACACAAGCAAAAATAAGGTTTTCATATGTAAGAGTTTCATATGGAATTGTTCCATCGTAAAGACGGAGAGTAGCTTTGGCCTTTTCAGCAAAAAGGTTGGGAAGGCTTTCAATAAATTTTTGTTTCCAATGAAGGTTATTGGCATCATAAAGCGTCATAATGCGTGCCAGAAAAATATCCTTATACCATCGAAAATGGATTAAGGATGGACATTTTAATTTTTGGAGTAAGGAGTGACTTTTTTCTCCTTGATCTCCAATGGATCCAGCAAAATGATCTACAATTGTTTGAAGAAGATTATAGACCGAATTTTCATTAGATTTTTGTTATTCTTTTGGAAGATCCTTAGTACTTAAGTCAATTTCGCTAAGGAGGTCTTCCTTTGAGGAACAGTGAGAAAATTATCCCACCATCCTTTCAGAGTTCCAGAATCCTAAAATGATGGCTCGAGTGACAATATGTGGTTTCGCTTGATGTCTAGATTGAATAGCAAGAATAACATAAGCATTGAAAGGTATGAATGATTTGATGTTCAAAATCCATTAATATTTCATTCATACAAAGAATCTCCATCATAGAATTTCTACAAAAATGAGTATCTTTCAAATAATAAATCGAGGTGTTGGTTTTTTATAATAATATTTTTTTCAAATTTTTCTTGGGATAAGAAAGTTTTTGGATATCAAAAGGAGGATGTTAATCTTATAATTCTTGAAAAGGAGCTTGAACTTTTTTAACATTACTTTGTCGATTTATTCGTAATCGATTTGAGGATTTGTTTGAATCTTCATCTGATTGACTGATATTTTCCAGAGCTCCAATATATTTTTCTCTTAAATTTAGAATCAAATTCTGAATGTCTTCAGAAGTGGGTCCTAATTTTAGAGATAATTCAGGAGGTGGTTGAATAGAAGGTTTTAAAAAAGGATTTGAACTAGTAGAAGCTTTCTCTGAAGCTTTGCTAGTTGGGGCTACCTAAGATATCATCGATCAATTTTAGACTAGGCTAGATGATCGAATTATATGAAATATACTATTACTATAATTAAGTTTAATTATAGTAATAAATTCTTAGAATTTGTGGATTGAAACTTATTTTTCAAGCGCTAATTTAGGTTTATCATCCACCATTTTTGCAACTGATGGAGGATAAGATGCTTCAATAATTTTTCTTTGCTCAGTTTTCCATTTTTTAGTAGACAAAGTAGCAACTTGAGCGGATTGAGCATAGTAACTGCGAAACCAAGCGACGAAAGGAATAGTTGCTTTGGCTTGACTATTTCTTTCTCATTTCAAATATAAATCATTTATTTCGAGATGTTGGTTTTCAGAAGTAAAACTTCTATACCAAGTACAAAAATTATCATACTTTGGTTAAAATTATTCCTTCAGAACTACTTCTCTAGTCTTAGAACCTATTTTTTAGCTCATTAAGACTAAAGTTCATTTCAGATAGAGTAAGAGATTGATTTTCTCTCACTGGATGATAAATATAATTTCTGTTTAAGCGAAGTGCCTCGACAAATGGTTCGGGAGTTTGGGAACCATCAGATCTAGACTTTATTGAGGTTTCAGAAGGAATTGAAATCCTAGGAAGTGTAATAGATCGACGAGGGTTGAATCTGACTTCAACATCTCCATCGGGATTATCTCGATCATGTCTTGATTGATGGTTATTGTGACCAGATGATATGGTCCATGATTCTAAAAATACCACCTCATTCCATTTAATCACTCTATCAGTAGCAATGTGAGATGCTAATAGATTTGTTTCGATCAGAGTAATTCGTTTGGCTAATTGAACAATTTTTTGAACTCTAGGATTTAAAGAATTTAAAACTCAAAAATGGATTCTGAAAATTAGGGCAATAGTTTCAGAACCTGGGAGAAAATCATAATCATAAAGCTGTAAATGTAATTTTAAAGTTTCAAAAAGGTTTATATCATAAAGAGATAAACTTAAATTGGGAAAGGTGTTGAAGTAAACCGGCCCGTGGCAGAGGCTAGTCTCCACAACACTCATAAGAGATTGTGCCCAAAGGCATCTCACATCTCTGGGATGGCTAATATGAAGCATTTAATCCTTTGAGGGTTAAGAGCTTAAATGCTATCTGTATCATTCCAATATGAATATACTTGAAGTCTTGCATATATCTATGTAGATCTTCATGAGTCAGTAGGTAAATGGTTTTGTCCATTTGATCTACAATAATGGTTTGTTCTGCGATTTTCATCGAAGATTTTCCCTTAAAATCAAAAATTCTAAATTGATAAATGATAGTTTTATCAATTTTAGGAAGAGACCATCTATTCAGGTCTTCTGCATTCAAGGGAAACTCTGTTATTTCAAAGTTCTTGATTAAATTATTATTCCTTCTAATTGTTAGAATAGAAGTTACATCGAGAAGAAGGCGATGCCATAGAGGGAGAGAGGAAGAAAATGAAAGAGGTCTTTTATCTCAAAACACAAGGATTAAACCTAGTAACTTCCACCCATAACAAAGATTCCAAAATCAACAAAAAATAGGACTTACAACCCATATCCAGGATTTACGCCATTTATGACGGAGACTAATATACATGGAAGTTGGAACAGAGCAAGTTAATCCAGTAGTGTGTGAAGAGGAAGAAAACTTCTAACATCCTTCCCCCTGATATCCGTAGGGATTAAACTAACCTAGAATCTCCACCAACAAGATCCAAACAACCAACAAAAATATGACGACTTACAACCGATATCCGGTGTTAGAGGCAAATGCGACATGGGAAGTTGGAGCAGTATGTTAATCCGAGTAGGTGTGAAGAGGAAGAAAACTTCATCCTTAGGATCATTTCATGGCTCATCATATAAGTGATGATTGAAAGGTAAGAATAGTAAAACTTCAGAGAAAGCTCTACTAGTTCAAATCCTTTTGTAAAACCTTAATTCAACCTCCAAATTATCTAAAGTTAGGACCCTCTTCTGAAGACATTCAAAATTTGATTCTAAATTTAAGAGAAAAAATATGTGGATCTCGGAAGATATATCTCAATCGGATGAAGATTCAAAATCCTCAAAATCGATTTGAACAACGATAAGTAATGTTGAAAAGTTCAAGCTCTTTTCAAGAATTACAAGATTCACATCCTCCTCGATATCCAAAACATTCTTATCTAAGAAAAATTTGGAAAACATTATATAAAAACCAACACCTCGATTTATTATTTGAGAAAGATACTCATTTCATGAAATTCCATGATGGAGATTCTTTTGTATAAATGAAATATTGATGGATATTCGACATCAAATCATTCATACCCTTCATCTTATGTTTTTTGTATTTAATCAGACATCAAGTAGAA
Source organism: Cymbidium sinense (assembly GCA_021442155.1). NCBI lineage: Eukaryota > Viridiplantae > Streptophyta > Magnoliopsida > Asparagales > Orchidaceae > Cymbidium > Cymbidium sinense. The sequence continues at coordinate 170,818,129 of CM038215.1, forward strand.
ACCTCATATTCACTTTCGAGCCATCATTTTGATTTTGGAACTGAAGGAATGTGGGATAATTTTTTTTTAGGAAGAATCCTTAAATTGTACTAAGGATCTTCCAAAAGAATAGCAAAATCAATGAAAATTATTATAATTTTCTTCAAACAATTATAGATCATTTTAATGGATCCATTGGAGATCAAGGAGAAAAAACTCGCTCCTTACTTCAAAAATTAAGTTGTTCATCCTTAACCCATTTTCGATGGTATAAGGATATTTTCCTGACACACGTTATGACACTTTATGATGCCAATAGCCTTCATTGGAAACAAAAATTCATTGGAGGCATTCCCAACCTTTTTGTTGAAAAAGTCAAAGCTACTCTTCGTCTTTATGATGGAACAATTCCATATGAAACTCTTCCATATGGAAACCTTATTTCTGCATGTATTAAAACATGATTAGTTATTTTCTCTGATCTTAAATTAAAAGATCAAATAAAAGAGAATGACTACTTGAGTGAAAACAGCTTGGAGAATTCGTGATCCTTCAATTGTGATCTCGTGCGTTTACCTTACATAAGGAAAAATAAAAGGTTGTTTTTCTAAGCGTGAAAAATCTCATAAACATAAGCGTGAAATTCACACATAAATCTAAACACTCGTCCCTCGGTTCAGACCAAAGAGACAAGAGAAATAAAATGCTATAAATGTGGTTGTCAGGTCCACTAAGATATGCGGTCAAGAAGTTAATGAACTTGATTGTGAAGGGTTAAAACAAACCAATGAAGATTCTTCTTACATCCTCGATTGAAAAGAATCGAGAAAACACTTCATATCTTCATCGATTGATAGATCTTTTGCAAATCATTTGGGTTAAATATTATTAATATGTTTGGTCTTTATACGCTCACTCATAAGCAAAAAGATCAATTAATTAAACTTTTAACACAAGTTGAAGATTATTCAACTCGTGATAAAATCATTAATCTTCTTAATGATAAGAAGAAAGATAAGCTCGAAAAATTTGAGGTAAAGCCTTCTATATATTCCATGATTGAAGTATTTTGTAGGAGAGCTGATGCCAGTTCATCTTCTTCTTCAGTTTCTTTAACAGAATTAAAATCTAAATTAAAGAAACTAAAAATGGAAGTTCAACAAATGAAAGCTGAGCAAGATCTGATGAATGGACGTCTTATGGATCTTCAATTAAATCAAAAGACACCCAATTCATTTGAAAACGTAGAAGCCGATTCTACTCCAGAACTATGTTTCTTACAAAATATTCAAAAGATAATATACAAGAAATGGTATATTTCCATTAAATTAATTATAAATAAAGAATTTATTTTACCGAATTTAACTACTGTAGTTGATAGCGGAGTAGATTTAAATTATATACAAGAAGGGATAATTCCTTCTAAATATTTTGAAAAAAAGGTTAAAAGCTGACGGTGAGTCTTTGATTAAGTATAAATTATCATTTGTGGCCGTGTTTCAAGATAATATTTGGTATTCAAATGTCTTTTATTTTAGTCAAAATTTTGACACAACATTATTTTGGGAACTCTTTTCTTCTTAAAATAATTTATCACTAGAATTGATGATACTAAAATTAAATTTTCTTTGCATAAAGAAATCACATTCCTCTTTATCACCAATCTAAAGAAATTATCATAAATGAAATGAATAGACTTAATAATAAGTCTATGCATATAATTATTTACAAGAATAAATTACTACTTTAACAATTAAGCGACAAATTTCTTCCCCAAGTTAGAAAATTAATCATTATCAAAAGATTTCCAAAAGAAGTTTGTGGGGACAACCCAATTGCTCTGAAAGAAAGGTTCATTTAGTGGAACTCCTATACATTGATAATTTCAATGAAAGGGACATCCCCACTAAAGCTCATTCTTGTCGGATGAATGAGCATTATCTTACTCTATAAAGAATTGTGATTTATTAAAGAGAATAATTTCTACTCTGGAGGTATATGGCATTCTATGTAATGGGTCAGAAAAGAAAGAGGGACCGAGACTTGTAATAAATTACAAGCCTAAATAAAGTATTAAAATGCATTAGATATCATATTCTAATAAAGGGATTTATTAAATCATTTGCATAACTCAAAATATTTTTTTAAAATTTGATTTAAAATTTGGTTATTAGCATATCCAAATTAAAGATTGATCTATAAAGCTATTTATGTTCCTTTGGACATTACGAATGGAATGTAATGCCATTTTAAAAAATGCTTTAAATTTCAACATATTATGAATAATATATTTAAAATTATTTTAAATATATTCTTGTTTATATTGATGATGTTCTTATCTTTTCAAATACTATTGAAGAATATTTTAATAAAAATATTTAAATAGTTAATTTTAAAAATGGTTTAGTTATTTAGCCCAAAATTAGATTATTTCAAACTAAAGTAAGGTTTTTGGGTCATATAATTTCCAATGCTTTTATTATTCCAATTAATAGAAATTGAATTTGTAATAAATTTTATATTATTTTGAATAAAACCTTAAAGGTTCTTAGAGCTCTATTTATGTAGATTTTTTATCTGCACAAATGCCCACTCTTTGGATTGAAAAGACTCCACCACCATGGTCTGATATTCATATCATGGCGGCACATAAAATTAAAGAAAGGGTTAATAACCTTTCTTGTCTTAACCTTACTGATCCAGACAGTTTCAAAATTGTTAAAACTGACACCTCTGATCAAGGCTACGATGGTATTCTAAAACAATGAAAAAATTCAAAAGTTAAATTAGTTCGCTTTGTTTCGGGACGATGGAATTCCACTCAACAAAAATACTCTATTATTAAAAAAGAAATGCTTTCAGTCATCAAAAGCATCTCTAAATTTTAAGATGATTTATTAAATCAACACTTTCTTTTTTGTATTGATTGTTCTTCAATCAAATACATAATTGAACAAGATGTAAAAAATTTGATTTCTAAGCAGATTTTTACATCATGGCAAGCTCAGCTGTCAGTCTTTAACTTTGATATTGAATTCATCAAAGGTAATGAAAATTTTCTTCGATTTTCGTGAATTCTTGCGGACGATAAGGGTGGATCACCCACATGGAAGATGCCTCTCTAGCAGGAGTCTCTTTTTTGAGGAGGTCGCGGTTGTGGCCAGCTAATGGAAAGATCCGGTCAATTCAATTGACATGATCGATTAAAACATACTTATATGGTATATCGTCCTCTTATTCGGTTGAAAAGGGTGAGATCTCTATCGCAACGCCATCCCTAAAGATGTGTTGCCGCAGAACTGTTTATTTCTTAAGAAATAAAATAGAATATTATTGAAATTAATCCCTCGATTACTAATAAATAATCATGGCCTTATTTGAAAGATATTTGGAAAACAATCCTTTCTCATTTGAATCTAATCTCTCGAGAGAATTATGAAAAAATCTTAACACAATTAAAATGTGTTGAGATTAATCATATTATGATGAGACATACAATTTTGTATAGCAAATGTATTATACAAAAGATCTTTCATCAAAGTGAATGGGGTCTAACTCCATTCCAAGAGAAAAATGTATTTTTATCCTCCACTAATTTATAGTACAAAATTGGCATAAATTATTGGTGTTATGTGCAAGCTATGATGAAAGCCTTCTTCCTTCTCAATGAAAAGCGAAGGCATTCATGGATGTTCATAATGAATAAGAAATTATCAACAAAGAACTTCCGAATGTCTTGGATAGTTATTTTGGGCGAAATTAAATATTCATCCAATCAAAGAATTCTTCAATGAATGGATGGAAGCGCAAAATGAGGGCTATTAATCCCAAAAAATGATTCAAGGGCAAAATCTTGCTCATTTCTTCATTTGCCAAATCCCTTTGGGCGAACGTTATACTGGAAAGGACCCCTTCAATCAGTTGGTTCTTGAATAATTTTTTATTAAAATGGTGGAATTATCAACATTGAGGATAAGCTCAAACATATTAAAACTATTAAAGCTTATTCGAATTAACGATTCCTCAAAATTATGGATTTTGAGTTATCGGTTGATGAGGTCTTTATAGCATTAAAGACGATACCCTCATGAGAATGAATTCATAAGGATCTCAAGAAAATCTATAAAATCAACTCGTCATGGTGTTTAATCACCCATCACATGTGACGTGAGTCATCCGATATAGTGTCGACGTCGAATCACTTGGAAAAAATTAATGGATTCGCCATCAATTATTAGATCACTTTACTCTAAAGTGATTGCTTTTAGATATTAATCCCACTTTGCTTTACAGCACAAGAGGGGATAGCATTATCTTAGAAGATTCTCACTTTGCTTTTCAGAGTAAAAGTGATGGCATTATTGCACCTACTTTAGTTAAAGAAAACAACATTATCTCCACCAGCAAAAGGAATCTACTTTACAACGCAAAAGTATTCACATCAGACGAATGTGACCCTACTTTCCAACTCAAAAGTAGTCACATTATTGACTTCACTACGACAGCAATTATTCTGTCTAATATTTGTACCTTTGCTTAGTGTCTAAACAAAGTTTTCTCTTTCTGCCTCCACATCTATATAAGGAGGCTCTTTCTATGTATTGGGTGTGCTTTGTTTTCTTTCCTCTCTTCTTCTCTCCTCTGTTCTCTCTTGTATTTCCTCCCGTGTGCTTCTGCAGTTGGCAATTGTGTAAGTTTTTAAGTCTTTTATTAAATCAGTATTTCAAAAATATCCTGGTCGTCGTAAAGACGGAAAGTAGCTTTGACCTTTTCAACAAAAAGGTTGGAAAGGCCTTCAATGAATTTTTGTTTCCAATGAAGGCTATTGGCATCATAAAGCATCATAACGCGTGCCAGGAAAATATCATTATACCATCGAAAATGGGTTAAGGATAGACATCTTAATTTTTGGAGTAAGGGCGAGTTTTTCTCCTTGATCTCCAATGGATTGAAATAACACTGATTAACTGTACTCAGTTCCAACTTTCCATGTCGTATTGTCTTAAAAAATGGTGGTAAATCCGGATATGGGTTGTAAGTCCCATTTTTTTTTGATGCGGAATACTTTTTTGGTGGAAGTTACTACTAGTTTAATCCTTATGTGTTGATGATGACTCTTTTCATCTTCCTCTCCTCCCTCTCTATGGCTTTCTTCTTCGTTAATCTAACGATTAGAAGGAATAATAATTTAATCAAGAACTCTAAAATAACAGAGTTCCTCTTGAATGAAGAAGACTTGAACAGATGGTCTCTTCCCAAAATTGATAAAACTATCATTTATCAATTTGTAACTTTTGATTTTAAGGAAAAATCTTTGATGAAAACCGTAGAATAAACCATTACTATAGATCAAATGGACAAAACCATTTATCTACTAACTCATGAAGATTTGCATAGATATATGCAAGACTTCAAGTATATCCATATTGGAATGATACATATAGCATTTAAGCCCTTAACCATCAAAGGATTAAATGCTTACATTCTTATCAGAGATGGAGATGCCATTGGCAATCTTTATGATTGTTGTGGAGCTAGGTAGGTTTACTTCAACACATTTTCCAATTTAAATTTATCTCTTTCTGATATAAACCTTTTTGAAGCTTTAAAATTACATTTGCAGCTTTATGGTTATGATTTTCTCCCCTATTGCCCTAATTTTGAATCCATTTTGAGTTTTAAATACTTTAAATCTAGAGTTGAAATTACTACCTACTCGAGAAACAAATCGTTAGCATCTCATATTCTTCTACAGTGATTAAATGGAATGAGGTGGTATTTCCAATCATGGACCATACCATCTTCGACCAATTAATCAAGACATTGATCAGATAATCTAAACGGTTGATGGCGATGTTGAAGTCAGATTCAACCCTCATCGATCTATTACACTTCCTAGGGTTTCAATTCCTTACCTCAAATTTAGATCGATGGTTCTAAACTCTGAACCATCAGCCGAGGCACTTAGCTCAATCATATTTATCATCCGGTGAGAGAAAATTAATCTCACTCCATCTGATATGAACTTTAGTCTTAATGAGCTACAAAATAGGTTCTAAGACTAGAAAAGTAGTTTTGAAGGAATACTTTCAACCAAAGTATGATAACTTTTGTACTTGGTATAGAAATTTTACTTCTGAAAACCAACGTCTCGAAATAAATGATTTATATTTTGAGAAAATGAGAGAAATAAATAGTCAAGCCAAATCTATTCCTTTCGTTCTTGGTTTTGCGATTACTATGCTCTCAAGTTGTTACTTTGTCACCAAAAAATGGCCGAAGGAAAATTATTGAAGCATCTTATCCTCCATCGTTGCAAAATGGTGGATGATCTCTAGAATTAGAACTTCGGAAAATAAGTTCTGATTCATAAAATCTGAAAGAATTTATTACTATAATTAAACAGTTTAATTATAGTAATAGTATACTTCAAATAATTGCTCATAATCTTTTTAGCCTAGAGTATAAAATTGATCAGATGCTCATGCAAAAGGTAAACTAAAAGCTTGAAAGCTTCTAGTTCAAATCATTGTAAAACCTTTTATTCAACCACCTTCTAAATTATCTCTAAAGTTAGGACCCTCTTCTGAAGACATTCAAAATTTGTTTCTAAATTTAAGAGAAAAATATGTTGGAGCTTTGGAAGATATCAGTCAATCGGGTGAAGATTCAAATTGGTGTAAATTATTGGTGTTATGTGCAGTATAATGAAAACTCTTCTTCGAAGGCATTAATGGATGTTCATAATGAACAAGGAAATTATCAACAAAGAACTTCCAGCATGATTCTTCAGATGATGGAACTATTTTGGAGCAGAATTAAATATTCTTCCAGATCCAATCAAAGAAGTTTTCAATGAATGAATATAAGTTGCAAAATGAGTTTAATTAAAAAAAATGATTGCAAAATCTTTGCTCATTTCTTCACGTCGCCAAATCCCTTAGATTTGGATTTGGAGCGTTATACCGGAAAGGCCCCTTCAATGGGTTGGTCCGACAATTTTATTAAAATGGTAGAATTCTATTAGTATTGAGGATAAGCTCAAACAGATTAAAACTATTATTAAAGCTTATTCTGAATTAACGATTCCTCAAAAAACTACAGATTTTGAATTATCAAAGTGTTTTGAAGCTTACGATTCATACTAATAAATTATGCTAAATAAGAAGTTATACATTTATCAAAGTATAAAGCACAAATATATTATTACCCTAATTTATTTATATATTAAAATATAACAAATTAATATTTTAATATAAAAAGAAATAATAAATTGTGCTAAATATCAAACATATTAATATTACCAATATCAAATCATGAAATAAGAAGTATTATATAAGGTATTTAAAATATATTTAATATAATAAGTTTTTCTCTCTCATTCTAATTATCCAATATTAAAATAAGAATATCACAAATAATGATGGTGACATCATTGCTCAACATTATGCATGAGTAGAGAAAACACAAGAGGAGAGGTGCATGGGTATTGTTTATCCTAAGATTGGTTTGTGTGTGTAAGCGCGTATGTGTTATTTGGATAATTAATGCTCTTGCCTCACAAAAATTTAGGTCAACTGGGGTTTAAGGCGTGCGTTCCATCATATGAGGCATAACGCTCACTTAGCAACAATGAGGCATAAGCCTGATTGTAATTTTTTCAAAAGAGCACTATGGTAGGTTTTTTATTGTGTAATTTTATGCAGTGTTTAACTTCAAGATTTTAAATTTCTGTATGTACTCTTTTATGAAACAAACATTTTGGTAATTTTGTGACAGTCAAATTTCTTTCTATACACGGTAATATCCATCATTGTAGGTGATTATGCCTGCCAAATGGTAGGGCAAGATCAACACTATTCTCATGCTATGGCGATGGAGCAGTTGGACGGCCTTTGGGGTAACCCCTGCTTCCTAAGTCACTGTTGAACCGTGTTGTGGACATGCTTTTTAATACAATGGCGAATCTTAGTCTGTATCGATTTCTTTTTACCCCATAATAGAATGTCCGTATATTGAAACCATAGGATGATTGTGGCCTGAGCTCCATATTCTATATAAATTCATGAGTAATGCTTCACCCTTTAGGGATAACTCATTAGCTTAAGGGTCGGTTTGTTGTTGTAATATTTTTGATAAATTTGAGAAATGTTATGGGGAGAATCAATTTTTAGAAAAAATTTATTTGAGTGTGTTAGCCATTTTGTCGAAAGTGAAAAAAAAAGGGATTTACATACATGCTATTGAATTTATATATATATATATTGTCCAAATGGGTGTTTACATACACAATTGTTTGGTTTGTTGCATTCAAAATGTTATATATTTTGTGACTGTATTTGGATTATTCTCTACCTCAAATCAAATGAATTCTATTTGTTTTATGTATTAGCATTGGTTTGTGTTTGTCCTAAAGCTAAAGTTGTATATCCTAATCTTTTAATCAAGTTAAATTAAGAAGTGATGCCATTTGATCCAAAATGTAAAAAGCTCACAATCTTAGTTTACCTAGCCTTAAGGGTTTAATCATAAGGCCCTTTGGTAGGCTTTTTTAATTTAAAAAATATAAGGTCTAAATTTAGTTTTATTTTATTTTATTTTATTTATTTTTATTTTTAATTATGGTTGTTACTCTCCACCATCATTCAAAATAAAGTTAAGAAATAAGTCAATTCAAATTTAACAATTTATATCAAATCACGGCCTGTAGGTCAAGTTATAAAACCCAACTTTTGGGATATCTACATAGATTTTAAGTTTCATCTTTCAACATTTTTAACATGCAATCCTCAATTTCATGTTTGAGGTGACAAAGTGTTAACTAAAACACACTTTCAAAATATAAATACAACTTCAAATCAAGTTGGTATAAAGCCTCATCAAATTAAAAATTAATTTTAATTAAAACATAAATTAATCTCAAATTTCTTTAGTAATCTTTTTAAAATTGAGATATAGGTTCTCAAATTATGCTAAAGCTGCTTAAATTCATAATCCTAAAACTTTCAATCAAGCTCTATCAAATTGAGACATAAGTTCTTTTAAACTTAACATAAAATTATTAAGTTTGTATGATCACTTCATACACAAATCATTAAATCCCAAAATATTTGAGTTTTGTTTTTACTAAATATTTGAGATGTAAACTTCAATCTTACTAAATAAAAAAAAAAATTCTTCATATTTTTTTATAATAAATTTTTTTATGTTCTTAAATATAAAATTTTCATCTTACTAAAAAAAAGAGGAGAAAATTAAAAATATTTCACATTTCTCATAAAAAACTATTTATATTATTCATAAAAAAATATTTTCGTCTCCTCTCTCTCTCTCTCTCTCTCTCTCTCTCCCGTTAAAAATAATAATAATAATAATATGTGGCTCATTATCACTCCTCTTTCAATCTCTCTCTTGTCATAAAGAAAAAAAAAAACTTTGCACTTCATCACCCCTCCTCTTCTAAAGCTAAAATTAATATAATAAAATAAATAAATGTTAATAACTAAATAATAAATAAATTGATAAATTGATAAATATGATAATTATAAATTTTCATAATTTTTAGATAAACTTATTTTATTTAATATATTTTTGGATGATAAATGTTAACCTAAGTGATTTAAGTCATTTTGAAGATTTTGTAACTTTTGAATTTTATTTGATTTATTTTATTAAAATAGACAATTTAAATTTCAAATTTTAATTTCTTCCAATCCATAAGTATTTTTTTACTTAGATTTTTATCATGGTGTGTTTTAACTTTAATTTCAATCTCTAAAATTTCAATGAATCGACTTATATTTTTAGAGTAATTAGTGAAATTTTTTTATACTAAAATCTAAATTAAGTTCAAATCATTCGGTAATTTTGGGATTTTGGTTTTGTTGGATTTTTCTTGAAAAAATGAATCTAACGAGCCCTTGTTTGTAATTTTTGGTTAGGTATTTTATTTTCTATGAATTTTTAAAGTTTCAGGTGATTTAAGTAATGTTTAAAATTAAAAAAATTTTTTCTATTTAATAAGGCCAAGACGCTGCATGCTGAAGTGGTAGCTGTCACAAGCAGGGAAAATGCCGCAGATCGCGACGCATGATTTTATCCGACTGTCGATCGTAGATGGTCTTGATCTTATGCGATCCGTGAGGATGATCGCCGACGGCGGTAATCGCCGCTTGATCATGTGAACCGCTAGATCGGACGATCCAAAATGCATTCGACGATCAGAAGACCTAGATCGAGCATCAATGCGCATCCGCCGTCGATCCCAAACGCGGGATGGTCGCCGCCGGGGTGTGAACAAAAATCGAGGGATTAGGAGAAAAATGAGAAATTCTAAGTGAAAACTTTGTCCAAATAGATTCATGTCGATTCACACCGTAAAATAATTATTTTCTAATTGGGATAATGTAAAATAAAAAAGGTGGATTATCTAGAATAAGTTTTTAAAATCACAAAACAATCGCCACAAATGAAGGATCCCGCCGGCTACATTTTTTTTTTAAAGTTAACTCACTGGGATGATTAGAGGATGACTTGAGCACACCGCTGAGTGAGAAGAGGTCTTGGAATGATCTTCGCTTCATTTCGCAACAATGTATCTTCTCGATGCTTATCGCTTTTTTCTAAATCGAAATCTGTTTTGGTGTTTCTAGCCTAAGAGAGATGGGGAAATAGTTCTTGGTTGTTTTGAGAGCTCTTGGGGGCTGAATAGTAGTATCAGGAAGAGGAATGTAACCTCATTTTTCTCTCCTTTAATAGTGACTGAAAATTCACTTTTTTTGAATTTTTTTGCTCCAAAGTATTGTCATTTTGGGTGGATGATGATTGATTGATGATTTAAATTTTTGCTCAAAAATCCTCTCTTGTTGTCATATGATTATCTCTATTGAATGTCATGGATTGAGAGTTGAATACATGTGATGCGGAGAATTAAATGAAGTTGGGTGAAATCTTATGTAAGAGAGGACCCATGAGACATTTAATTGGGTTTGGTTGATTTTGGGTTTGGGTCATATCAATTAAGTTGATCAATTGGTCAATTGGTCAAATTGGGTCAAACCAAGACTTATGTTAGATTCAAATGATAATTTGAATAGTTTTGGTATGATCAATTTGATTTAATTTGGCTTAAAAATTGATTTTGGTTCATTTAGAATTAAATGGGTCAAATGAGTTAAATTGACTAATTTGACAAAATTGGCCAAATTTTGTTATGAGTTGATTCATAATTCAATTCATTCAAGATAAATATGGTTTTGGTTCAATCAATTTTGATTTAATTTTGATGTAAATCAAATTCACCCTTTAGGTCAACTTGGGCTAAATGCTCAATCGTTGATTGATTAAATTGGGTTTAATTATGGCTTTAGTTTAGTTCAATAATCAATTGAGAATGAACTTAAGCTAATGGTTACATTTAATAATTAGATATTTGACCCAATTTGATCTTTAGACCAATTTGGGTAAACTTTGGATTGAATGGCTAATTGGGTTTCGCTTAGCTCAATGAGTGGTAAAGTCATATTTAAATATTAATTAGGTTGATTCAAGTCATTATTTGTTTCAACGTTTGATATAAGATGAGTTCTGGCTAGTTTTTATTCATTTGGGCTAAAAGATGACTTGATCACATGATTATGCTAACTTGGTTTGACTCAAATGATTACCGATCATCTTAGAGTGCTTAATAATCATGCTAAAAGGTTTTGTGAGAGTTTTGGTTCAATCCAATTTGGGTTGGATTGAATGTTCGCTCAAATGAGTCCTTTAGGTTACTTTGGGTCAAGTGGACTTAAATGGGTTAATTGGTTTGGTTTTGGTTTGATTCGAGTTTAGTTAAACTTATATATGAGCCTTGGATTAAAATATAAATTCAACGATAATCAATTTGGAGTGTAAGGGATTCTTTGGCTCATTTGAAATTTTTAAGCCAAAAGGGCTAAGTTGTGTTTAACTTGGGTTTACTTTGATCTGATTTGATGATTGTAGGTTTCATTTATATTTGTGTAGATAATTGAATGTATGATTGATTTAAGAAAAAATTCATTATTTTTGACTTGATCTAATAGAATTTGGCTAAGTCTAATTGGCAAGGGCTTACATTGGGTTTGAATTTGATTTTGGATATAGTTTTGATCATTCAGATATGAATTTCATTTATATTTTTGAATATAAATAAATAAATAATTAATTTATAAATAAGTCAATTGATTTTGATTTAATTTAAAGGAGGTTTTGGCCAAGCTTATGAAGGTGGTTCATATTGTTTAGGAATGGTAATAAGATTTTAATTTAATTTTGAGTTTCAATCATTTGGAGTCAAATTTGAGATATGGATTTGGAATTTGAATTTAAATTTGAGATTTGGTTTGAGATTTGAATCTAAGTTTGATTTGAGAAAATGTATCTAGATTGAGTTTAGGTTATAGGATAGGTAATTTTCTTAAGCCCTAAAATATAGCTTAATCTTATGATTACCCCTTCTAAGTCTCTAGGCGTAGATTAATGTCTAAGAGGATGAGGTTGACTCACTCCATAAGCGAGGTCATCAGAATTATTACTCAGTAAACTCAAAAATTATGGCAGATAATTTGAGAGTGTTATTTTTCATTATGTTACTTGATGTCGTTGACTTGAATGGAAGGGGTAGAATCGAATTCGTTGAGGATTTTTTACTCATCCAAGATTGTTTATGAAAGTGTTACTTGATGATATTAACTTGTATGAAATGGGTCGAATTGAATCCGCGAATGATTTTTGACCCATCCGAGGTTGTTTGTCAAAGTGTTACTTGATGATATTAACATGTATGGAAGAGGTCATATTGAATCTGCGAAGGTTTTTTAACTCAGCCGATGTTATTTGTCAAATTATTACCACATTAACTTATATGGTCAGAATTGAATAATAAAGATTTTTTACCCATCCGAATTTGTTTGTCAAAATGTTATTTGATGCAATTAACTTGTATGGAAAAGGTCCGATCAAATTTCCTTGGGATTGATCATGCTCCGACAGATACACAACGTGAGTTATGCATTTCTCAAGTGGGAGGATTGAAATGTAGATCATTTATCTGCAACAAGTTTGAAAGAAAAGAAATCACAAACTCATTACTTTGATAATATCGGTGATGCAATATTGTCATAAGACAACTTAGTAAGAGAAATGAGATAAATTTTTAAAGAGAGTTAACAAAAGATAAGAGGTGGAGAGGAAGGAACAAATGAGATGGAATAAAGGTTGCAATATTTATGTACAAAGAATTACAGATAACAATTTATGAGATCCTCAATGTTTCAAATTCTAGGAAAGATTTTTTCCTCTGGATTTTTTATCATTGAGGGTTGGTCGGATAATGAAATAAGTCTTTTACGGCAAAGCTCCTAGGCACTTCTTTATCTCGAAAGTTAAAATTCTCGATCTTGAAGGTCACCGAAGGGTGTGATTGAGCTTGTTTGAGGTAACATGATTGTGCTATTTGTTGATTTTCACATACCACTCCAATCTTAACGGGGGTTGAAAATTTCATCTTAGGATGAGGTACTAAAGTGACAACACTAAATATTGATTGGATGAGCCTTCTAAAGATAGCATTGTATGCTAAATTTTGCTTGACCACTATGAATTGAATTAAATGAGTGACTTTTCAAGAAAATTCTTCGAGAATAACAGGAAGGGTGATTGCTCCCTCTACTCGCACAGGGCGATTATCAAACCCATATAATGGTCCTACAGCGGGTTAGAGTTTTTTCTTAACCAGGCTCATGCTAAGAAATGTGAAGTAAAATAAAATATTAACAGAACTCCTATTATCAATCAAAATTCTCCTAGTGATAATAAGATCTTGATGTGGAACTTAGATTCTTTCCAAGTCAGAGTCATTAAAAGTGATTGGATGATTAATATAAGATTTTTTTAACTCTGATTCTTTAAAGATGGTGATGAAGATTTGATTAGATAGTAGTGTCTCTCCTGTAATCGTTTCAATTTTTACAACTATTTGACAATATTTTATTATTTCTGTGATGATTATCGCGGTTACCCCTTGGTTGGAGTTATGTTTATTTGAGGTGATTGATATTGCACAAATCGACGTAGATATCCTTGTTGAATGAGCCTCCATCTCTTTTTGAGTATATACACTTATATAAGTAATAATATTCCCGATTTCTGAATTTGATTTCTGGATGCTACTTAATTGTCTCTTAATCTCGAATGACCGTCAAAATGTTAACACGATATGCGTTCAGTGGTGTGGTGTATATTATTTTTTTGGTCGTAGTTCACATCGTTGATGTGAGGGCCGTAGAGGGAGATCATGATTACCTTGTTGATTTTTTTAATGAGATTGTTGATCTGTGTTTTCTGGGCAACATTTTCTGGATTATTTAAATTATTTTCGATGGCCATTAATAGCCTCATCGTAAATTTCCACATGATAAATCAAGTCGATATAGATCGTGAATGATGAGTAGAAAGGCCTGACGAGCCCTCCAAGGAAAACTCTAAAGTATTTGATTAGTTTCTAAGAAAAACCTCTAGAAGTACCTTTTAAGTGATTCACCTTTATTTTGATTAAAGCCTGAGAAATGAGAGAAATCTTTAATGATCTGCTTAAAATAAAGCTTTACAAAATTTAGTTAGCTAAAGGTATGGATAGATCCCGAGAAGCGTAAAACTAAGTTTGCTCGAGGGTGATTGGAAAGACAAGTAAAAGTAGTATTAGAGCTCCGATATGCATGATAGTAATGATCGATGTGTTCATATGAGTCACTCATCAAGAGAGTCGATGCTCGAGCTTGAAACCTATGGGAATAGATGTTGAAGAATATAAAGGTGAAGACCCGTGGTGAGGGAAGATGATTTATGTCTTTAAGGTGGAATTTTTTTGCATTATAATTCCACATATAACATGACGGGTGGAATCAACAGGGAAAAAATGTGCCAAGCTATCGGGAATAATCGATGTGTTAGCAATCGGTTGAGTCGCATGTGTTGGAAGAGTAAAACCGCGAGCAGAGGTCGCGATCACCGGAAGTGGAGGAACTTCAGCCTGATGGCGAGAATGTCATGTATTAGCACTTTGATCTCTCCTGGCTAACGATCGATCTTGGGGGAGATGCGTTTGCCGCAATAGTGGCTGTCGTGTTTCTCATAAAAGTCGAATTATCTTATTTCGAGACTCTTCCATTGAATGATTATGATCTTCTAGAGAAGTTTTTGTTGCACCTTCATCGATAGGGTCATGCCTATCAGGGGGAAGTGAGACAGAAGCTTGACGGTCTTGGTTTAAGGAATAGTTTTGGGAGTGATGAGAGTTGGAGCGAGGCTCTTATGAGTATGCCGTAATCTTAACACAAGTGTTCACGCAGGTTGTGGATAAACGCTCACGACGACGCCAAATTGTTGGCCCTAGAAAATTATTGCGGTTGAATAAAATTTTATGCTTTATTGAGAATCTAGCACACACATATTTGAAGAGATAAAATAAACTTGGATTTTACGAAAAATAGGGAAAAAATTATGGCTTTAGTCTAGTAAAATGTTTCATTATATATCTATTTTGAGTACAAAAATTTAAGTTTTTTGATAATGGATTACAGAGGTGTGTGTTAGAAAGCCTGATTTTTTTGGTCATCTCGTGTATTTTAAGTATTTGAATGCTCAAATGAATGCATAATTAGGAGATCTTGAGCTTGTTAGATCCGGCTTATCAAGACGCTCAATTTGACTATGATTTCATATTTTGGGAGAATTGATATCCCGAGTTTTAATTATATTTTAAGATCTGGACAATGATTCGTAAATTATTTACATCAAAATTCTTCAACTAATTGAATTTTTATTGTCATATCAATTTATACGAGTGTAAAATTATTTATATAAATTAAAACATAAGTTTTTATTCTATTATCATAGATTTTTTTTAATATATAATATTAATAAATTTATTTATTATTTTTATATTTTTTATTATTTTGCATTTAGCTTTATGATTAGATCAAATAAATCCAATCCAATAACATTAACTAATGCTCATTCTTTTCCTTTCCGTAATCGAGAAGTGGATACTTCAATTACAATTTATCCGAAGTAAAAGTCCGTCGTTGCATTCTTTGCCATTGGATAAGATCCGACGGCTGATAAGCCCCAAAAAGTTTTCCGGGCACTAGCTTCAACTGTGTGTATAAATGGATAACTCAATGCAATGAAAACCCTAACTCATTAGTTTAAGTATGCGGTGCATGCAGAATGGCTGGCCTCTTTCCCCAGCCTTATATACGGCCAATGATTACTTTGATCTAACCTCATCCCTCACTCTATTGGGGCGATGACGATGAAATCCATCGGGGATAGAGATCTTACCCCGTGTTAGGAATGCTTTCGAGGGTGCTTCAGAGATCTCAATGCTTATCTTTCTATAGCTCCGGAGCAGCTTGGACAGCCCGCTTGCCTATGGGAAACCACTTCTTCTGTGCATCATCAGTTCATAACACGTGGGTTGATCTTCTTGATGATGGAAATAAGGTTAATCTGAGTCCTATGACTGGCTATTTCTTTGCCCACATCCTATCAAATCCGAAAAGAGGGAAAAAAATCACGGTGTCTAGCTCAATAAAGATTTTCCACTATATATCTGTTTTAGAGTACAAACTTTATTTTTTCCCGATGACGGGATTACAAAGTTTATGTGAAAACTGACAACGCGGAATCACGTATATACGCAGATTATACCAGTAGCCGGTATTGTAGTCGACAATAAAGCAATACGACCGCGGTGATAATCAGAAGCGGCGGCTGGTGACGTAATCGGCGCGCACCGACCTGCGACCAACAATAGTGGTCGACGGGCTCCGACAGTGGTTGATGATACGACGACGCCGGGTCGGGATGTGATCGACGATGGTGGTCGGCGGCGCGGCTAATGACCGGCAGTGAGGAGACGACACCGACGGCTGTCGCGGCGGCCGACGACGGTCGATGCATGGTGATCGCGTGGTGCTCACGCGTGGTGGTTGACGCTTTAAAATGCGCTATTTATATTAAAGGAGTGACGCTTTTGTCAATGTAAAATTCAAACCACTATCGACTCAAAATGATTCATTTGATTATCTGATGTAATTTTAAGTATTTGAATGTTCAAATGAAGTCAGAATTAGGATATCTTGGACTTGTTAGATCCGGCTCGATAAGACGCTCGATTTGATTATAAACACTTCATATTTAGGAGCCGATTGATATCACAGAGTTTTCTAAGCGTTTGATCTGGGTTAGTCTTAACTCAGAATTATATTGCTTTCGACATCAATATTTGTGCTTCAACTAGTGCAATTTTCAGTATCATATCACCTATAAATTCTTAAATTTCTTTCTCCATCGTTTTAGCTTAAATTTCGGGTTTAAGAAATCTAGGACTTGGCAAGATTGACGAATTCTTGTTATTCACATACCACTCATTTCGTAGATGCGACTCCGACGGCCTCCAAGTAGTCATTCACCTATTAAAATCTGTATTTTATGCTTTGCCACGTGTCCAAATTTGATTTGTGTTCGTATGCAGAGCTACATCCGGACTCCGCACATAATATTTTCTTCCCCATTTACGACTTCTCGTTGTCTAGGGTTTCAAGCTTTATAAAGAAAGATGTTATTCATCGAGGTGGTTCTTATTGGGGGCATTTTTGGTTCAAAAAGTAATTTGAAGGATATTTGTCCAAATAAAAATATAATAAGGATATTAGTTCAAATATTTGATTTATGAGACATATAAAGTGAAATTTTTTTATTAAATCCTTCTAGGTGAAATCCTTGTAGTCAAGCAACCTTTACTTAGCGATGATAATGATTGAAAATTCACTATGGAAGACGATTTTCCCGCACAATAGTAAAGGGTGGGATTCCACACGTTGGAAATCAAAATGCTTCTTTTTTTTGCGACATACGTCATTGCATATAATTGTTTGAATTAGAATCATTTTTTTTAAATAGATGAGGTGGCTTGTGAGTGACTCGGAATTATAAAATTAAGTTGGAGCTTGAGCTCAAACTCAATTAATTATGTTATAATAATAAATGATCATGTGTGATATATGGATTCATGATGAAAATATGAGAAGATTTGGTAATATATAAATGCCAATATATTACCAATGGCATTATTATGCGAATATAAAGGTTCTATCGTTAAGAAAAGCCAATCATAAATCATTGTCAATTCTTGCCACTTGTACCATCAACCAATCATCAATTAGTAGCAATGTTAACTAAGTTTTAGTTCATGCAAGTGTGCCCAAGTTTCTTTGATTCATCAAAATGCTAAAGAAAGAGTATGATGAGCAACTATAATATGGATTATAAAAATTGCATGATCACATTACGCAATGTTTGGTTTATTGCAAAAGTAAAGTATTTGAAATGTATAGATTTTAAAATTTTGGTGATTGATTTAAATAATTTGGAATGCAGCATAAAATTTTGTTATATTCCAAAATCACTTTTAGTTTAAATTTGATATATTTAGAATTTGTCTAAATTTGGAGGAATTTTAAATCTAGTTCGATGTAAAGTTGCCCCTACTCGCCACCAGTCATTCTCGTCATAAATCATTAGTATTTTACTTTGTATTACGTAATTCCGTCAAACAAGAAAAACAAACTCTTATATTTATAATATTTTCAATCAAACAATTTAAAAGTAATTCAAGTATACTATTTACATTTTACACTATATTTCTAATTCAGCTAGCCAAATAGCTCTTTAAATTTGTTGGCAAGTTCTTATATCTTGATCCATAGAACTTAATTGAAACGCTTTGATTTTGAATGATGGAGGCCATGATTTTTCTTTCTTGAATATGGTTTATGAAGATGATATTCTATTGTTGAAGTTGCAAGTGATAGGAATCAATTGAGAATGATGAAGCACACAGTCATGCAATCTTAGTTTTCCTTCTATGTGGTTAGCCTAGAATAAAGCGGACTCTCTAAATAGAGGCTTTTGCTTTCTATCTCTTTAGAATCTCCTTGAATTTTGAGGGTATCAAATGCAAAATAGAACCAAAAGGAAGTGAATCATCCAATAAAACAAGTTTTATATGAAAGATTTTTTATGGCTGATTTTTTTTTGTTTGTGGATTTGGGAATGCATAAAACTATTTTGTGGGCTTTTGGTGGGAGTTTGTGAGGTAATTAGGAAGATACCATAATTTTAAATTTGGAAAATCATCATAACACCTAGTTAACCCTAATTTTGGTTTTCATCAAGAAGTGATGGTTTTGATAGTTTGGAATTGATGGAACTCAATTTCTGGATAGCATTGATATGTTGGGCTGGTAGCGGATTGCAGTGGGGCTAGGCCATGACAGTGATGGAAGAAATTAGGGTTATAGTGGAGGGATATCAAAATCATAATTCTAGGTTTATAAAAGAGTTTTTATAGTCAGCATGGTATTTTTTTCTGTTCAATTTTTTTTTTTAAATGATGGGTGATCAAAATTTAAATCTCTTGTGCATCTCTTAGCTTCACTTTAAACATTATTTCAATCAAACTCTTATAATGCATTAGTATATATAAATAAACAAAAACTTCTTTTTGTGAAATGTTTTTCATGTTTCATAGTTGACAAACAGACAAACTCTTGGCGTTGCTTCAAATTTGGTTGAGATCATTCAATGTGCAGGCTTCAAGTTGCGGACACTTTATTTGAGTGTTGAAGATGAGGAAGACGCCATTAAATAATGTACAGAGAACTGATGTGCCCATCCTTCCTGATTATCTCTCTATTTTTTATTATACTCACTTTTTTTTGCAATGGGTATCCATGACCTCACCCATCTTGTGGGTGGGGATGTCGTTATAATCCCATGGGGGCCTAGCGTCACATTCATCACCCACACGTGTCGGGTCCTGTTGACCTCACTTTTGGAGTGAGCTCTTAACCTCCTCTTCCTAGACTTAGGAGTCTTCTAGACACTAAGATTTCCTTAGTCATAAGACATATCTAGTGATTATGTGAACACTAACCTAGAGACTTATAGGTTAATCATAAGATTAGCTATGCCTTAGGTTTAAGGAAATTACCTATCCCATAGCCTAAACCTAATATAGATACACTTTCTCAAATCAAACCCAGTCTCAATTCTCAAATCAAATCTCAAATTCAAATTCAAATTTTAAATCTAATTTCAAAATTTGACTCCAAATGATTGAAACCCAAAATCAATCCAAACCCTAAAACCCCTTCTGCATATGAACCATATTCATAAAACTTAGCCAAAATTTTTCTTAAATCAAATCAAACTCAATTGATCTCTTTATAAATCAATTATTCCTTCATTTATATTCACAAATATAAATGAAATCTAAATTCAAATGACCAAAACTATATCAAAAATCAAATCAAAACTCAATCTAAACCCCTTTAAGCTAATTCTTTGGACTTAGCCAAATTCTATCCTGATCAAGTCAAAACTAATAAATTTTCTATTGAATCAATCATTCATTCAATTATCTACCCAAATATAAATGAAACCTATAACTATCAAATCAAATCGAAATAAACCCAAGTCAAACCCAACTTAGCCCTTTTGACTTGAAAACTTTAAATGAGCCAAAATCCCTTAGACTTCAAATTGATTGTCGTTGAACTTATATTTCAATCTAGGGCTCATATATAAGTTCAACTAAATTCGAATCAAACCAAAACCAAACTAATTGACTCACTTAGGTGCACTTGACCTAAAGTGACCTAAATGACCCATTTGAGTCAACTTCTAATCCAACCCAAATTGGATTGAACCAAGCTCACCAAAATCTTACACAATGATTGTTGATCACCCTAGGATGATCAATTACAATCAATTGGGCCAAACTAAGCCCAATTGGCCATTTGATCCAAATTGACCCAAATTGGCCTAAAGAACCAAATCGGTCAAATCATGATCTAACAAATTGATTGCATGGCTCAAGTTCATTTCAAAATGATTCTTGAACTTAACCAAAGTCATAATTAAACCCAATTTGATCAATCGAGCCTAATTGGGTTGACTCAACCTCAAATTGGCCTAAAGGGTCAATTTGGCCTAAATCAAAATTAAATCCAAATTAATTCAAACTAAAGATCACATTCATCTTAAATTAGTCAATTGAACCTGAATCAACCCATAACCTAAGCTAATTTGGCCAATTTTGATCAAATGGGTCAATTTGGCCCAAAATGACTCGTATGACCCAAATTGGGTCAAATCCCTTGAAACCAAGCCAAAACTCATTGGGGGCTGATCAAATTCGACCCAAACTCATTTGGGATCAGCCCAAAATAAATCCAACCCATTTTAAATCTCTCATGAATCCTCCCCCACATAGGATTCCACCTAACCTCATTTAATTCCCTCATCACATGCACTTAACCCCCATCACATGCCCCTAATATTTCAATTGAATAAATATAATCATATGGTAGGAAGAGAGGACTTTAGAGCAAAAATTCAAAGTCATCAATCAATCTTGCATCCATCCCAACCACCCCAACTAGATAACAATCAATTTGAAACAAAAAAATTCAAAAATATTTTGAATTTTCAGCCATTATAAAAAGAGGGAGAGATGAAGCTTGAAATCTCCTCCTCCCACCACTATTCAGCTCCCAAAAACTCTCCAAAGCAAAAGAGAACCCATCCCCAACTCGTTTAGCCACTTTGAGCTCAAATAATACAAGAATTTGCTCTTCCAGCGAGGCGACGATAAATATCAGAGAAGGAGGCATTCCGAAGAGAAGCAAGAGCTAAATATTACTCTGAAGCTTACTCACATACATAGGATCTCCCTCGGATCTTCACCGCCGCCAGAAATCATCCCCGGTGAGGTAACTTTCATTAAACCGTAGCCGGCCTTAGGATTTTGCATATTTTGTATTAAATTTTAAGCAATTCTAGGAATTTCCTTTAGAAAATCCAGCATTTTTATTTTAAATCATCCCAAATAGGAAATAGAATTTTTTCGGTGTGAATTGGCCCGAAAATGGGTCAATTTGGACAAGTTTTGGTTTAGAAACTTTCTTTTCAAAATACTCCCGAAAACATTGTTCACGCGCCGCGGCTCCGATACCGTCCGATCCGGCGGGTCGGACGGCTAAATCACGCGTGGATCGCGATCAGACGCTGCGTCGGCGTGATGCGATGCGGGCCGTCCGTCCTTACGGTTAGCGGACGGACGGCTTCATCATATCCGAGCCGAAGGTGGCGATCCAGCCGATATCGTTGGAAATGACGCATCGGACGACTCGACGGCCGATCGCGATCTCGAGCGATCGATCATCGTCCGACTGATCGGACGCTCAGAAAGCACGGTCAGCCTTTCCGCCAAACGCGTGTATAAAAATATATATATATATATATATATATATATAAATAAAAATAATAATTTAAATCATCTAAACTTCAAAAATTCATAAAATAAAATACTTAACCAAAATTGTAAACAAGCTATTGTTGGATTTATCTATCCGAGAGGAATCCAACAACAAAATACTCAAATTTACTAATGAGCTTAATTGATTTTTAGAGAAAATCATATTTCATTAATTAAGCCAAAAATATAAGTCATTAAGTTGAAATTTTAGATATTGAAATTAATGTTAAAATACACCTACAATAAAAAAATTCTGAACTTTATTGGGAGAAATTAAATTTTAAATTGATTATCAATTTTAATAAAATAAATTAAATAAAAATTCAAATTTACAAAAATCTTCAAAATGACCTAAATCACTTCAATTGACATCTAGACTCTTAAGAAAAAAATGATTTGATCTTCTGAATCTTAAGAAACCCAAATAAACACTTAAGATTAGAGTTTAAACAATTAAAAAAGTTAATTAAAATATAATCTAAAAATAACTCAAATATTAAATCAAAATAAAGAATAATAATTCATTAAATCATTAATCAAACTTTAAATCAGAAAATATCATCTTTAAAGGAGATTAAATTAAATATGATTAAATCTATTTAAATTAATAAAACTCAATTAAATGATTAAATCTTAAATCAAAAAAATCCAATAAACTTAGAAAACTTTAATAATTTGATACTAATCAATTAAACTAAATAAAATTAAAGCAAACTTAATTAACCATATGATTAAATCACATCCATTTGGAATGAGATAATTAAATAATTAAATATTTCAACCTAATAACTAAATTGAACATGTTAATGAAATCAAACAAACATAATAAATAAATCAAATCAAGTAAAACCCTAATCATAAATAATCAAACTTAGTCAAACATTTAATTAATGAAAATTTAATAAATTAATCCATCATCTTAATTAATCAAATTAATTTAAATAAGTTACATTAAAGTTAACAAGATTAAGCTTAAATTAAAACCCCAATTAAATTTAATAATCACAATAAACTATAACAATAATTAAATTAATCATATTAAACCTAAACTTAATCAAACATACTAAGAAAATTAAAATAAATTAAAATAAATTATTAAGTCATTGATCTTTAAAACAAACCTTTAAATCTAATTACCCTTAATCAAACTTAATTAAACATTTAATTAATGAAAATTTAATGAATTAATCCATCATCTTAATTAATCAAATTAATTTAAATAAGTCACATTAAAGCTAACTCAAAAATTAAGCTTAAATCAAACCCATAATTAAATTTAATAATCACACACCGCTAAATAAATTAATTAAGTTAATTAACAATCATATGAAACCTAAACTTAATCAAACATAATTAAGATAAATTAAACACTAATCAAAACTTAAATTAAACCTAAATCATTAAGTCATTAATCTCTAATCAAACAAACCTTAATTAATAATAATTTTAATTACCCTTAATCAAACTTAATTAATCAAACATCTAATTAATGCAAACTAATAAATTAATCCATTATCTTAATAAACCAAATTTAACTTTATAAATTAGATTAAAAATTCAAATTAAATACTTAATTAATCTACTAATTAATTTAATCACACATTAAATAAATAATTAAGTAAATTCATTAATCATATTAAACTTAAGCTTAATCAAACATAAAAAATGCAATTAAATGATAATCAAATCTAATTTGCTTCTTAATCATTAATTCATCAATATCATTAACTCAAATAAACATGAAATCAAAAGTTAAACAAATCTTTATTTAATTTAATCATACCTCTTAAACAAACTAATTAAGTTAATCAAATTAATCATATTAAACTTAATTAATCAAAATGCAATTAAATACTAATCAAAATATAAATTAAACCTAAATATTAAGTCATTAATTACATCATTTGTCTAAACAAATATGAAACTAAATTAAAAATTAAACAAACCTTTATAATTAACATAAATACACTTATTAATTAAACAAATCACATAATCACATTGAACCTAAGCAAACCCATAGACCAATAAAGCTAATTAAATCAAATTAATAAAATTAAATTAAGAAAGATTCTCATCAATTTAATATGTAATCAAATCAAATCTCATTCAACCTACTTAAATAAAATAAACTAATTAACTATCCAATATATGAAATCAAAATGCAAACCAAACTTTGATGAACATGACAAATGGATGTAATTAAAAATAAAATCCAATTACAAAGAATCAAACTCAATTAAAATCAAAATAAAATCTTAATTAATCTAATGATCAAACTACAAATAAATGAACCACAATCAATTAAATAAACATAAAGTTAAATCACATAACCATGATCAAAGAAAAAATTAAATATTTAAAAGGATATTGAATTATCAAGATTTAATTAAATCAAAACATCTAATCTAAAATTAATCAACCAAAAAACACATGAACTTAAACAAACTTAAACTTCATTAGATATTAAGGATATTGAATTATCAAGATGCAATTAAACTAAAACATCTAATCCAAAATCAATTAATCAAATACTTAAATAAACTCAAATTCTAAATTCTAAATCAAATCAAATAAATCAAATCAAATGAATTACACAAATTCAAATGGGCTAATTAAGATACTTAAGGACTTTAGTTAGATTCTTAGAATTAGGATGAAATAGTGAGTCCTTCATGGATGGAATTCATCCTCTTCATTCTTGAGAACCTAAACATCATTTAACCAAATAAAAGTGAAATAAAATAAAAAGCAAATCATTAAATCATTTAAATTGAAATCACCCAAAGGTAAAATTTAAATTCAAACTTCAAATTGAAACTTAAACTAAAGAAGCCTAGTAAAGTCTTGCTACACAACTTAAGCACACATTAGAATACTAAGTCACTTCTAGTGCTAAGTTAGGCATTGTATATGATGTTGTGTTTTGTTTTGTGATGTAATTTTTAGACCTGGATGTTAGGTGTATGTTTCAGACTGAGTAGTTATTAGCCTAATCATATTTTACAGAGGGTTGTGCTTAAAGGGTAAATAAAAAATATAAATGATTTTGTGGTTGCTTAGCCTAAGCATAACCCATGTTAGGACAGGGTTTGGTTACCCATGTGTGGTGCTAAGTCCAAATTATTCATATAACCTGCTTGGTTGTATGGTGTGTTTAGCTAACATTTGTTTTGGTGTAGCTAGATTTACTTTTCTATTTTTGATGTAATTTTGCATTAGAATTAGGATTAGTGGAGGGGATTAGATGAGCGATGTAAGGCTTAGTCCCCGGGTGCCTGGATGCCTTTGGAACAAATCAAATCAAAAGAAAGAGAATGAAGAAATGAAGAAAAAGAAGACCCCATAGCATATATATTATTTTTGTAATGGTTGTATAAGGGTAGAGCTCTCTACCCATCTTTTCTTTTCTTGAGGTAACCCACCGACGCCTTTTATTCTTTTATGGTAGTCTATAAAATTATTTGATGTTGTGTTTAGATTGCATTAGAACATCATGCTTCAAGTTTATTTATGATTGATGCTTGAATGTGTGGCTGGATGCTAGGCTCTTAGGATAAAATTAATTTTTCTACCCCAATTAACAACTCATAACTAAAATTTTAAAACAACTCATAACCTCACATAAAAGCCTAAGAATTAAATCAAGATAATAAAATTTTTAGCAACCCCTTAGCTGGATGAATGAATGTATAATATCATGCATGTCATATTCTTTTCACTCTGTTAAGAGGGGCTTCCATCTGCCAAAGAATCAAGGCTTAACCTATGAGAGCCTTTGGTGGAAGAACACCCTTTCTCTCTTGATTTGGCCCATAATCAAATTCTCATGCATTTAGGCATACAAAATCTCATAGCCTGTGTCAAAATAAAAAGTCCAAAAGAATCAAATAAATTTGATAAAATTTGCATTAGATTAAGTCATGGATTCATACCACTCATGCTCTAGTCTCTTAGGGAGTGAGTTTAAGGACTTAGTTCCTTCTAAATGAACAAGCCTAGCCATCTTGCAAAGCATAAGACTTTCCTACATGGATTTAAAGCATAGAGGAGTTAGTCGCCACTCTGAGGTAATAAGTCCAGCATGGTTTTATTCTCTTTGTGGAGGTAAACCATATACCCATTTTCCTTAGATTTAGTGTCTTTGTTTTGTACCAAGGCCTTAGTTTAGAATCTGAGGTAGTTATTTCCTTCAAGCATAAATCCTCACCTCTTAGCATTTTCACAATCTTGTGGAATTATAAGCCCAATCTAATAAAATGTCAACTCAAATAATTAACTCTTCAATTTCAAAATATAAAGCCCAATTATAGGTAGATTGGAATGCTCACTAGCTTCCTAGTATCATGAGCATTTCCTACTTTCTCCCTTTGGATTCCAAAATAAGTCTTCTCCTTGATCTATCCCATTTGATTTTCTAAAATAGCCAATCCTTTGATAGTCTTAACCTTGAAATCTTTGGAGACCCTAATTGTCTACTTTAATGAGAGTATTCTTAAGGAATTCTCATTCTTAGATGTAATTAACTATGGGGCTTGCCTCATAAAACTTAACTAACCGCTTAAAATAAACCCCCTTTTACTTTTCCATGTAAAATAGGGGAAAGATCTCGTATATTCAAGACCCATCATGCCTTAGAGTCCTTATTAGTGATTAAGTCCATTATAGGGTGGTGATTTCTATCTTTGAGATAGTACATCATTCCTTAATGTCATACATCACTTCAATAAGTACCCCTAAGATCTCATGTGGTGTCCCACACCTCAAAAAATAAACACCAGATTTTTTTTCACTGGGAGAAGGTTCCTCTCTCTCCATCTTTAGTAGACAATTATTATCTCCAAGCATCGATAGTGGACTTATATTTTATATAGGCCCGAGACTATCATTCTTTCCATTGGCACTTAGCTTATTTCATCCTCTAAGCAAAGCTCACAACATCCTTTTAGGACCTCACTCCATGGTCTTAAAATCCCTATTGGGTCCCCAATAGGTAAAATAAATTAACTAAAAAGAAAAAAATAATCAAACATAAAATTTTGAAGCCTCTTACCACTAGCTTTGGAAGCAAAGTTCATCACATGCTTAAATAAAATTTCAATAAAATCCAAAGTAAAATAAAAACATCTTTTACAAAAAAATTTCAAAAGTCTTTTCAAAAAAAAATCATATGAAACCATTTAACATAATCCAATTTGCTAAATGGAGATTCTCTCTTTAAAATCAAGATTAAACAAAGAAAAAAATCATTTCTCCAAAAAATTTTAAATCCCTTTCAAAAAAAAATTAATTGACCCCACTTAGCATACTCAAATTTGTTAAGTGAAGGTTCATTTTTCAAAATCAAAATTAAATCAAATAAAACCTTTTCTTTTAAAAATAAATATCAAAACTATTTTTTTTCAACAAAATTAATCAATTTCATTTAACATACTCAAATTTGTTAAATAATAGTTCTCTTTCAGAATCAAAATCAAACAACGCAAATAATAATAATAATAATAATGATAATAATAATCCTAAAATTTTGAACCTACCATCATTTGGAAAGTAAAGTTCCAAACTTTCTTAAGTCCCAGTCAAAGAGCTCTAAACTTACAATCATATCAACATTTGACAAGTGAGGTTCCAAAGAAATTCTCTTCAAAATCTCTCCAAATTGAGATCTAATTATTTGAACCCCTTTATCATATTCAAATTTGATGAGTGTGGGTTCAAATTCTTTAGATTTATCAAAAATGTCTGAATCAAATTTGACATAGAGCTTGAAAACCTTAAGATGACTTATGATAATGCAATATTCACTATTATTGGTCACAAAGTTATGAATCATAAAAACTTTTATGATAAAATTCAACTTAAAACCAAGATGTGAATTTTCACCCTAAAGGAGAAAGGCCATAAAGATTCCTTCAAGGGCCAAAAATAAAATTAATAAGGATTTTGAGTATGTATTATTTATTCCAGATAAGTATGATGACTTGAATCCTAATTCCTAAAAGAAGACAACTCTCAAAATGATGTAATCCATAAAATAGCAAAGTTTGATGGACTTTATGCTTTAATGATTCCAACTCAGAAATGCCCCCATTCTATGCTTTCATGGTGTCACTATCGATAAAGAGTTAGAATCATCAAATTTTAAAGGTATAATGGGACAAGCTTTGAAAAAAGAAAAAAAAAAAAGAAGAAAAAAAAAAGAAAAAAAAAGAGAGAAAAAAAAAAGAAAAAGAGAGAAAGAGAGAGTAGGTAGACATCAATTCTATCTCTCTTTCAAAGGATATCACATAAGTCAATTATTACAGTGGCAGGGTCCTACCACTTTGATCAACACCATAGGAAGAAGCAAACCAGTCGTTGGAAATAATCAAATTCTAAATCCTTCTTAAGATATACCTCACAATCCAAAATATGGGCGTCAAATTGTTCTGAAGGTTAATCTTAATGTCCTAGACTATCTTGAAAGGTTGTCCACTAAGCTAAGTAATAAGTGCACTCTCACATTCTCTAAAGAGATAGAAAAGTATTTGATTCTTCCTTGCTTAGTTAACAACCTCCTCAAGTCATATTCAACATAGAATATCCTATGAAAAAGAAAGATAAGCAATCTCCTCCAGAGAATACAATATAGACAAAGACTCAAAAAAAATTGAAAAAAATGGAGAAAGCAAAGAAGAAAAAGAGAAAAAGTAAAACACCAATAATACATATTGATTTAAAATCCAAAAAAATAAATCATATGTATGAGGTGTAAATTCAAAAAAAAAAAGAGGAGAATGAGAAGAAGAAAAAGTGAAAAAAGTAAGGCATCAATAATACACATTGATTTAGAATCCAAAGAATAAATCATGTGTATGAGGTATAAATTCAAAAAAAAGAGAGAAAATAATACATGAGATAAATTTTGAGTCAAATTTTGACAAATCTGAGTTAGATTGCACAAAAAAAAAGTTCTAAAAGGAGGATCTGCGATGATATGACTAGAAAGTTAGTAGGTATCACGAGCACATTGACTACAATTCTATCTCATGATATTATTATAGGATTGGATGTTAAGAGTTGCTCCTAACCTCTAGCAAAAAAAAAAAACACAAACACACACACACACACATTATGAGCTTTCAAATTTCCACTTCATTTTCTTTCTTCAAGCTCGAAAGAGGATTCAATGCTTGTAGATAGATCTTCAAATGAGGTAATAAAATTATCTTTTACCTAGTCTACCTACTTTACTCAAACAATTTTGAAGATTTTCAAGTAGAGAATGAACTCAAGTTAAAAAAAAACCTCAAAACATGAAGGGTCCACCCACCCTCCCAACATTATATGATAAGTTAGAAAGAAAATTCCAATGACTTGGTTAGGTTACTTCTGTAGTTTAAAGACTGTTTTACCTAAGACCATTATAAAGTGCCCAATACATCTTCGAAGGTAGTAGTCTATAAACTCAAAGTTGAACCTATTGCTATTCCTATTTTTAGAAACTTTGGACGCGAAGAAGATGATCAAAGTTTGAAGTTAACCTTATTGAAGAAGAAAGATACTACCATGATTTCCCAACATTATTCCCAGTCAAAAGGAAGAACATTCAAATCCACACATATGTAAATTTTGAAGATCTAAGATAGGCATGTCTTGAAGATGAATTCACATTACCTATATCAAATTTAATAGAGAACATAGCCTCCTTGATGCAATCTCCTCATTCAAAGATGGGTCAAATGATGCCAGAGGATGAGAGGTTGTTTGCATTTTCCATCAGAATTTACTGCTATAAGGTCAAGCCTTTCAGCCTTAAAAATGCTGGCATCACATACCAGCGGGCCATGACTCGAATCTTCAACGAAATCATTCATCACCAACTCGAATGCTACGTTGACGATCTCGTTATCTAGAGTAAAGAAAAGGAAGACCATCTTTACGATATGAGTAGTTGTCTTGGATTAATTATTATACTACAACCTAAAGGTGAATCCCTAAAGTTTACAATTAGGATGGCTTTAGGAAGTTTCAAGCATGTAGTAAAGCATCATAGGATAACAAAATTGATCTAAAATAGATTAGAGTGATATTAGAGATGTAACCTTCAAAAAAAAAAAAAATAAAGAAAAAAAAGGAAAAAAAAACAAAAAAAAAAGAGAAAAAAAAGAACAAAAAAACAAAAAAAAAGGATGGTGTCAACACAATTAAAATAATTGCAAGGAAGGTTGTCATATTTAAGATACTTAATCTCTCATTTTGGTAGGTGTCAATCATTCACTACTTTGACAAAGAAAGTAGATCAAGTTCAGAAGGATGATAAGTTTCAATACTCATTCAAAAGCATAAGGTGATATTTCATGACACCTCCAGTATTGGCCCCTCCATTCGCCTTAGGCTACTAGTTTAAGGCTATCTCAATTTAGGGTACAACTCTTCTTGTTAAAATTTATCATCAATGATCAAATTACAAAACTTTATGCATCGATTGAAAAGCTTGAAGGTCTTGCAAAAAAAAAAAAAAAAGAGAGAAAAGAAAAGAAAAAGAAAAGAAAGAAAAAAAGAAGAAGAAGGAAGAGACACCTCAATTAACGTTGAATATAGATGGTTTAAACTCTTTCCAGGTTAGTCTATCTCAAAACTCTTCAAATGAAGATTTTGTTTTGATCATTAAAAGGCCTACTTTGGTGCTTGAAGGATGGAAAGTAGTTTAAACCACTATGATAGGAGAGTGTTTGTATTTCTATGTCAACAAACATTACTTCAAAATCCATTACACTCAAAATCAAAATTTAAATTTGGATAATAATTCAAGTAATTGGAATGAGAATTTTCTTTCATTCAAATACAAATTAGAGCATAATATTTTTTTAGAAGCCTTGGCAATTTCTTTCACTAAGGATGATCAATTGACCGTTCCCAAGGACTTTGGAGAAAGAACACTACGCTTGGTTGTTCTTGTTCCATTTGCACACATCTAAAGAAATTTCAAAAAAAATTAAAAAAAATCAAAGTCAATTCCTTAATGAAGTTATGTTTTCAAATCTACATTGATTGAGTTTGAATTCAAAAAAAAAAAAAAAAATCAATCTACTATCACCCTTCAAAAGTCCTCATCAATCTAAACAATCCTTCAAACTTACATCAAAAACTCAATATTTATCTCAAGTGCTAATTAGGGTTGGTGTAGGATTCCCTTAGTAGCATCCTATTCCTTCATATCAAGCACAAACATATATCTTTGTCTCGGGCTATTTTGATGTGGGAGCAAGCCCCCTGTGGCGCTCACTCATTAGCTACTCTAGGTCGGGTCTACATGCTACCTCGCTAGTATGTCACCCCAGTGGTTCTTGTTTGGAGGATGCGAGTCCCCGTGCTTTCTTCCTAATTTGACCATTGAAAATCGACGATCACCTTATCAATTTGGTAGTCTTCACTGCCTTGTCAGAGAACTACCTTGTGTTGGCTTTGTGTAAGAAGATGTGAGTCCCGAATATACTCATTTTGCATTCTATCTCTAAGAGTAAAGCCACTCATCCACCTAACCATCCTCATCTCGGTAACACTTAACTTAGTCTTATGCTTCTCTTTTATTGGCCAACATTCTGCACCATAAGTCATTGCAGGTCTTACCACCATCTGATAAAATTTTGCCTTAAGTTTAAGTGAAACTTTCTATCACATAATAGGCGGATGCATTCCTCCACTTCAACCATCCAACTTATATATATATATATATATAAATAATATCATTCTCTTTCTTGGGGTGGAGAAAGCTAAAGGCAAAGCTTAAGTGTTAGAAGCAAGTTAAATTTTGTAATATAAGCTATATATTGAATTATTTTGAGTAGGTGGGGTCTCATTATTTTTTTTCTCTTTGAATTTTTTCATGCAAAAATTTTGGTGTCTTGTATTTTTTCTATCATATGTGTGAGTGATAAAAATTCATAAATTTTTTTACTCTGTCATCATGAATTTACTAATATGTAACAATTTTTTTTTTTTTGGAAAATTTGAGGGCATTGCCCAATTCATTCCAAAAGTAATCAATTACAAAATTACATGGTATGACACTGATTACATGTAAAGGAAAAAAAGAGAAAAACTAAAGAACAAGCTATAATCCTGGACAAAATAGCTTCCACAACAACTGAAAAAGGTATGAATACACCAATCACAAAATTGTCGAATAAGCTATCAAAATAAGCTGGACTCAGACTCAAAAAAGCTTGAAGTCGAAACTTCATATATCAGCATAAAACACCCTACGGTTCTCTTCGACCATCCAGGTTGGAGAAAGGGAACAAAACTTGACCAAGGTTTATTGAAGAACATCCAGTGAAATTCCAGAGATTATGCAATATTTTAAGCAACTTGTCATCATCGTCCGAGAAGCGAAGATGGATCGGAAGGAAGAAAAGAGGAGAGAAGAAAGCTAAAGAGTTACCATTTTCCTCCAATCCATCAATGTTTGTAACACCTTTTCAGGCCAATATTCTTTTATACTCCATCTAGCAGATTTAAAAGCTATAGGATTTTAATCGCTCAACAAAACGATGAGGAGAAGGAGAAGAAGTGATAGTGCGATTATTCCTTTCTCTCCAAATGCAATAAACCAAAACAGTAGTAATTAGATAATGAAGCCTTCTAATCATTTTATGCTCAAGGAAATCCACATTACTCAGAATCTGCTGTAAAGTAGAAGGCAGCAAATAAAACTTTCCATTTGGTAAAACTTCTAGCCAGTTCATCGAAAGGGACATTCAAAGAAGAGGTGTTGATGGGATTGGGTTCATTTAAACAAAAACAGCAAGGAGAAGTAGTGCCGAGCCCCCGTTTGGAAAGAACATCAGAAGTTTTCAATCCACCCAAGTAAGCCAACCAACAGTAAATAGAATAATTTATTGCACAGCCTTTAAACCAAATTCCCTGATGCCAATTAACACTAGGAAGGTGCTCAAATAGAGCCTTTTTAAAGTCCTGATTTGAGGGACAACGATTAGTGAAATCCAATCCTCACCACCATTAATGCTAATTTTATAAATAAGAACTGCGACCAAAAGAATTCAGAGAAAAATTTTGAGGCAGCAACCATTTCCCCATACAGATTAAGGAATTTAGTTTTGCATCACTAGAGAAACCAAGAGCATTTGATCCGGATATTCCCATTAGTTCCGACAGTGTTTTATTCCCTTCACACCAAGGGTCCTGCAATAGAGAGAAAGAATTCCCATTCCCAATATGATAAAACAGTTTATCCCGAAAACGTCTAGCATAAAGCTTCAATTCTTTCCACAAAGGGGAGGCCTTATATATTGAATTACACCAAATTGATGTATTTATGTTCACACCAATTAGCAAGATAGTATCCCTCTTCAAAGCCTTCCATAATGTTTTAATTTTACATAAAGAGTTGAGAGGTGGTAGAGAGAATACTGTTCCCCACTTATCCTTGGGTAGTTTTTCCCAAGAAATAGTAAACAGCTTCTTAGTCTCCCCGTTATGATAAAAGAAGTTCGAGGTAAGTGAGGTAATTTGCTTGATTACACCTTTAGGGATAACCATTGATCTAAACCAATATAAAAGTAAATTGTTCACCGAAGATCTAATGAGTTGAAGTCTTC
The DNA here is from genome assembly GCA_021442155.1 of Cymbidium sinense. NCBI lineage: Eukaryota > Viridiplantae > Streptophyta > Magnoliopsida > Asparagales > Orchidaceae > Cymbidium > Cymbidium sinense. Next base: position 170,852,119 of record CM038215.1, read on the forward strand.
CCCCTAAGGAAAGAAATTTACTTTTCCAACCACTAATCTACCATGCAGTTTATCAAACAAGCATTAAAATGCACAAGTTTGGGAGGTCCCAAAGTTAAAGGTATACCAAGATATTTGATAGGAAAAGAGCATTGCTTAATATTGAGGAAGCTTCAAATAATTCACCCCTTGAACACCTTTGGAAAAGTATATAAGTGATTTGTCACAATTCAATTCTAATCCAAGGTAATTCTTTAAGCTTTCCAGATTTTGTTTAAGTGAATCCAGAGTTGAATGATTTGCTAATCCAGTCACAAGTAAGTCATCAAAAGAGCATATGGGAGATTTTGCAAGAGCGGCGGTGAACGGGTTATATTTGAATAAATTAACTTCTTTTCAATCAAACATGAGAATGTATCAATAGCTAGAGTGAAGAACGGGAAAGGGGGGGCAACCATGATCCATTTTTGTGGAAAAAACCTTTTATTTCTCCATTTAGCACCACAGAGAGGAATGTCAAGAATACATGCTTTCACCCAATTAACAAAAGCGTGGAAATCCTTTGGAACTCGGTCACGTGAATTAAAGCATCTATTTATTAAGTCAAAAGCCTTTCGAGATCTACTTGGCTAAGAAGCGACTCTTGTTTTGAGTCATTTCATAGCAAATTTCATGAGCCATTGCAATGTTATCGGCTATATCCCTACCCATAATGAAAGCGATTCGGATTAATGAGGAAAGGAAGTACCTTTTTGAGCCTGGAAGCAAGCACTTTAGCAATTACCTTATAAAAGGTGTTACAAAGAGATATAGGCCGAAAATCCAGAATAGAATTGGAATGTTTGACTTTTGGAATTAAGGATATCGAGAGAATGTTTGATCTAGGAAACTTGAGTTTTGAAGAAATAATAAGCATTTAGAAAGTGAGACCCAATAATTTCCCAAGATGATATAAAGAAGTTGGAATTAAATCCATCCACCCAGGACTTATTTTCATTTATACTTTTAAGAGCAGAGATAATTTCCTGATCAGTAAAGTTCACCTCAAGCTCTTTAGCATGCTCGGCTGTGAGAGTATTCCCCACAGGGAGATCCTGCACAGGAAATAAATCAGCTGGGCAACTATTTAGCAGTTCTGAGTAATACCTGCAGATCTCCACAGCAATGGAATTTTGATCAGTAAGTAGACCGCTATCAGTTTGAAGTTCCCTTATGAGGTTGGTACTCTTCCTTTCCTTAATAGAGAAATATAGAAATTTTAAGTCATCATCAGAAGAAGAAAGCCAATGTACTTTAGCACGTTGCTTAACCCAAGCATTCTCTTTTTGAAGCAAATTCAAGTAAGTTTCTTTAATATCCTTGGCATCTAGGAGTAATTGAGTATCATTCGGATATATATCAAGCTTACCAAGTATTTCCAGTTGGTCCTTCTTAACATTTTCAATTTGAAGCTGTAATGATGAAGAGTTCTTCATAGTAGCCTTAAAGGCTTTTTTAACTAAGTTTAGCTTGTTAGCAAAAACAAATAAAGGGTCACCACTAACATATCCGGCCCAAGCTTTTTTGGTTATCTCTCACAAATCACAGGTGAGCAATAATTACGAAACATGAAGCGATGAGCAGTCATTCTGGGATGATGCAAAATGGTAATTAAAGGGAGTGATCGATGATAAGGAGGAGGAACTTTGTAATAAGAAAGTGAAGGCGATTCAACCAACGTACATAAGACTCTATCCGGTTTGAAAAGATGGGGTTGTTTATCATTGGTTAGACCAAGTGTGAAAGAGTCCAATGCTAGGAATGTCCAATAGCTCACAATCATTGATACAGGTATTGAAAGCAAGGGAGTTATTTAAGGAAAGAGGGTTACCACCAAATTTTTCCTTGCTAGAGAGACAACAGTTAAAATCTCCCATCAGAACCCAAGGTGTAATTATATACTGAGCCAAATCTCGCAGAGAACTCCAAAGAGAAGTGCGAGCAAGAGAGTCATTTTCTGCATAAATACATGTCATAAGAAAAGTTTCATTTCCATTTATGGAAACCATACCATGGATGACGAAGAAATCACCAATGGATGAAATGCAACTCTTTCTGCACACCACTTAATCCATATACGGCCACCGTCCACAGTGTCAAAGTTAGAGCATTTGTTTTTTGAAGGAAAAGAGAATTTTTTAAGAAAGAAAGGATTTAGAGAAGCCTCATAGCTTATCTTTGTTTCGAAGACAAATCGGATCAAGAAGAAATTCCTTGATTAAATCGTTGGCGGTCAAGCTTGCCCCCGTAACCAGAACATTCCACACACCTAGGTTGGGAAGGATCATTGAGAAGAAGAAGTTAAGGGCTTTTGCCCTTCTTATTCTTGCCTTTTGATTGGAAGGGGTAGAGGAACATCGATTTCTTGAGCTGTTTTCTTGGAGTTTACGGATCTTCTCCTTATCCCTCGTTGAGCTTCGTGTGGGTGAAAGGGCGTGATGGTTATGACTCCGGCCTATGGTGGTTAAATTAGGAGATGTTTCATTAGGATTTAGTACCTCTAATGGGATCGGCTCTGAAGGATCATCTAATTGCGGAGAGGATGGGAGGATTAAGATCGGTAGTAAGAATGTGTTTGAGGCAATGTTTCATTATCGACATCCACCAATTTGCCTTCCTCCAATGTAGAATGATCAGCCAAGACTTTGAAGTTATTGTTTAGCTGTATACCTTTAACCGGTTGTCTACTACTGCTCCTCCCCCGATTAGGTAAACGGTTTGTGTTGATTTGTGGACGTTTGGCTTGGACGAGGACACGATTTATTCGTGAGAGAATGTTTGGCGGTGAGAACATACAAATGGCTTCCAATCATCGATAGGTTGATCAAATTTCATACCGTTCATATTGATTGGGATCGATGCGGAAGAGTGGAGGATGTATTGATCACGCATAAATCGAGCAAAGGTGATCACGGCTTTTGAAGCGGTTAAGTTATCAACGTGAGGAACTCAATTTTGCTTGCAATCTTGAAAATCCCGTTTGTTCCGGTAACACGGAGGAAGTTTGGCAATTTGATCGAGAGGTATCTCATGAACACACTCTTTTGATGGCGAAAATCCAGGCCCATTTTGGAAAACAAATGGCCTGGTTTAAAGCAGGGACCATCATTGACCTTGCATTGTAATCCTCTTGGGAAAATCGAAAGGAAGAAATCCCCTTCCGAGCGACTCAAGGGTACCTTTGAATCTCCACTTCTTCTTCACATGAGGGGTGATCCATAATATGGCTTAGTGCGTGGCCAAGGACAAGTTCCACTCGCCATCCCTCAATTAGATCTTCTCTGTGAAGGACACCTCGGAGAATGGGAGGAATGAAGGAAAGGAAACTCACTTTTCGTTTTAGTATGATAACTCCTTCGGTTACAGGCTGCGAGGGCCCGGAAGGACCAGCAGAAGAAGAGTATGTGAAGAGCGGAGGAAAAGCCATGTGATCCATAGTGAGGGAAAAGCAAAGAACAAAACCCACGACCTCCGGCACAAAGCG